>OY986950.1:4727659-4792659 GCA_963920595.1 Eimeria praecox
TCTTGCACGGGGACTTAAAGAAGAAGCATGTGCGCTCAAGCCACGCCAAGCACGCATACGCATGCATACGGCTTCGGGGAAAGGAAGACTGACAACCTAACTGTAGGTGGCTCAACCAGTGCATGCCGGAATGATGCGCTGACAAGGGACGACTGCTGCTTTCGGCGCAGCCTGAAAGCCGTGAACAAGAGGAAGTGGGAGAGCATGCACACACGCCTGAATTGCTCAAACACCCTCACCCTGCTGTCCTACTGCTGGCATCTCCTGCCTTAACTAAGAGCTCCCCTTGTGCCATTTTGCGAACTGCAGGACGGGAAAAGGAGCTCTGGGCATCCGGGTCTGGAAACGCCACGCAAGATCCAAAGAATTCGGCGTTTGGCAGCTTATATTCAGGAGGAAGCTGGGGGGCTAGAACTCTCCCCACGTAGATTTGTTGATGGCAAAAAGTAATCACAATCCAGAGAGGAAACCCCTAGATAAATCAAAAGAAGTCCAGGGCGGAAGAAACAGAGGCAAAAAGTGTCGCCGCGCTCTGATCATCATACACGAGCCTTGTCGTTAAAGTTCGTTCCTGTGGAATCCGCGTACGTTTGTGGGTCAGTCTGGGTGGTTCTCGCTTAATATTTACACTTAAAAAGAGGCAGTGCCAATAACACAGAGAAAGGCTTCCGTAAGACCCCTATTGAATGCCGAATGGGTATTCAGGAACTGCGATCCGCACGTAGCGGGGTGTATGAGCAACTCTTATTATGTAAGAAAGCGTTCTATTTACTCCCTCTTCTCTTCATTTATGCTGCTCGTATTTTCCTGTTCATTGGGAGTAGCAGACTGCCGTCTGCGAGGCCCCAGTAGTACTGCTACACACTGCTGCCCCCAAGCCCCTTATAGCTCAAAGGCTTAACAACCAAAACCGGAAGATATCAGGATATTTTCTTGTATTAAGCTTCTTTTCTCCTTGTATATGGCCTTTTCTTTAAGAGGCAACCGTACCCAAGCAGGGCAGTTCATGTCTACGTACGCCACTGCGTGCAGCTGTCCCGTCGCTCGCC
The DNA here is from genome assembly GCA_963920595.1 of Eimeria praecox. Classification (NCBI taxonomy): domain Eukaryota; phylum Apicomplexa; class Conoidasida; order Eucoccidiorida; family Eimeriidae; genus Eimeria; species Eimeria praecox. The sequence continues at coordinate 4,728,709 of OY986950.1, forward strand.
TTTGACCCGGAGAGTCTTTGATTCTTCTTTCTTTTACTTCATTTGGGTTCTCCTCTTGGCTATTCCGCTCATTTCGGCCATATAATTGCAGCAGTAAGCCCCAGAAGGACAGGCACCCCTAGCTGTCCGTACCACGGGGCGTACCGTTTTGTCAGCCCGCGAGGCTGAATTGGGTATTTTATCGGGTTGCTGAAGACTTCAACTGGACTTTCTTCACTAAGGGTAGGAAAGTGCTTAGAGAAGAGGTTGTTGTCGTGTGTGTTGGCTGCACGTGGTGTGCACGCTATATGTAGACTCTCCAGGAATTGCACGTCTCAGGTTCCCCTCTGCTTTTTGGTGATTGTCTTCCGGACCCAGCGATCTGCAAGTTACCAAGGAATTTGATATCAACAGGTTTGAAGTACGGCCCACCACATGCACTGCAAATGGCAAGCACGACGAGGACAGAAACCGTCACCCCGGCAGTCATACACATAGTTTCTTCATCAGTTTCACCACCAGCTGCTACAGAAGATACAGCAACTGCGGCAGCTCCAGAAGCTGCAACAGTAGAGCCTCCAAAGCAAGTCGCTTGGGTGGAGGGCACGCTTGACAATGAGGACTTGGGTAGGAAAAGCAGCAAAGTCTGCTGCATTTACCACAAGCCCCGTGCCTTTGGGGAGAGCAGCAGCAGCAGCAGCAGCAGTGACAGCGAAGGTGAAGGCGGAGCAGCCCAAACACGGAAAGCAGGGAGTTCAAGAAAACCGCGAAAGTGCAAGCATCACCCAAGCCCACATGCAGCGGGTGGCGGAGGGAAGACACCTTTATGCAAGGGGCAGTCGGACGAGCACTCGGCCCAGTGAAGACGCGAGAGAAGAACAATGTATATTCAGTCTTTTCTTGCTTTGTTTATTTACTCATATAAATCATTTGAGCTGCTGTTGTGTCGATGTGTATACCTTCCCTGCTTTGCCTTCATTTCATTGTACGCGACCGTCTCCCCTGGAGGCTTTTCTTTGAAATAGGGGCCCACAAGGAAACATTGTTTGTGTACCATTCACGCCGACTGGATGCAGTTGTTGGCAGGTTGGTTTAGTTGTTTGTTATTATTGCTCGTAAAGCATGCAGGACTGGCGGGGAACACGCTGCCCTTTGACAGGCATATACAACTGCTGTCGTCCGCTTTGGCCGTGGCCCGTCCGAAGCATGCATCTCATTTATTTATAGATAAGTTTATTTGAAACGATGAGGTCAGGGAACGCACGAATATCGCCCACAAATCCCCACCACCCTACTAAAACGCAGTGAGGAACCGTGTGCCGTATAAGAACAGTAGCCCGTGAGGAGGTCAGTGAACTGCAGCATGCAGCTGGATGTATCCCGTATAGGAGAGACTTCTTTTATCTGCTGCAGACATAGAACTAGTGCGAAAGCTGCAACAAGCTCGCATAAGATGAAGTAGGTCCCACCTTCCAAGCAGAAGTCTGCTAGGTGCCCTTGAAGGAAGGATAATCTCCTTTGCAAGGGAACTCTCACCGAGGCAATATCCCATTGCAGTAAAAACTGTTACAACTGTATCAGGATGAATGGGGTTCTGCAGTGCGTTCAGAACACTTTGGATTGTTTGGAGAAGTGAACACTGCAGTTAACCTGCTACGTTCGACAGTTAAACACGTGGATAGGTCCAAAATGAACAAAAGCTTGCAAACCGCATTGTAACCCGCTTGGAACTCTCACCGAGACAATACCCCATTGCTAATAAAAACTGTTACAACTGTATTAGGACGAACGGGGTTCTGCATTGCATTCAGAACACTTAGAATTGCTTGGAGAAGTGAACACTGCAGTTAAACTACTACGTTCGACACTTAAACACGTGGATAGGTCCAAAATGAACAGAATCTCGCAAAGCGCATTGTAACCCGCTTTGCAAGCGGGCTCCGCGCGGTGGTAAGCGCGGGCAGCTGTTCGACAATGGCAGATTCCAGTGCTCCTACGCTGCACGCGAGCCTTATAATGTACACCGCAAAGATACGTGCTCGTGAAGCCTCAGTGACTGCTCTGGTAGCCTCCTATGTTGTGTATCACGGAGCCGCAGCGCCATAGCACCTCCTACAACATCGAAGCAAGCTCACCACTGCAACTGGTTGTCAGCGGTGCGGTGCATGAACACTCCTTAATTGATAATATCGGCATAACTGGTTACTAGTGTGGCCGCGTCGATTCGGTCTTCCCTATCCACTTGCAAAAGATCCACGATTAAATCCTGCCACCTCTGAGGTACCCCTGCTTCCGTCAGCGGCTTCCTCAAAGTCCTGGCGTTGACCCTTTCAAATGCGGCCGCTTTTAATGTCTCAGCTGGATTGTCCGAGTTTTGTAGGCCGTACGGAAGCTTCCCATTTGTGAAAATTGAGTACAGAGACAAACCTAGGCTCCACATGTCTGACTTCTCATTCACCACGGGCATGCCGGCGTTACGGCTACTATCCATGGCTGCTACAGCCAATTCCTTCTCTGCATAAATAACTGTCACACTTTTTTGCTTGTCCAATGGGTGTCCTATAGGGGTCCCTGATTCGAAGTCTCCCAAAAAAAAAGAGCCGTCTTCCCGGACAAAGAAATTGAGGAGTTTCAGGTCGTTGTGACTGAAACCTGCATGTTGCAGATGTAGCACCTCTAGCAACATCCGTTTCGCCGCATACTCCTTCGCCTCCAATGGCAGACCGTTCCTAGGAGTGAAAATGCCCAACAGGTCCCCGCAGAACCGCTCCATTAGCTCTACTTCTCCCAGAAGGTACACTGAAGGGCAACGCATCACGGCCGGCACCCCCTTAATTGTTGCAAAACCACTGGCCAGCGCCAGCCCTCTAGCCTCCCCTGCTTCGCTCAGATTCGTCTTGCCAGATGCCTGATGCATAGCAGTTGTTTCTTGCACTATCCTTCGATATCCATCTAGGTTCGCACTTATGCGTGAGAGGAGACTGGGGTAACTGGGATCCACAGCAACCGTGAACAGCTTCATAGCGAGCGTTTTGCCTGTATCTTCTTCTTTCACCTCCAGCGCAACTGATCGGCCCCCTGCACCGAGGAACCCGGTGACCTCATACGTGCGGGGGATCTCATCAACTTCAGCAGAATCTAAGGCTTGCATGCTGGTGAGGGTGAGTTTCATTCCAATGAGGTCCTTTGACTGCCCATTCGATATGTGCTCCGCAAGGCTCTGCATGACCTCATTTGCCATTTGACTGGGCACATTACGCAAATTTGCTGCCTGTAATGAAGCCGTTAAACCAACCAGTTCTTTCCCAGCCCGCAATGAAGGGGTCAGGGAATTCTCAAACTGGATGAGGCTTGGCACCTCCCATTTAGCCTCAGGTGGAGATACGCCTTTCCATGAGGAGGACAAGCCTTTCCTCCAGTTAACGCTTGACACTGAACGTAGCAAGTAACCCCCGAACGCAACCGCTAGCAAAAAGAGGGTTGTGGCATAGACAAGAAGCAACCGCCCCCAAATTCTTCTCTGGTGCCTTCTTCTCTGATTCTCAGTGCCTAAAAGCATAAAGACATCATCATCTGCTGTGGATAAGGCCTCTGCCTGACCAGCCTCGTCCGCCAACGGTGCAACTTGAGGTCCGCCCCAAGGTGGAGAAGGAGCGTTCAGCTCCTCAAGAGTTGATACCTCCATTTTAAAAATAACGTATTTAAAACAGGATGATGAAAAAATTGAAGATCCTGCCTTCAGCTCCACGCCGCCACCCTATGCCGTGCCGGACTTGCTCGGAAGCCCGGGGAAGCGATCGACCACGGAAGCAACCAAAGCAGAAGTGGAACAGTCCTTTCCACCGTTTTTGGCCTCTTCCCATGCGTTAACATGCATAAATAACTAAATTCTAGATGATCTCTTGGTGGGGTCAACATGAAAATAACCATAGTAATTCGCCTGGCCTTGATAGTTGCCCGGGCAACTATCGAGGCTAGGCGAATTACTATGGTTATATATCGTTGCCAGGGGTTCTAACGCACGCCTCTAGTAGCAGTACTTCATTTTCTTGTCAGTTCAGTTGACCAATAATGAAGCTGAAGCTTTAAAGTGATGCAAAAATAACAACCCGTGCAGCAATAAACCTAGCTGTTACAGGCCTGGCTGAGACCAGCCGAGGGGTTCTCAAACGATCCTGACGTCTCGAAGCCATGGCGCGTGCGAGAGCTGCTCTGGATTTGAAATGCTTCCAAATCAGCATCACCACTATTCGATGCATTACACAGGAGCTTTGCCTGGTAAATTCTCGAGCAGCAGTGCTGCAAAGACTGACTGAAGCTAGCATTTGCGCCTGCTCATCTACTAAGGCCCCGCTACAGTCTAGCAGCTCTCTAAGTTGGTGCATGCGTTAAAAGGGAAACTGAAGATATTCTTGCATGAGGTGTTATGATGCGAGCTTCAACAGCCTGCACTGCAACTCGTAGGACGCAGTAAAGGCACCCAGCCAGAGCCCTGCCAAGCAGAAAAGCTCTCGGTGAAGGTCTAAGGCCACTGAAAAAAATGCAGTGCTTAAGTACACAGTATCTTGGGCGTTGTCTGCCACCTCTGCGGATTGCAAACGAGGCTGCTGCTACGGTTAACCTCGTCGCTGCTCGTAAACAGTCAATCCTCGTGGAGAGTGAGGCCATGGAGATGGTTAGCCCTCGTTCCATCCTGCAAGAACGCTACTCCATGCTGCCAACAAGAAGGCAAATATCAATTTTGTCAGCAATGCAATGCTAGCATGAATGCATATGGCATCGAATACCTGTGCGCTACCCGGTTTGCGCCACACTCCTCCAATGTTCAACCGCAACTTAGCCTTTGTTCAGATATTTCCTTACGATACTTTCCATACGATACTCTGCTAAAGCGCCCCTGCACGCCAGGGTCACCTCCCTCGTATTCAAGAAACTCTTCAGCCCAACTACGCAGCCCCTGCCTATTTCTGTTTCATTCCCGCTGAACTGTAGACAGAACAATCGCTCAAATAACAGCATACCAGTGTTGATGACAGCTGTCGTTTTAATTTTAGCCACACTCAAAGGCGAACCTTTAGAAGAACCAGACAACCTAGTCCTTGATCTTTCGTAGAACTGCATGACTTAGACACTTACACAAAAGTGCAAGCTGAGGCCCTGCCCTGGGAGCCCCTTGTCTCCCCGGAGAATGCTTCACATCGTGCGCACGGAAGCAAGCGAAGAATGCCAGAACAAAGGATGCATAAACGATGCATCTTGACGAACCGAGATGGCGGTGTATGCACGTTCGCATTGGGTGCATAAAGGGTGAATTGCGTCCGGCAGTGATAACCATCACACCACTATTTGCCTCCCATGACCCCACCCCACCTCCCTTGTTGACCCTTCTCCTTATCAGTCGAGGAGGTCGGCGTAATGCACCATGATACCCTGTGCATCGATTCTTTGACTTCGGTTCGGTTCGAGCAGTTCCAAGATCAAATGTAGCCATCTATGGGACACGCCGGCCTTAACGAGGGGCTCGATGAGAGTGTTGCTGCGCACACCTTGCTGCTCAAGCATGCCGAATACGACGTGGGTGGGGAAAATTTCGTCTAGCTGGTAGGGGAGATTCCCACCTGTGAATATCTTGTAAAGGCACAGACCCAAACTCCACATATCTGACTTGGCATGCGCAACAGGGCGCTCTGCACCAGGTGCCGCTTTTGTCGTAGCCAGTAGCAACTCCTTTTCTGCAAAGCGTGAGACAACGCCTCTGTCCACAACCTCTCCGATGCGGGTTGCTGTGTCAAAATTCCCTATAAAAAGGGACCCATCTTCTCGAATGTATATGTTCTCCGGTTTCAAGTTGTTGTGGCTGACGCCCGCGCTCTGTAGCAGCAGCACCTCGGTCAGTAGTCTCCTGGCCGCGTACACCTTTGAACTTGTCGGCAAATCGTACTCGCCGCCAAAAACTTCATCGAGAGTCCCGTAGAACCTTTCCATCAAATATACTTCACTGATTGCGTACACACTGCTGCACTGTACAACTGGTGGCAAACCATCAATTGATGCAACACTCTCGATCAAGGCAAGGCCCCGCTGCTCCGCTGCTTCGTCAAGCGGCGTTCTCCCTAGAGCCTCCAACATGGCTGTCGTGGATCTTCTCGTGTACTGTTGGTGCATCGATTCAGCCAAATGACGGGAAATATGTCGTCCGTTTGCTTCTCGAGGCACTGTTTGCAGCTGCATTGCATAGGTCTTCTGTGTTTCCAATTCAAGAACCTCCAAAACAACGGATCCCGAGCCCTCACTGATATAGTTGAGCACTCGAAAGGCATGGGGTTCTGCATCTACCTCCTCCGAACCCAGTTTCTGCATCTGTTTAAGGTTAACAATTGCCCCCACCAAGCTGCCTCCTTTCCTCCCGGACACTCGTTCTCCAAGGGTTCTTAACACATCCTGGCCAAGAGATCCCGGTCTGGCAAAGCTGCTCTCTTTCCGCCCCTGTACAACATCAGATATCTGCTTTCGGCCGTAATGAAGATAGGCTGGTGTCCGGCCCTCCTGTTCCTCCAAGGAAGGCAAGTTCCAAGGCTCCTCATGAGGGATTACACCCGCCCAAGACTCCCAAAGCTGAAGTCGTGGGGGACGCATTAAAAGAGCAGACAGCACAACTGAAAAAAAACCAGCAAAAAGAACACCGGCAAGCACCCCTATCCGGAGGTCACTTTGTTGTCTTCGCTTTGGACGGCCAATCACTATACTACCTTCTGCTTCGTCTCCATATTCCTCATTCCCCGCTCTGCCTTGAAGGATGTATGATTCTTCTGCTCCTTGGGGAGCCAAGCCATTAGCCGCCACTACGCGTTTCCGATCTTCCACCGCGGCAGAATCCTCCTCTCCCCGCATTGTCCTACGGGCAGCGAAGTGACTGAAAGGTGAAAGCGAAACAAGAGTCTTAAATATAGCTGTGGGTGTAGTTTAATTAAAAAGAAATGCAGAGTTAGGACGAAAAAGAAGTAAAGCGCGTCCTCGCCAGCTGATCTGCTCCACCAGTCTCCCTGCCCAGGCTGCAACGTGTCCAGTGGAAGACGAGCTGCTTTCTAAAGCATGCTGCCTCAGCTCGGTCCTGACTGCCACATCCGTCAACAGATTAATTTAAGCATACGTAGAAAATATTATTAGGCCTCCTGGTCCCGAATAATTTTTAGTTATATTTCCCCCTTACGGTGGATGATACCACGGATCGCGCGGCGTTCGATAAGCATGCAGCCTGCCAATGCCAGCATTACAGAGCAGCAGTGCACCAGTGCCATTATTCGGCGAGAATTATGCCAAAAGTGGGTGCATCTAGTTCAGGTTGGTGCTGCTAGAAAAAAGTGGTGTGATAGCGGAGCCATATAGACCCCACATCTTGACCTCGCCAGCTCAGGCTGTGAGACCGTTGCACGGCCTACAAGACCCGTGCGGGTACTCTCCTAGTTGATCGCAAGGTGGCTACTGAGGGCCATATGAGTGTTTAATAATTATCTACACTCCAGCCCACAGTGTTAACTCATGCATTGGGTTGGAACGGTCCAGCATGCCTCGTACGAAGTTGGTACATGCTGTGGTGGCGATGGTCTTCTATGTTAGATGAGGGCGGCCGCGAGCTACAGTAGAGCCAAGAACTTCGAAGGATTTTCCAAAAAGGCCCACCAGCCTCCTGGCATCCAGGTGAATAAGCCTAAGGGCAGGGGATCGTGAAGAGACTAGCTTGCCTGTCCTGGTGCAAGGCCCCTCGCTGCAAGTAGTGACGCATTGCATACCTACGTGCACGTACAACCAGTCGCCTTTTTCATGTGCGATAATATTGCATACCGTTGTGCAGAGAGCTACTAAACACATGGCCATCCATAGCAAACTTGTATAAGGGTGTGAGCACCCCACAGAGCATGGTGCATATGCTGTGCACACTCTCCCAAGCGGCCCACGCCTTCGTCTATCTCGTTATCCATAGAAACAAGGAAAGGAAAATCGTAGGGAACAGAAGTCAACCGGCATCTGGGAATACCGCTGCATTGTGTTGCTGTTTCTGCAGACCATCAGCTCACGGCGGCTGCCTCTACTTCGTTCTTGACCAGTGGCCAAGCCATTGCTCAAAAGCTGCAGTTTGTGGAGTTTAGTTGGACTGGTTGCTGGTTCTAATGCGGGCACACCAACTTGGTGAAAAATCTGAAGTAAACCGCAATCAGCTCGTAAAGCCAGCGGGCGCACGGACAGGGAGACAGATCATCCTTTTGTTGTCTGCGACACCGAGCTAGCTAGTAGCCGGGGTAGACGTAGATTGTGGAGGGGGGCCAAATTAAGCGCAGAAAAAAATTGACGGAGAATCATTAGCACTCTCTTGCGCATGATGGCGCAACTAACACGAAAAGGGTGAGCGCGGCGCAAACTTCAGTCGCATTGCGCATTCCCACGCTTGTAGCCACTGCTATTGAGTCAACTGGAGCAGGCAGATGTTTCTCATGAATTGATCTGCCCAGATTCGTGTGGCGATCGGGCAAGGCTTCAAGAGCCCTGGCTTGAGAGTCTTATGCCGCTTTGTTGCTGATATTCCGGAACAGTGAGAACATATTATCACTCTCTCAAGATCTATCTACCTATCTATCTCTCTCTCTCTCTCTCTCTCTCTCTCTCTATATATATATATATATATATATATATATATATATATAGATAGATAGATAGATAGATATAGATATAGATAAAGATATATAGATATATAGATATATAGATATATAGATATATAGATATATAGATATATAGATATATAGATATATAGATATATAGATATATAGATATATAGATATATAGATATATAGATATATAGATATATAGATATATAGATATATAGATATATAGATATATAGATATATAGATATATAGATATATAGATATATAGATATATAGATATATAGATATATAGATATATAGATATATAGATATATAGATATAGATATAGATATAGATATATAGATATAGATAGACTGCTTTCTCCGTGGGACGCTCACTTTAGTCCTTCCTCTCTAGAGGAGGCGAAGCCCGTTGAGAACGGTGTGAGGATCATTCTGCGTCGCTCCCCCGCACATAAACCTCAATAGTGTCATTTGGAGGCTGCGTACTTACCATCTGTCGAGTGACCCTTAGCATGCTTAGGGTCTTTCCGTGGTGTACTGACCCAACATAAAGGCCCCGTGCTATAATAGTATGGCTTATTTCTGACCATAGCTTTCATTGCGTGCCTACAGTTTTACCGACTCTCGCAGACTGTTTGGCATCGGCGATGAGTAGTCGCAGAGACTGTACTGGATAAGCACAGACTTGACTGAGGATCTGCCGGTGATGATTTTTATCTCTTAGGCCGGAAATGACTTACGAATTCTTAATCAACTCTTCTTGCTGTAAAAGCACTTTGGTCAGGATACGATGCGGATACTGTGCTTGCTACAGTGCGACGAGGCCCCCAGCCATTGGCCGCTTCGCCAATGAAGGACACATAAATTTCAATCTTGCTTATGGAAGAGGAGAGAGAGGCTGGAGACTTGGCAAATATTGTTCGGGGGAACTTACAGATTTTTTCTAAAACTCTTTCCCTTTGATTCACTGCTATGCACCAGGTCGTCCTTGTAGAGACCAGCGTGCCCAGCTGTTACTACTGGTGGCTCAACTTGGTGCACACCCTGCACCTATTAGCCGGACAGCTACTCCTTGCAGATATCACTTAAATATGCTCTTAAAACACATTCGAGTTCATAGTGTGTAAAAGGGAGATCCAAGAATAACAGATCTGGCTGGCTCCCCCCCGGAGAGGGTCTGAGCCAGGGCAACTGCGTCAGCCTCACGGTCTGCCCTAGGCCTCTTGTACGCGGACGAACACTCTTAACTCATTTGATCTTTTCTATCTAAAGAGTTCCACTATAAGCGTGTTTATATTTCTAGTTGTTCCCTTTCGTGAAACTAGACCTCTGAGGTTATCACATGCGCTCTATTGTAGCGCGCGTGCACTACAGTCGTGCTGTACAGGTAAGGTTCGTTGCGTGCACGTGTTGCAATGAACAGTACTGCGCTACCAAGCATAGCTCCTCAATCATACCCGCGAACCGTCACGAGCTCCTCTCCAATCAGTGACTCGAGAAAAACGTTTCCAAAATGAATATGTCATCCCGTGTAGCCTCCAAGCGCCCTGTACACGGCGACCGAAGGGCCTCAGGCTAATAAGGAGATAAACCGGCCTGCCAAGAGTTACAAGTGACTTAATGCAGCTCCTGCTCTAAGGCACTCCTACATACAAGCATACCCAAATCAGTTTTTGGTACATCCACCAACAAGGCTTACAGTCATCAAAATGTATGAGGAAAACCAGCTTGCAAATAAAGTAAAGATACATATACCACCTTCAGACAGGCAACGCTACAGCTTCTCAGTTGGGAACTTACGCTGGCATAGCCGCAACGCTTGATGCACCAACAATCGTCGCCATACTCGTCATACGCCAGCGTTTACTTGAGCATAGCTCAGTAACATTTGGCAGTTAGGTTCTCTGTTGCGTGGGGCTCCTAGTGGAGACGAAGCGAGGCCTCCCTTCCACGTAAGGGGTAAGCTGAACACAGCAGCGAGCCTATCCCCTAGCACCATCAAAGCCTTACGTAAATGATCTCACAGCACAGAAAAATGGTGGCCTGCATCCCCACCCCAAAACTGGCCTGAGTATGCAGGCTGAGACACCCGCCGCGTTAGTAGTCCAACGGTTAGGATACCTGCCTTCCAAGCAGGCGACCCGGGTTCGACTCCCGGCTGACGCAGTTTTCCCGGTTTTCTCGTCCCCTGTGTGCTTCGCAATTTTTGCGTTTTTAGGCATGCATTAAATGTATTGTGCCCCTAGCTAACAGCTCTCCTCAAAATACTATACAGTACTGTAACAGGCTTCGTCAATGCTGTATGCAATACGCCAAAAATTGAGCTCCCATTTTAGTTATCAATACGTGAAGGCCCACTCGTGGTCTTTCCGAAATTCCTAGTCAGCCTGGTTTGGGACACCGTGTCCTGTAGGCCCATAAGAAGCAAGGCTGAGGATAGCAGTGCTCGCAGGCGAGCTATACTGAAAGCAAACTTGGGAGCCTTGGGGGTAGGCTTTCACTCGTCTTTGCAACCAGGCGGCTCCTCGCTACGCAGCGCTGTGCCAGGCAGTACCAATTTCGATAGCGAGCGTTGAAGTTCTGTTGACCTGCCCGCGCTGTCCCTCGGGAGTGTCTGCTATAGGCTTGGGTATATCTTCTAGCCGTTAGTATTAGAGTTCATATGAGTTTATGCATGGGTTCTGTGAGTTTCTGCTTCAATAGTAAAGGCTGAAAGGCAGCCCCCCAATCCACATGGACGTCAATATAATGCAGGATTAGGTTTTCTAGGTGATTTTGTAAATACTTTAAACATATTCCTTTTTCTGTGGGTGTTCTTTTGAAATTGACTTCCTAAAATTATTTTCTCCTATTCTCCAATTAATTAAAAATGAAGTGAATCAGATTTGAACTGATGAAAATTTAAAAGCCGACGGAGTTACAGGCCCGTACCGTCTGAGATTCTAGTCATTCGTCGTCGCACGTTTTTTCTTGTTCGTGCACTGCAAAAGTTTCAACAGCAGATGCTAGCAAAGTGAAGATGTAAGCTATGCTTGTAGCGAGAGTCCTCAGCCTTAGCACAGGACAGTTGGGTGCTAAAATAGGGTGGAAAAACTCAAAAAAACGTTTTCTACAAAGCAGTTGACACTTTTCCAGTCTCCAGGCGTCCAGGGCATACCGGCACCAGGGCCTATGGAGGATGCGAAGAGGAGGCAGGCTCTCAAGAGCTGCAGCAATCCTTGTTGCAAGTGCTGCTGCAAGGCAATCCCACACGCATACTTACTAACGTTTACACGTGACGCATGCTCTGCCACCGTAGGAAACTCGGCTCTCAGTAGCGAGCCTGCGCGTAAGCACCAAAGCATGCAGCAACGTCGGACAGAGGCCATGCAGCATTTGCTCCCCCTCTCCCACCAAAAGGCACATAAGCGCCCTTTAACGTGTAATTCTCGCTTTCCTCGACCTCTGCGCGTCACTGCTCGCGCCTTCAAGAAACTAGTTCAATTCAGTTGTTCATTCTCGCGATGGCCTTACTGCCCAGTTGTCGGACGAGCTCGACGGAATATCGGCAATTCCTTGAACCATATAAGGCAGGCATAAGTGGAATAGCGGTATCTCTATTTTGGCATGGTTTAACCCAATACAATACAATCCGAAGAACAGCAAAGGGCCCTACCCAAAACGTGGTAAGCTTCTTCGGCTGTTTCCCTTTCGGCCAGCACAGGTGAATGCCGGAATCCACTAAATCTAAGTTCCCTAGGCTGCAAGTAACAAATCAACAGACATCAACGAAATAGCAATGCTCTACAGTTAGCGTTGGTCTTCACTTTAGTGGTTCCAAATCTCAAGCCCCTACACTCATGGCGCGCTACAGCTGCATAAAGAGCCACATTAAAGTCCGAAAGGATGTTGCCGTGCCCTGACTGAGCAGAGCTGACGGGGAGCGCCAACTACTGCATACTTTGAGGGGCTGCACTAGATCTATCCCTGCCCGCCCTAACAAACGCGCTTGCTTGTACGGGCAAGCCCGTGTTCGCTGCAGCGACCGTTTCTTTTGCAGTCGCTGACACCTACCGCTCAAGCTTCTCGTCAGGAAGAGATGCATTCTCTGGGCTCTTTTTTTCAGTAGGGGAAGCGCCTGCTGAGAGGAACTACCTAGCTCCGGATAGCTCCATACCGCGGTTATTAGCGCCACAGGTGCCCTCCACTCCCTACAGTCATGAATAAGCCGTGCTCAGGAACAGTTCTACTACAGCTTTGCAGTTACAGTCCGCTCCTGCGCATTCTGTGCAAACTATGCTGGCTCTTATGGCTGCATGGATACGAAAGCCCCTCTGCTTGTGGATCTGTTATCTCTGACTTCTCCCCCTTCGAAATTAAGATGTACGCAATGCCCTGCCCTGAAGCCGAATATTCGGGCACAAAGTGACTACCTATTTAGGTGAAAATGGCGAAGGGAGGAAACTGAACCTGCACTGCAACCTCAACAAGTCTATACGGGGTACGATGCAAGGCATTTGAAACCAAACGAAACGCAAACACTGAACCAAAAGAAATTAAAATGCTGGAAGACAGCGGAGTCCTCGGGAAGCACTTTCTGCTTCCAGCCATCATCAGGTGTGCATACACCCCACGAACCATCCCCACTCCCTCGCAGCTCCTTCCACCAAAGACAACATGAATACGAACAAGCATAGCAACCAATCACCAAACGCTCATGTTGCGCTGAATATTTGCAGGTAGCCAGCAGCCAGACCCCCTAGAAGCAAGCTTATCGCCGAAAGGGATGTGCAGCACCAAGAGGGCAGATCTGTTGCCGAAGTTGTCGCTCGCCCCCTCAAAAAAGAAACCCTTGACTTGAATTTGCTTCAGTTACTATTGGAACTGTTGAAGTGCCACTCCTACAGCTTGCTTTCCCGTTGAGAAGGGCGCTGTACAGCGGCTGTCGGCAGAAGAACGGGGCAGCGGGCTCCCTAAGGCGCAATTGCGCATGCAAGCACCAGGGCATCAAGTCGCATGCAAGTTAACGAGCCTACCCGCTGGCCTACCACCAGCACCGACTTCAGTCCATGCAGCGGCATAAAGTAAACGCGACCAATCAACCAAAGATCAAGGCGTTGCTGCAGCTGGTGCTGCTGTTTCCCCTACTGCTACTGCTGTTGCGGCCTCGGCCCTGGTGATGACCTCGTAGTTAAGCCACAGCGTGAGGCAAAAACTGATGCAGCAGCAGAGGTGAAAGAGTTCGTGGAAGCCGAAGAATGCAGGGAACGGGTCTGGCCACCGGCTACCGTACACCAAAGCCCCAACTATATAAAATGCGGCAAGAGCCACTACCAACGTAACTTCTTTCACCGTCAATACAGACACATATGCTTTCAGAAAGGTGGCGTGCAGCAACCCGATTCCTATGTACGTGTACGCCCGGCGCAGCCGCGCTCCCGAAGATAAATCCCCGAACAAGATGGTCCAAAACCCTACAGAAAGCACATACATACTCAGTTGAGTGCATGCATGCATAGATGCTCTCCATCGAAGCAAGACTGCACAGGCACTTCCTCATCAAGCCACAAACCTGGTGTCCAGTTGCTCTATGGAGCACCAAATAGCGCGCGCCATGAGTGCACTGAGCGGCACAATCTACTCACACTCCACCAACTGCAGGAGACGCCTCTAGCGTACCTACATTCAGCTACCATTCAGGGTGTTAAAGAAACGGCACAGCACAGCAAGGCGAGCACCTTGCCAGATATTTTCCGGGGCGAGAGGTATGTGCACTACATAGTGGCATTCAAACAATGGCATACAAACGGCTCCTTGGACCACACACCCCATTTCTGCTGTCATTTTCTGAGCATCTTCTCTCTTCAAAGCAAAAGGCCAAAGCGACTCAATACCCACCATACAACGTCGCGAGCCCCTGGACAGAGAGCAGAAGTACCGATGGCCAGAAATCAAACAGTAGCAGGGGTATGGGTGTTGTACAGCTGCTGATGACTACAAATATGCCTGTCACACACATGACAGAGCAACATGAAAATAAAAATGCAGGCATATACTACCTAGGGATGAATGATACAAAACCACTGATGGGACGTGGTAGTGGGTAGTGCAGAGAGTGCAGACGGGAAAACAGCTGGATGCACCGTAATTTATCCCAGTGAACCGAACCGGCCTGCCTACACAGGTGAAGAAACCTAGTTTGTCTCTATTTTGTCATTCGCTTTTCATGTGCTTAGCAGTTTTAAATAATACACAGAATGACTGATGAGTCCTGCGAATGGGGTGTATGTACAGCTGTGCACTAGAAAAGGGAAAAGCAGTGGAGATTGAGCAGCATCGGCAGTAAGCGACGAATACCAATAAACAAATAGCAGCATCCAACAAACACTTAACAAAAGATGCAACAGTTCCCAGCAGGCAGCACTCCCCAATAGCGGATCAGCAAGAAAGAAACAAGGCAGGGCTAACAGCATACCTGCATGGTCAATTTTAACAACAAGTGAACGCCACTGTGGCCCCAAGCTGGCGCTGTGCAGCAGAGCGCTGGCTGCGAAGTTCGTGAGGAAAGCAAAACAGCTGATCGACGCAGCAAGGAGGCTGATGAGTCGTCTGCATGCACTCAGCAGCAGCACAACCCACACGGGAGCCAAAAGGAAAAGCCCCAAATGAATCTTCCCCCTCAGCTTCGGCCTTATCAGTAGCACGTCTTCATCGCTGCCATACACGCACGCCGCTGCTTCTCTACCCCCCACATCGGACGATGAAATAGACCTGTATTTCACCGCCCTGGAATGGCGTGCCGCACGCACAGCCTCGCTAGAACAGGCAGAATTCGTAGAACCGATCGACCCTTCAGAGTTCATGCCCTTGCCCAATTCCTGTTGTTGCTGCAGCTGTTGCGGCTGCTGCCGCACAGCAGGTGCAGCGTCGCCGCTGCTCTTAACCTTGGCTAGGAATGACATGCCAAAGTTCTCATGCGTTCCCTGTGGGTAGTTCGAGCTATGCAAAGCCCGGAAAGCAAGAGGAATGCGGGACAGAGAAGCCTGCTGCACAGCTGAGGCAGCAAGGCCACGAAGCTAGGGCGCTTTAACGTTCAGTAATGGGGATTCCTGGTGCCACTAGGCTGATAGCGGCTTCTTTCTGCAATAAACAAGTGACAGAAACACTTGTGCTGCTGCTGCTTCTGAAGGCCTGAACATGTCATGAGTGCTCCAGCCGTAGCCAGCGAAGCTGCGAGAAAGAGAGCAAAAGCCCCCGAGGCCGCCACTATGGCGACAAGAGGTCGTGGAAATATGAAAGCAAATGCTGGAAGTCCGCCGTAAAATGGAGAAAGAGAAAGCCAGAGGATTATGTACACTCCAAACACCACTGTCCACACCAAACCAATCAGAGCTCTGCAGCGCCAGGAAGACAGCATCGCCGAGTCTTCTGTCGCCACTCAAATCAAGAGTGAGAAGGTATAAACCCTGATAATGGTGTTACCTCAACCAATAGTGGGAAACCAACCAACAGCCCCTCAAACAATCATTCGACCTAAGCCGACTGCACTCAGACCGAGACGCCCTGACATGCACTCCCCGCTGCAGCTTGATGTAGTGACGGCACTCTAGCAATAATATGGACAACTTTAACTCTAATAAAATAACTACAGACAGACCCAATAAGATCTGCTAACGCACAGCAGGAGCTGCGCATACACCCCGCAATCCAGATAGTGCTTTGGTGTCGTGTGCACTCCTATGCGCAACGGTGAGGGAATCTTCAACGTAGCCTTCATGCTTTCCTCAGTTTTACTTTGGAAATTGAACTTCAATGGAATGGATTTTTCAAGACATGCAGTCTAGCAAGCTTTTTCAGCTGCCGCTTGTGGCTGCTGCTCTGTCCCGAAGTACGCGGTTGGCCATGCAGGAATAAAGTAGATGGCTTAGGGCTTACTGCTAATAGTATACATTGAGGAAGAAACACATGAAATTGAGGAGAAACCTTTGGATATTTGTTCGCGTGAGCAGGGAAGCTACAGAGTCCGCAACTGAGGCATCTTGTAATGAAGTTACTGCCGAACCTCAAACTGATTGTAACATGCTCTGAGTGATGCTGAAACGCCTATCTCTAGTTGCTCTCAGGCTCACAATGGAGTATCAAGTAACTGTTTAAAGACTGCCTACAGTACAGTGGACAATACTAGCGTAGGCAGCAAAAGGGGTAATGGCTGTGCGTGTATGAGGGACTGCCTTGCAGCGCTAGCTGCAGCCTGCAGGCTTGCCAATGGTCACAGCATCTCAGTCCCTTAGGAAGTGTGCTTACGAAGCCTGGGGACTGATGGAAGGGGGGATTACGAGAATCCTCTTTCATAGCGCCGGGAGCTTCAAAGTCGAATTCCTTCAGAAGCAGTTCACAAAAAGCAGTTAATCACCCCGCCAGCCTCCTGGCCTCCTGAGCCCATAGGTACAAAGACAGGGAGCTGAGCCTGGCGCCCAGCGCAGGAAGGCAACGCCGTGTTGGAGTTCCCAGCGCGCCTGCCCTTAATGCGACACAGCGGCAACAAGTTGCTGTGCCGGCTTCATCGGTTCCTCCTGCCCAAACACCTCCCCAAAATTAGATTGTGTCCGCAGACTCTAATTAACATTTGAGCTTTGCCATTTTATAACGGTTCTTCTCCTTCCCTCTCGACTACCTTGCCAACATGTGGGTACCTTGCAACAAAGCAAGGGACTGCTCCGAGAATGTGTTCCGTTCATAAGTTGTGCGTGCAGCGGTTGGCTGCCCCACTGAAAGCTGCTTGCTGCTGAGTACTGCCGAGAATTTTCTCTTCAACTTTGCCAACTTTTGCTGCTCCGCGGGTGCTTGTTGGGCTGAACCCCAGCAAATGGAGTTTTCATATGACCTTCACGACGATGTGGATGCCTTCCTCCACCATTCCTTGCAATGTTTCTGCACTGCATTGGAGCCTCCGAGGAGAAAGGAGCCTTTCTCCTTGGGCCACTTATTCCACTCCACCTACCACAGAGGACACAGATGCTGTTGGGAGGATGTAGTGCTGCACTCTGTCATAGTTTCCCGGCAGACAGACCACAGCATCGCCCTCTGGATGGATGATGCGTGCCCTCCACTGGACAATCCAGGGCATGCCTGGGTTTAGATCGGGGTAAAGTGGTCCATCGTAAACGTCCAGTGTCACCCTAACAGGACCCATTCTGAATAGATATTACATGGTAACTTCACTGTTTTATGGACTGCCGCGTCCTTCCTGCCGCCGGTGAAGCGTAGGCGTAAAGACTGCGCCCAAGAGTGGACCGGTGTATAGGCACCTCCCCGCTGCAGTTCCACATATCACATTGACTTCTCTGCCTCCGCCGGTTGGAACTAGGAATTCCTGACCATTAATACGAGCTGTTGATAAGCCAAGAGTTGGCTTCCGGAGAATCTGCAGATGCGGCTGTCGTCTACGTCGGCCTTTTCACTTCATTGTATGCTGCGTGGTGGCCAGGATGTTTCCAGGATCGTTCTGTTCGCTGGCCTGGTGGCAACGCTTGCAGTTTTGCTACTCCAACTCATAGTTCTGTTAATGCTCATAGCACTTTGAATTTATTGACCTCGCTTATTGCAAAAGCAGCTGGGGATCGGGAGTCCCCTACAGATTCGAATCCGCCAGCTGCAGTGGGCTGTCACTTGTCCTTTCTTGGAGGAGGGCTAGCATGTGTAGTCTTAATAACCGTAAGCTTTCTTCCTGGATTATTCCCACACCCGCTTTCACCCTTCTCGATTAGGAAGATTAAAGTGTGCTTTTTCTCTCACTGACTCGTGAATACGATGCCCTCGCAGCGAGTTCAACACTTTCAGCCGGTTGTTCCTGTGCCGCCGCCCAGCTGGTTGCCGACCGCCTCTCTCTGGGGGACAGCTCTGCTATGAACGGCTTATAAAGAACTTCCCAGGCCGCCGCTGGACTCGTGTTCGCCAGGGGCTGATGCAGCTCCTTATTGGTGGTTTCCCTTGTGTACGGTTCCTCAGTTTTGTCTTAGCCTGTTCCGTTGCCGGCCTGGCGATAAATTTATAGTGCGACTCCGGATACGCTCTGGAAAGGTTGGTGCTACTGCTTGGCAACAGCCACAAGTTTTGTGGCTGTCCTGCCAATCATGATGACTCCAAAAAGGTGTGCAGATCTTCAGACGAAGATACACCTTCAGAGGATTAAGCAGTTCCTCTCGCGCCCTTCCACCGCGGTTTCAGTCATACTTGGACTTTTGACAAATGCTGAGGTATTTATCACGAACAGTGTTGGGTGTAAAAGCATTTTTAGCTGGACGGGCCACAGACAGTGGCCCCGTTCTGATGCGATGACGAACATAGGCACTGGCCATCCCCCCACCAGTCTTCATTATTCGACAAAGTAAATCGAAGACCCATTTTAGCGCATGCACTGACACTGTAGGCATTGCTACACAGAGTTATACGGACACACTTCGAGCAGATCATGCTACAGACGCAAGGCCCTTAATATGCTGCTGCCCACTAAAAGCTTTGGCCGTCATTAGGCCCAGTTGGTTTTGCCGTCTGTATACCCATGGTGAGCGGTGCTTAAGGGAAGTTAAGGTGTACGTCAAATTGCCCGTGAAACAGTTGAAGGAACGGGCAATGTAAAAAAAGGAAGGGACCTGCATGCGTGTTGGGGCATGTACTTGCGCATTTGCTTTTCTACCACCCTGCGTCCGTCTGTGCTCGTTGTGTGTCTCTCGGTAACGCTACCTGGTCGAGCTTCTCTCTTTGCCTGCCCTTCTATCTGTTGATCTCTCCATATTTTGTCTCTCTGCTTGCTTTCACCAGCTCCCGGTGTCGTTTGTGTTTGCGTGCAAGCAAAAGATGTCCCATTCCTCGAATGGTTGCTGCAGGTGTGTGCCCGCGTATGTCTGTCTCCTTTCCTGCCTCTTCCGCCTTGTGGTCCCTTCTGTCTGTTTGTGTCTCAAAACGGCTTAATTGCTGTTTATGGCGCGAGTTTCGCTGGTTTATCTGACGGCTCATTTGGGAAAGAAAAAGAGGGTAAGGCATATACAGGCAAAAAGAGAAACAGGTGATGACGCAAAGAGAGGAAGACCAACAAAACGACGAAGACTAAAGCCGAGAAAAAACAAATACAGACAAATTGAAAAAAGAAAGAACAAACAGAGGCGAGCAAAAACAACAGAAAATTGGCAGAAGCATGCACTCAAAGGCAAGGCCAGACACAGAGGCCGACACGAGTAACGGCGGAAAAGGCAAAATTGAAAGCAGACAAAAAGAGAGGCAAAAAAGCACAGACAATACAAAAACACGCAGGTGGAGCTGAAGGAAAATTGATATACCGAAGAAAAGGAGCCCCAGAAATAGAGGCAGGGAGCGAAAAATACGAAACGAGACGACTACAGATACAGGTGCATGCGCGGGCAGTGGGAGGCAGATCTGGGAGGGCGAAGACAGCAAGCCATAAGGACGAAAAACAGAGACAGAAGCAAAGACAGAAGACAGGTGCGCAAAGCCACCTGCAAAATAGGAACAGGTCAGGGATGCACTGCCCCATCAAGGGTTAAGAATCTCATAAATGGGCATAAATGCTTCCGGTTTGCCCACTCCAGCTGTATATGCATTCTAGTAACTATTTCGTGCTTGAAATGCTGCTGTTCGGTGCTCAGTTCCCTCATTCTATCCTCTAGAAGAACAGAAGTGGAGAACATGAATCTGCACTGTCTGCAACAATTAAGGCCTTCTTGCTGCAGCGCCTGCTGCTGCAAAAAAGCCTTGAGTGCACGCAGCAACTTCTGCCGCGGCAGTTGCTGCCGTGCAAGTATGTCTCTGCGGCAGGTGCAGCAGAGCACGGGGTTTAATCAGTCCTCATCATATCCGTAAGCGCGATACTGCTGCTGCTGCAGGTGCATTGCGTTTTGCTGCAGTGCCGCCTCATATGATGCAATTTGGGGCTGTTCAGCTAGCCGCTGCATTGCCAGCTGCTGCAGCTGGACTGCCCTGTCTCGAAGCCAAGCGGAAGGAGAGCCTACGGGGTTGAAAAGGAGACAGTTGGAGACGATGAGGTTTATATCGTCTTTAAAAGCGGCCACTGAGGTGTATTGACGCTCCCGACACTTCGACAAGACTTTCCGCAGAAACATCGGATGCTGCACCACCACTGAATAGCCCGGTGCCACGCGGTCGTCCACCCGATTCACAAAAGGCTGCAACGCAAAAAAGTGAGAAGAGCAATATACACATGAAATACGGAGTTGCCCTGTGCGAAAAAAGTATGAGCAGGTCTGTAACTCTGTGAAAGAAGCCCCCCCAAAAAATCTGAGACGACAAGCGGGCATATGCACCGAAGTCTGGTGCATTCAACAAATACGTGCAAAACATGCAGACCATAAATAAGTGACAAATGAAAAAAGAATAAGCAAAAGAATACATGAATGAACGAGCGACTAGTGGACAGGAGTGCAACGAACAAATGGGACCGACGGCAACGGGAGGAACACTGGAAAAGCGAAAAAAACCAGAATCAATGCATATGGGCAAGAAGCCCATCGACAAGCCGCCGCCAGAGACGGAGGAGAAACTAACACCTAATACCAGAGAAAAACAGAGGATATATCAGACCATAGGGGTCTGCTGCAGCAGCACATGGGACAAATGGGAGAACCAGCAGACCCTAGACATTTGCTGCCGTAGCAAACGTAACGAGAGAGGAAACTCCCCCCACCTTGAATGTTTGCTGCTGCAGCAGCAAATTGACAACGCGTGCGAAGGATACGTTCAAGGCGTCGATGGGCTGCTGCATATGGCCAGCGTCTCTGTCTGATACCGTGCTGTGTCCCCTGCCTCGCTTTCTGGGTCTGGCAGTCTTGCTGGAGCGGGAAAATGTGCTTCTTAGAGATTTCCCAACGCCTTCATCGTCGTCATCGTCGTCCTCTAGTTCCGACGAGACCTCATCGCTATCGTCTGGGGCTTCGTCTGCGCCCCACACGTCCGCTGCTGCTTCACCACCAGCAGCAGAAAAGCCATCCTCCCTCTCGTCTTCACTGCTGCCGCTGAGCAGCGCCGCAGCACCTCCGCGACCCCTCCTCCGGCGCGTGCTGCTGCTGCAGAGTGACCCTGCCCCCTCCCCTTGCAAGCTCGTTTCTGCTGCCAAGCCCAACTCGACGTCGCTGCCGCCGGTCCGCCGCCTCTTCCGTTTTGCCGCCGCCTCCCCCACTGCGGAGCCCACGCGCTTCGGGCCCCGATAAAGAGGACAGTTCTTGCGTACACAAACCGCAAATCCCAAATCCAAGACCGTAAACCCTAAACCCTGAAGCCTAATGCGGAAATAACTCACTAAATGGGGAACTAGGCCGAAACTACATGCAACACAACAACGCAAACACTACTCCAGCATTCACTACCCCAGCTCTAAGCCCTCAACCCTAAAGCCGTACAACATTTGAAGCGATGTGGCCGGGCCTTCCACAGGCACGGCAAATTCGTTTGCCTGCCAGCGCTTCTTTTGAGTGTACGGCACTCATTTGGCGCTGCCACACAAACACAAGCCCCAAACCCTAGACCCAGAACCCTAAAATCCTTTGCGCTTAATCGCTAAACCCTAGACACCCATTATTAGAAGCAGCAGCGGAGCCTAGGGGTTGCCGATGTGTGCGTAGGCCGCGAAGCCGTAGCTGCCATCTGTCGTCCATAGAGTTGCCCTTGGCTTTGCTCTAGTGCAACAATTTTCTGCATGCGTTACCTGTCTCTTCTTGGCCAATCGCTTGTCCCTCCACGCCAAAAATGCCTTAATGTTTTCAGCCCCGTATATCAAAATGCAGCGCTCAGCAGTAAAAGAGTCACCTACTTGCTGCCGCCGCTTCCGCGTCCACCGCAGACATGGGACAGCCCGCACCTGACATACACAAACCGTAGACCATAGACCGTAGACCGCAAATCCTAAACCCAGCAGCCGCCTCCACAGCAAAAGCACGGTATATCCAAGCAAGCGTCCACCTTAAACAAAGTGCAAGGTAATCCTGCTCAAAGGCTTTCTATAATTCAGGGACAACTGAGGTTTAGGGTTTAAACTTTACAGTTGCTTCCGCCCTAAGCTGCTCCTCCTGGGTCAGGGGGCGCTGGCTGCGCGCCTCCTGGCGGTCTCTGAGGACCTGCAGTTCCCTCATCTCCAACTCGGTCTCATCTGCCTGCTGCAGCGCACTCCCGCACCACCACGTGCATGCACGCATGCATGCAAACAGCCGCAAGCGTCCTTGCAATAGGTTTCGCTTACCACGGGACGCACAATGGCAGCGTTACCAAAACAGGGAGCGCGGAGTGCTTAAAGCAATCGAAAGAGTGAATGGATAATCAGAGCAACAGATAGTAGAAGGAAGAGTTTGAGGCAAGCAGACACACTGTAAAACCCACAGGGGAAGAGGCAAAGGAGCGGGTCACAAAGGAGTGGGAACACAAACGAGGACCACATAAAACTGACAGAACACGCTCGCAATCGAGCTCAACAAACCGGGAAAGTCCATCACACAAACAGACTAACATGCCCAAACACATGCAACAAATAAGTGCAGCAAAAAAACCCTAATGAAACTGTGGGTATCAGGCCACCCGAGGAAAAATGAATACCTCGTGATCTGAATCATCGCATCCAGCGAAAAGGGCATCAGCGACGTCTTCTCCCGCTCCCCCTTGCTGCTGCTGTTGCGCAGCCGTTGCTGTAGCAGCAACAGCTCCCGCGGCCGCAGTTGCGTCTGCGCCAACTTGCTGCTGCTGCTGCGGCGTGGAAGGCGGCATGTCATCATCTGTGTCGGTGACGACGGGTTCATCAGCCCTCAAGGCAGCCTGTTGGCGCTTTAAAATACTGCAGAGTTTTGCTTCGTATTCCTCCGTAGGCAAGCGAACTCCTGCGCCTCTCCCTTTGCTGCTGCCGTCCTCAGCCCCAAATCCGTCACGATATTGCCTCACCAACGCAACCTGATCCCACCTGTACAGCCCCAAAACACACAAGCATGCATGTGTGCATGCATGCAGGCATACGCGCAAGTTATCAGCATACTACAGTGCAGCTGGTAGGAGAAGTGATGACGAACATGTTCTACGCGCACCAACAGTTACAGCAGCAATTACACCAACTGCTGCACGCGGCGTGGCTTTTTACCTGGGGAGTGTCCTGATAACTGCGTCGCTGAGTCCGTACTGGAGGAGCCTAGCTCGTAACTCCATCATTCCCAGCTTGCGGAGATCGTCGACCGTACCCGCTATGCCTCCCGCTGCGTGCCGCCTGAGGGGCTGCTGCACTACCAGCGGGTTGGTGCCGCTGCTGCGGCTTCTGCTGCCGCGCTTAAGCAACGCAATGCCTTCGCCTCGACCGCAAGATGGATCTGCGAAGCCCGTCAGGAGAAACTGCGCAGACCCTTTGTTTTGCAGCACTTCGCGGCATTCCTTGGTTGTCTGCCACGGAACTAAGAGCAACAGTTCCTCAATAAAGCGAATGAGAGGAGAATGCCGGCGTCCCGCGCGGCTGTTGCTCAGAGTCAGTAGCAACTGCTGCAGCTGCTGCTGCTCCGCTGCAGCAGCGGCGGCCGCCCCATCGCTAGGGAGGCCCAAGGCCTCGCGTCGCTGCTGCTGCTGCTGTTGCAACTGCCGCAGTCGCCTGCGTGCAGCAGCAGCAGCTTGCTGCTGCTGCCGCTCCTCCGCCTCGACAAAGGCACACGCATTGCTGAGGCCCTCAGGGCTCGTCAGTGTACTGATGCCCACAGCGCGCAGGCGCAACCAGGCTGCTTGGGACGTCTCCAGGCCGCAAACGGTCTCTGGGGATATGATAGATATGAGAGAAGCCTCCGGCAACAGCGGCAGGCGATGGGGAGCAATCGGAGACAGCTGCTTCAGCAGCTGTGCGACCTCCTTTTCAACAACCGGAGGGCAGAAACGCGCTTTGATGTTTTCCTTTACACGCTTCATTTCCGTCACCCCAGTTTCTCGCACGAACCTGTACATATACAAACGCACATAAGCGCATCCAGCATGCATGCAGAGCATTATATGCATGCGCATACATATTTGCACATCGGAATAGGTATTTACATATGCATGTTGAAAATATATATGGTATATATATATATATACATATATACATGTATGCATGCATACATATATACATATACACATATGCACACATACATACATATATGCGTATATTCATATATACATATGTGCATATATATATGTTCATATCCATGGGAATCCATATATATATATATATATATATATATATATATATATATATGCATATATGTATATATGAATGTACGCATATATGTATATGTGTGTATATGTGTATATGTATATATGCATGTATGCATATGTGTATATATGGATATACGTATATGCGTATATAGGTATACATATACAGGTATATACGCAGATGTAGGTGCACATGTTAAGGGGGTGGTAATGAGCGGTAGAACTCTGAATTCCTTCAGCATCGAGACACAGTGCGATAAAGCGGTGAACATAAAATGGGAGATAACAAGGGACGGGCAAAGACTGTAAGTGTAGTTAGAACGATGCAGGGCAAAAAGCAAGCATTGAGATAGGCAGTTAAACGAGGAGTGGCGATTAGGGGCAGTAAGAAGCACAGAGATAAAGGGAAGCAGAGAGAGAGACCAGAGCAGACAGGGAGAGATAATCGCAGACACCGAAACAAGTGGAGCCCAGAAGTGAGTGAGACGGGGACAGCCACCGGAAAACAAGCACCGAACGAAGAGGTAAAAAGCGACAAAACACAGAGATGAGGCAGATAGGCCTCCGACAGACGGAGAGTGGCAGAAAGGGACAGGGTGAAGGTGAGGATATAGACTGAGCGTCTTTGCACCTCAGCGCCCAGGCCTTCGACTGGAGTTTGCGGTCGTCCAGCAGCTTCTTTGACTGCGGCGCAGGCACCTCGACCTTAGGCTGCAGCTGGCCCACGGTGTATATACAGCAGTTCTCAGCACTCCCCAACACTGTCGCTCGGCTGCTGCTGCTGCTGTAGCTGCTGAAGCAAGTTGGGTACGCAGAGACCGCTTGCGGAGAAAATACCATAGGCCTCAGGAAGTGCTGCAGAAGCAACCACAGCAGCAGAGCCAGCAGCAAAGATATTCTGCAGCTGCACCCGTTGTCAGACTCCAGCAGGCATGGTAGAGGTACCATGGGGGGCCTAGGGACATGTATGTACACCGCACGGACAATGCCAGTTGATGGTATCAAACTGTCTGGGCAGCTCGAGGAGAATTGCCTTCTGAGCTGTAATCGCATAAGATTGTGCTAAGGTGTATGATCAGTGAGCGTTGAGGCATGCATTCAGCATTTGTTGAGGTGCCTTTTCATCTCATTGCGATCACAAGCGCCTGCAGGAGTGTATGCACAGCGTTTTCTTGGGTGTTCAGGCAGCTTGTGCTGCGGTGAAAGCGGGGCGTCTCTTGCGGGATATGGACAGCCTCCGTTAATTAAGGTGTGCGTGCAGCTGACTAACTTTCCACCCGTCTTTGGTTTTTCTGCGTATAAGAAGGAAATCGCCTCTCCGTGGGTCGTTGAAGCGGCCCTCCGCTCCTAGAGGCGACATCGGGTTTTGAGGATGGGGAAACAGCAAAGCCGTGAACAGAGGACAATCCACCACCGCCTGCCCCTCCCCTGAACAGCAGCAGCAGCACCACCACCACCAGTGATTGCATTTCAGCAGAAAGACGGCATAAGACACAGCACAACCAGAGACAGCACAAACTGCCGGCCCCCCCTTCCCCCCCCGCCCCCCCCCCCCGCACTCAAAGTGCCGGACAAATGCAGCAGCAGCAGCGGCAGCACAGGAGCCATGCCTGGTTCGAGAGGAATGTCTGCTCCGAAGATAGTTGGCGCCTTTTCATTTTGCTCCACCAAGCGCAACCCCCCAAAAGTGCCCAAAGAACCCTTCGGAAGAAACAACAAAACCCACAGCAGCAGCAGCACCATCAGCAATGCATCAAGGGACGCAACAGCAGAAGCCACAATCAGATGCTGCGCCACTGGCGCTTGTACCTGGAGTCTTTCTTCCTCCCTGCGTATTGCGTCCTGCTTGCTGCTACTGCTGCTGCTGATGTCTGGGGCCTGCAGCGGCCGGACATATCGGCGAATTCGAATGGCCATGCCCGCATTATTGATGATGAAGGGCTGCTGCTCCGTGTGCTCGAAGACGACAAAAGGGCAGTCGTCGCTCAGCGTCAAGTCGCTGGCGTCATGAAAACAAACACTTGGGTGTTGCGCAGACGAAGAATCTTCAAAACCTGCAGATTCCCCAAAAGCCGCCGACTCCGCGCTGCGCCGCAACACCTCGCTGCTGAAAGGTGGCCTGCACAAATAACAGACAGAATCCAAGAAAATATCTAGATACCACAGACGGAAAAAAATATAAAACCACAAATCGAAAAGCAACAAATTTAAAAACAACGAACTGAAATGCAACAAAAGCTGTGCATGAAAGGAAAAACACAAGTTGAAAACGGCGCATCGAAGAACACTAACTGGGAACAATATCATGGCAAACAGACCGGAAACAGCAGTGAGGCCAAACCGAACACAAGTCGAAAAACAGCACGTCGAGGGCAAATCAAGGAGGGAAGCAACGCATCAAAAAACAACAAATCGAGAAACAACATACTGAAAGACAGGAAGTTGGAAAACAACTAAAAATTAGCAAGAGGAAGACAACAAGTAGGAAAACTAGAATGAGTTGGCAAAAATAGACGAAAGCTCCAGAGGCCAAGCAAATGAACGTTAGGACAGAGTGCCGAGAGAATAAAGGAGGAAGCAAATGAGAGGAAAGACGAGAAAAGAAGACAGAGAAAAATACAAAAGGTAGAAAAGCCCGAAGCCAGATCCGAAGAAACGGAGTTAAACAAGAAAGAGTTCAACGCAAACAGCCACACAAGCACAAAAAAAGGTGGAGATAAAGCCGAAGCGAGAATCGCAAACCCAAAAGCATACACGGAGAAAGAAGCAAAGATTGAGGGCACCGAGCAAAGCTAGACACCAAGGGGAGGGCACAGCAGTAGACTGCTGCCGGAAAACTCACAGGACAACCCAAGGTTTGTCTGCACTACTAGCAGAGGACCGTTTCTTTGAACAATTCGCAAAAGACATCCGCAGATCTGGGCGGTGGAATCGAAACATCGCGACCCGTGCACGACGCCCAGCCACGGGAGATGCGCCATACAACTGCAGCGCCGTCTTCGCGTGCAGTAAAGGAGCCCCCCCTGCAGCAGCACCAACAACAAAAAGCGCAACAGCAACAGGAGCACTAACAGCAGCGGAAAGAGCAACCCTACAGCCTAGGCAAATTCGGCAGCCACAGGAGCATAGGCTCCTGCACAGCAATAACAGCAGCAGCAGGTGAAAAGGCTGGCTGCGGCTCTTCTCCCGGGGGCAACGGCTAAAGGAGCAGTAGCAAGAGCAACAGCAAGGACACCAGCAACGAACACAGCAGCAACAACAGAGCCTTGCCTCTGGCAGTTTGTGTAAATTCGCGCTGATGAATTTGCCTCTTCGCGTAGTCTCCATCAAAAGAGACATTCAGCTGCCGCAGTAATTCTGCCTGAGCCCCTCCACCAAACTCTGCTGCAGTCAGCAAAAATTCCTGCAGCGGATTCCGCATGTGAAATTCGCGCCGGAGATCCTGCAGCAGAAACACCCGAGAAAGACAAAATAAGGGCGCACTGCTTGTTGCAATTGTTTGCGAGCATGTCGTGCAAGAACATCCCCCCCCCTCCCCCGAAACACCAAACGTACGACTCAAACATTAGGCAAGAGCATAACCCCCACCCCCCCCCCACCCCCGCCCAGACACGACGTACACGATGAACGCGAGCTCCACATGCACAGAAAAGACCAGAGACGAACATAAACGTGCCACAAGAAGTGCACGAAAAAAAGCCAAATGCACTAAAAGTAAATCCAGAACAAGAGAAACAAAATGCATTCGAGCAGCAAGAATGCATGCTGGCGTAGACGCACAAACGATTACTAAAATATTTGCAGAGCAGTAGTTTAAATCAACGAAAACAAAATGGATTTAAACAGAAAGGCATACACCCACAGGAGAGTCACACAACGCATGCATCGGTGAAACAGCTGGAAGGAATGCAGAAAGACGTTGTAAAGGAACGCCTGTATCGACACCACACGGTGGTGCACAGAGGCAGCAGTAGCAACGCCATCAGCAATGCAATATATGCAGCACGACGACACGCAGCAAATTGCTGCTGCAACAAAAGGGCAGTAGAACTGGGAGCAGCAACACCCAAATCAGAGCAGCAGCAGAGCCACCCGGCAGAGCAGTGCTTGCAGCAGCAGTAGCAACGGGTCCTACTTCTGCTGCAGCTAGTGCCCTGAGTTCATACGCGCTTTTCCCCTGTTTGACCAATTCAATTCTCCTTTGTTTGTCGATCTTGAGCACTTCCTGTTTGGCCCTCCTCCGCATCTTCTGTAGCTGTGCCCTACTGGGGCCAGATGCTGCTTCCGTTGCTGCTGTTGCTGCAGTTCCCACTGTATCGCTCCCCACACCCCCCGAGCTGCCGCCCCCAGCTTTCAACCCGCTGCCCCCGCCTACTGCGCCCAGCCCTAAGGGAGTTCCCGCCAAGTCCTCCCCATCCTCAGCGCCCAACTGCAGCAACAACAGCAGCAGCAACACACGCAGAAGCGCCCGGTTTAACTGGCAGGAGACAGGGAGAATTCGCTGTGGAAATCCAGCGCTTTTGTACCCGTGCCTAAACCCTAAACCCTGAACCCTAGACCCTGCAGGCGCACCTCCATGCTCGCAGCCATTGCAGCAGAGCTGTCATTGAGGTCGAGGAAAAAGCAGCGCAGCAGCTGCTGCCGCCGCTGCACTAGCCGTTGCTGTTGCCGCTTTGCTGCCCATATATTGCCCCACTCAAAGACCAAGCCTGGGCGGCTGTTCCGGTCGCCGCTGCTGCTGCCACTGCTGCCATCGTTTGCCTCACCCTGAAGGGCAAAAGGCCGTCTGCGCCAGTCGGTCCCGCCTTGTAGCGGCAGCAGCCGCTGCTGCTGTAGTTGCTGCGGCATCTGCAGCAGCTGGTGCTGCTGCGGCTGCTGCACAGCAGCTGTATTGGGAGTGAAGGCTGCTGCAGTGGGGCTCAGAAGACAGACAGGAGGCGTCGCCAGCAGCAGCAGCAGAAATCGGAGTCCTTGCTGCTGGTGCAGCAGCACTTGCATCTCCCTGGACATCAGAGTCAGCTGCTGCTGCATGATCGGTCTGTTCCTGCAGCAAAACGCACATAAAAGACAGTGCAATTACCCTACACCCTGAGGACCGAATCTGAGACAGAGCTGAGGTTCAGGGTTAAGGGTATGCAGGGCTCACTGTACAGCGGGGATGGCGCTCCTCTCCAACTCCGCCAGCAGATCTCTGCGCGTTGCCGCTTCCTCTTCCGCTGCAGCAGCAGCTGCTGCAGCAGCAGCTGCCGCTGCCCTTTCGCGCTGCCGCTCTGGGCCGCGCGATCCCTCTTGGTGCTCTGCCTCTTCATCTGCCGCTGCTTCGTCAGCTGCTGTGGCTGCTGCAGCTGCTGCATCGTTTTCCTTCCACGCCAAAGCAGCAAAGCCCTGGGCCAGCACGAAACTGGTGCTGCCCGGCAGCTCGCCCCACAACATGCTTCGGACAAATGCATTTTCTGCTGTTGCTGCTGCAGCTGCTGCTGCTTCTGCCTCCGCTGCTGCTGCCCCAGATGACACTCGAGGCACCCCTGCAGCACCCGACACCCCTGCTGCTGCTGTTGCTCCTCCCTCTCCAGCAACACCTAGCGCGCGTGTCCGCATTCCGTGGAGTTGCTGCTGTTGCTGTTCCTGTGGATGGCGCTCAGCAGCAGCTGCTGCCGCAGCAGCAGCATGGGGGTCATCTACATCGGCATCGTCGAATTCAAACTCTTGATCCAAATCTCCCGCTGCTTGCTGCACCGAAGGCTGCCGGTGCTGTTGCTGCTGCTGAGCCGCAGAACGGCGCCCAGCATGGCTGTAACCTTCGCGTTGCAGAAACTGGGCCTCCGACGTAGCAGCAGGTGTTCTGGGCGTCGCTGCTGCTGTTGCTGCTGTTGCTGTAGAAGCGGCAGGGGTTTCGTGGCTCTCAGGTGGTGCAAAAAACGCATAGTCCTCACCATCATTTGCTGCTGTTGTTGCTTGTGCTGTTGTTGCTTGCGATGCTGTTGCGGCAGCTTCTTCAGCAGCATCCGCCGCAACACTTTCTAAAGCGTCTTCTAAAGCGTTATCCAGCTCCCATTCTTCATCCGCATCGGCTTCTGGATTTAGTTCTGGTGTGGTCGCTGCTACTGCTGCTGTTGTTGTCGCTGCTGCTGCTGCTGCTGCAGCTGATTCTGTGGCGGTTATCGTACCAGCTGCCGCTCCACAGTCACGCAGGATCTCTAACTTCTCACTGGGCTGAGCAGCTGTTGCCGATTTGCTTTGGTTCCCCTCCTCCTCCTTGTGAGCATCAGCAGCAACTGCGGCTGCTGCAGCTCCGATACTTCCGGCAACCCCATCGGTTGTGCCGTCTCCGGCAGCTGCAGCAACAGCAGCTGCTGTCGTTCTTGCTGGCATTTCTGCTGCTGGTTCATTGTCTTGCGCATCGCTGTCAGTCTCTTCAACCCCCACAGGACAGTTGTCCAAGTAGCAAAAGCTGCAAGAGCAGCTGATGCTGCCGCAACCTCTGCCCCTCCTCGTTCCCCCTGGCAGAAAGCAGCAGCAAAAACGCAATCCTAGAGCACCTAACGTAAAATCCTGCTGCTGCTGCTGCCAGGGGCTGTGGGTAAAGATGTCATCGGGGTTTATGAGCATTGCCGCACAGAGCCAACTGCTGCTGCTGCTGCTACTGTTGCTGCTGCCCGGATGCTGCTGCGCTTGGATGTGCTGCTGCTGCCGCAGAAGCAGCTCAGCCTCCACAGCAGACGCCTGCTGCTGTAGCGCTCGCAGGCTGGTTGCAAGCTGCAGGAGCAGCAGCGGCACCTGCCGCTGCAGATGGTGCGGCAGCAGCAACAGCAGGTTCATGGTTTCCTCCACTTCTGGGGGTAATTGCTTCAGTTGCTGTTGCTGCTGTTGCGACCCCATCAACTGCCCCAAAAGCATGTTGTTGGTGTTGCTGCTCGGTTGCTGTGACAGAAGCCAACTGCGCTCAGATATCCACAGAACATCGCTATTGCTGCTGCTGCTGAATAGGGAGGCTTCTGGAGGGAAGCTCGTGTTGCTCTGCAGCAGATGAATCGGCAGGTGCTGCTGCTGCAGCCACTGCCTCCGCGGCGCTGGTGCTGCTGCTACTGTTGCTGCTGTGTTGCCAGGCACAGAAAGGCAACTGACGGTGGGCAGCAGCAGAGGCAACACGGAGCCGACAACGGACAAACAATCTGCAGCAGCACACAGAACAAAAAACCCTGAACCGTAAAGCTTCCAAACCCCAAACCCTGAGCCCTAAACCCTAGAACTACCAGGACCCAAACGCTAAACCCTAAAGACTACAGACTAAAGAAGAACAGGCCAATCGTGGGAATCGGATAAGGAGATCCACTGCTGCTTAGGGTTTAGGGTTTAAGTTTTAGGGTTTGAAACCTGGGGGAAGCTGGAGGGAAAGCTGGGCATCAAGGGGATATGACAAGAAGAAGAACTCCGCGTGCATGTTCTCGAGCCAGGTGTTGCAGCCTCCCTTCAGCAGCATCTGCTGCTGCCGCCGTTTGCGGGCTGCTGCTGCTGTTGCTGCTCGGAGTCTACTCCTGCTACTGCCGCTGCTGCTGGTGCTGCTCTCGCCAGCAGCTGCTGCTGCAGATGTTCCCGCTGCACTTGTAGTCCCATCTGCTGAGCCCGCTGCTTCTGCTTCTCCTGCTGTCACCTTGTCCTTCCTGCTGCTTCTACTGTTCCATACGGATGCCTGATTGAAACTCTGAGTCCTAAAGACATACGGAGACGGCTCCGTCTTGGCAAAGGGAGGCCGATGTGCTGCTGCTGCTGCTGCTGCAGCAGCAGCGGCTGCTGTTGCTGCTGCTGGACACTCCTCCGGGTAGAGATAATCCAACAACTGGCGCGTGCTATTGACGTTGAATCCATTGCTACTGCTGTTGCTGCTACTGCTGCTGCTACCGCTGCTGCTGCTACTGCTGCCCTGGTCCGGCGGAGAGGCCCTTGAGGCGCCCGCGCCTCGAGTCCGGCGGAGCTCCGCCAGCATTGGCCTCTTTGCTGCCTCTTCCGGTGTTAGCTGTAAAGATGCTCATGCTGCTGCGTTGCTGCTGCTGCTGTTGCTGCTGTTGCGGCTGCGGAGTTAGCTGCCGCGACTTCCGAGGCGGGAGCTGCTGCAGCCGCTGTTGCTGCGCTTGCTGTTGTTGTTGTTGTTCTTGCTCTTGTTGTTATTGCAACTCGAGTAAAGACTAAATGGGGCTGCCTCAGTGGAGTTTATAAGGCAAGGGAAAGAAACAAAAATGATTCCTAACCCCTAAGCCCTAAATCCTCGCGACCCCCAGGCCTGTCGTGGCAGCGCCTGTGTTCTCCTCCCTTCCCGTTAAGAAAAAAGAATCAGCATACGAGGAGGTTAAGGTTGTGGCAGCTGTTGTTGCTGCTGCTGCAACAGCAACAGCAACAGCAGCAACAACAGGAACCAGGGCGAGGGCCCCGGGGCCCCCCAACTCCCTATTTTTGGGGGGGATTTGGCGATAAATCTACTAAATTAGGAGCTAAAACCCTTTAGGAGCGAAACAAACTGTAAAATTTCGGCTTTAAGGTATAGGGTTCAGGGTTCAGGGCTTAAGGTTGACAGTCCTCAGCCGAGGGCATAGAGCTTAGGGTTCGAAGCCGAGCAGCAGTCACCGGGCTTCACATGTGGATGAGTACATGTGAACTCTAAACGCTAAACCTTAATCTTTTAAACCATAGAGCCTAAACCCTAAAACGTAAACCCTCAAGCACGATTTAAATGAAAGGATCTTTCAGCTTCGAGTTCCGCCCTAAACCCTAAACCCTAAACCCGACAGTGTGTTGGCTGAGGCAGTGGACTACTGTTATGCTGTTGTATGCTCACATAGGTACAGATAAACGAGGTGGATCCTTGTTACTATGCTTGTACTTCGTGTAGTTTGCAGCAGAAGTTTGTCTGGGGTTGTTGAAGTTGCTATCTTCGTTTTCTTACCTTTTGTCCTCTTGTGTCGCTGTTTGTTGGCTTGTATTGCTTGATACTTCATTGTCTTTTGTCTGCCTCTGTCTCAGTATCTCTTTGGCTTTCTCGTTTCTCTCGGGAATTTTCTCGGTGTATCAGCCGTCCTTCGCCTTACCTCTTTCTTTCTCCACTGTTCGCTCTTCGTGGCTGTTGGTCTTGGCGTGCTCGCCTCTCGCTAGGTGTTTATTTGCCTTGTTTTGTCCCTGCTTATTCCTCCTGTCGTCGCCGCCAGCTTTTCAGCTTGTCTGCGCCCCTTCGTGTTTGTCTGTACTTCCCCACGGCGTCGCTTACCCAAGCGGGTTTAGGGTTTATGCTCCCTCCGCACGCGTCTTTTCTTCCTTTGTGCTGCTCTATGTATTCGGTTTTTGCTTAACCCTCTACTTCACCCCCTACTTTTATGCGTCATTCATTGCTCTTGCAGAGTAGGCCACAATGTGCAAGTCGCCGACCATATCCTCCCCGTCCCCCCACCTAAATCCTAAACCCTGCATGCGGAGATTCACGAAGGAAGCCTTCTATACATAGCATGGGGCGCCGTCTCACTCAGCGAGTTCCAGCGTTTATAGGGTTAGGGTTACGGGATGGGTTTAGGAGTCGGTAGAGTTTATTAAAAGGCAGAAATAGCCTCTACGTACAACCCTTGCGTCCGTTCATTTGAGGCGTATGTAAAACTCAAAATTTTGAAGTGTACGGGCACTTTCTTCACGCTTCGCGTGCCTCTTTCCCGCCTTGCCATATGGCGGTGTGAAGAAAACAAAAAACTGGAGGAAAAATAACTGGCGTGTGCGTATATTCGCTGCATGCAACCTGCCTTTGGCGGCAGTGTATTTATTTATTTGGCATTTATGTATTCGTGCATCATTTGTTTATGTGAAATGTAGTAGCTGAAGCTACCAGATGAGCCTAGCGGCTCATCGAGGCCCTTCCGCTCCTCGCACAGCTGCTGGTGCAACTGGTGCCGCTGCCGTTTTTCCTGGTGCTTTGGCTGCTGGCGCTGCTGCTGCCGCTGCTGCTCCTCAGGCAGCAGGGGAATAAGATGCGCGGCTGTTTGGTGCATTGCATTTGTCCAAGGCATCGAAGGGAATTCTGCAAAAAGCCTCCGCCCCCGTAACCCATTTAAACCCCAGCACAGACTGCTGCAGCAGCAGGCCATAGACCCC
The DNA here is from genome assembly GCA_963920595.1 of Eimeria praecox. Taxonomy (NCBI): domain Eukaryota; phylum Apicomplexa; class Conoidasida; order Eucoccidiorida; family Eimeriidae; genus Eimeria; species Eimeria praecox. The sequence goes on from OY986950.1 coordinate 4,763,685, forward strand.
CTGGAAAACAAAAACACAACTGCGCATACACCTTACACGTACAAATCCAGTGCTGGGATCAGAAGTAACAGCAGTAAGACCAACCGCAATAGCAATACTAGCACCTGCAGCGGGACTCGCAGGAGCCGCAGCAGCATCAGCAGGGTCAACAATAGCTGTCAAGGCAGAAGCAGCAGCAACTCACGTAATCGCTGGTGTATGCTGCAAGAGGGCCATCAGATGAGAGGGCGTACGGCCAGCCTGAGAAGACATTAACCTTAAACCCTCTGACCTCCATACATACGATATATATATATATATATATATATATATATATATATATATATATATATATATATATATATATATAAAGGTGTAATCTGCCCTCACCTGCAGTAAATTGTGCTTTCCCCACGGAGACACTTGTCAAGGGGCTGTCTCTGAAGATGGAGAAGAGCCGGAGACAGCCGGAGGCGTCGAGCGAAAGAAAAGAAAAGTCCAGCCGTCCAGTGTTGAGAGACAAAACCCGAGAACGCTGTTCATACAGACGCTGGAGCAACCCACCGCAGCAAATTCCCAAAAGGTGCTCAGCAGCAGTAGCAGGAACGGGACCAACAGCAGCAGCAGCAGGAACAGGACCAACAGCAGCAGCAGCAAATGGACCCAGGTTACAGCCGACACGCGGACATTCGTCAAGCTCTGTCTTTTTCGAAATGCATATCAGACAATACAGCAGCTGCAGCAGGCCGGTAGCAGCATCACTTAAATACTGCCGTGAGGCTATTAAGAGAATACTGAGATGAATATACACATCATTATAGAGGTAACTCTATTAACCTTAGAAGCATGTAAACAGTCTAACCAACGAATGCACTTGGTGGCACATATGCATGATGAACATAATAACAATACTAGTGCATTTAACATAATTAATAGCAACACAAAGACAATAACAGCAGCAAAACCGGCGACAGTATTCTGCCCCTCCTGCTCTGCCTGCAAACTACTGCTAGGAGAGGAAAGCCAACATCCAGCAGACAGACAAGCAGGAAGCAAGAACACCCCAATACAGCCGAAAGATACTCACGAAAGGCTTGTCAAGAGACGGGTCCGGAGGTTTCATCCCTCCTGCTGCTGCGGCCTCTTCAGCATAGAGGTTATTGCGCTGTTGCTGCTGCCGCTGCTGCTGCAGAAGCAACGAACAAAATCTGAAAAACGCATCGGCTACGCGAAAGGCCAGCAGAGTATGTTCAAACAGAAAGAATGGATAACGCACACCCTGCTGGTGCTGCTGCTGATGATGATGATGGGGTTCCTTGCTGCGGCTAGTGCTGGGATGGGCTCCTTCTGCTGCCTCGTCGCCGTCAAGGCCATGCACCAGCAGCTCATCGTCTACTGCGCCAGCATTGCTGTCTGCCTTAAGGCTATCTGAAGGGTGTCGTTCACTCCGTCCTGCTGCAGCTTTTGCTGAAGCTGTTGCTGCAACTGCTGCTGCTGCTGGCTCATCAAGCGTTGAGCTATGGACTTGTTTGTTTTTCATTGCTCCGACGCTGCCAATCAGCCGCCAGAAAAGATTTGAGCTCAGCCGCTTTGATTTCCTTTCCCCTTTTTGCCTCAGGGCGGCGCTGTTCTGTAAGCATCGCAGAAACAAAAGAGGCAGCGACCGCAGCGGCGAATCCTTTGCTGTTGCTCCTGTTGCTTCTGCTGTTGCTGTTGCTGTGGGGCCCTCAGCGCGTTGAGAATCCCAACCCTCCGGGGAAGCAGCAAGGCCGGCTTGTCTCCTCAACAACCGGGATGTAGAACCCGAGCCAGATGCGGTTGCAGAGTGCGGCTGCTGCGGAGAGTCTGTGCCCTTATAGTTATCGCAGCTGCCTGCGCAGCAGCTGAAGGCTGCTGCCGCTGCGTCTGCTGCTGCTGCAGATTTGCTGCTGCAGAGACCCAGGGCTCGTGCGCGGGACGCGTAGTACTTGAAGAAAGACAATCGCAAGTCAAAGACAGATATGGCTTTGTCGCCGGCAACAACCAAGAAGAAACGCGAAGAAAAACAGGCCTGCTGTAGACGCCGAGGCGCGGCCTGCCGATGAACCAAATACTCCTCCATATAACTGCGACGAGCAGCACACCAACTGCAGCAGCAGCAGCAGCAGCAAGGGTTGTAGCAACAGCAGCAGATATAACGGCAGCACAAGCCACAGCTGTTGGATGCATTTGCTGCATGTCGAGCCATTGTTCTTACTGCTCATGCCTCACAGGGAGCCTTACGATGGTTTAGGGTTTAGGGTTTGGGGAAATCACGCACCCATGACTCTCCTCAACAAGTCTAGAGGCGCCCCGTGCATCCACCACCAGCAGCCAGCGCGTATCTGCTGCTGTGTCGCTGCTGCAGCAACTGCATTAGCCACACGCCGCAGCAGCAGGACAAGCAGACACTGCAGCAGCAGCCAAACGAGGCTGTCGTATGCTCATCGCAGTGGGTGCATAGCAGGTTTTCCATTCTGCATCGTCTGTACAGCGAGTATGGGCACTGGTTGAGCGAATGGGAGAGGCGTTTTGCTATTGAGGCTGCATGCAGTGCGAGGTGTACGTACAGCACAAAGTCACCGTTGAAATCCAAAGCCGTCAAATTTGCGGCTTCCACGCTGCGCCACAATCTGCAAAAGTACTGCGTCTCGTACCGTTCATACATGCTGCCTTCCTCTGCAAAACAGCGGCAGCAGCAGCAGCAGCAACACAACAACCCCGCAGCGAAAGAACAGCTCTGGGCACCCAAGGCGAAGGCTGGCGCGTGCCGCTTGCGGCCAAAAGCCCCTTAAGAGGGCAAAAATGCGCGTATAAAAAGCCCCAGGGAGTCCCTGCATGCATGCATGCAGATCTTACTGAGGTCCATTATACAGGCGGCGCCGGTGCCGAGGAGACAGGCGCTGTGTGTGGGAGTGAACTGCAGCTGCTGCTGCTGCTGCTGTTCGTCGAGTGTACATACACCTGCTGCCAGAGCGCATGCCCATGCCTTTTGAAGTTGTTTCTTCTCTTCCGTCAGAGGCGCGCCGGACGATGCAAAGGTATCTTGAGAGTTCGGTTGCTGCTGCAGCTTAAAGAGAATCATTGCAGCCAGGTCACTGCTGCAGTGTCTGTACAGCAGGAATAGCTGCCCCGACTCTCGGCACCTCCGCAGCAGCCGCATATTCATCGTTACAGAGTTGAAAGCGCTACGACTGGCAAACAAAGACAGCTGCTCGCTGCCCATACACCGCAACGACGGCAGCTTCCACTGCACCAGCTGCAGCCTCAAATGCACACACAAACCCCAAACTCAAAACCCTACACTCAAAACCCTCAAAGCCAGAAGCCTATTGAAACGTCCCACGTCCATCAGTCCCACCCATCCCCAGCAGAAAGCAGCAGCAGCAATACAACGTACATCTGCAGCTCCTATCACTGCGGTGAGGTACGTTGTGTCTGTCCAGCACATCGCCACGCCGTCGTCGCTGTAGGCCTGAGGCAAAAGAACCTCCCCTCTTATCGGACCCTGCTGCTGCTGCTGCTGCTGCTGGGAAGTGGCAGCAGCAGAGGGCTTGGGCAAGTAGAAGAGCGAGAGCCGCCCCAGTAAAGTGCCCGCAGCAATGCCAACCCTTTTGTCAACATTCAGGCAGACAAAAGGATCCCCTAGCAAACAGGGCAGCAGCAGCTGCTGCTGGCAGGCTCTCTTGTTTCTGCTGCTCACTGCAGCAGCAACGATCCTGCTCACTAAGCCAGAGAGCCCCTTTTCCCCCGGTTTCCTTGCTGCAGGGCCTGCAGCGGCAAGGGATTCCGTGCCCATCCTGGCGTCGACTGCCGTATCTCTACACCCTGCGAAAGCGCGGGAGTGGGGGCTGTTTGTGCTGCTACCTTTCTGGCAAAAGGTAGAACTCATGAAGCTGTGGGAGCTGATGTTGCTGCTGCTGCGGCTTCTGCTGCCGCCACCGTTCCTTTTTCTCCGTCTTTGACTGCCGCTATTGCTGCTGCTGACGCTTACGCTGCTGCAGCTGCTACTTGTGGCTGTGATCGCAGGAGCCACAGGAAGAGCTGCAGAAGCGTCGTCGCCTTCGGGCTGCCGTACAGCAGTAGAAGAAGAGCGAGGTAACAGAATATCTGTCTTGAGGCCTACGTTAAACGAGTCTGAATAATCCTTTGACGGTTCACTAGGGGATGTAGCCGCAGCTGAGGGCAATACCCCTCCATGGCTAAACAAGAGCATTCCCAGTCACCTCCGACGCTGCAGCTGTCGCCGTTGCTGCCACTGTTGTTGCCACTGTTGCTGCCACTGATGCTGTCGTTGCTGTTGGGACTGCTGCTGATGATGCACGTTCGAATCTCTCTGTATGCCTCGCCGTTGCTCCTGCCTCTGCTGGTGCTGTTGCTGCTGCTTCTGTTGCTGCTGCTTCTGTTGCTGCTGAGACTGTAGACGGTGTTGGCGCGTACCCATCTCAGGTGACGCCGGCTTCCGTGTGGCAGCCTCTAAGGGCTCCGAGCTGCACGGCTGTGCATCATAAGGACAAATGCCTTTGAAATAAAGGTCCTCAAATCATATATTCTTGTGTTTTATCTTAAAATAGTGTAGTGGTATGTTAATTGGGGCAAAAAGCGCACCAACACGGATAACCGGACTTGCATTTGCGAAGTGAACGCGCAGGCGCAGCTGCGCGGAAAAATAAGCTGAAAATGGAACTCCAAGAGAATTTACGCAGCTCCTCCAGCTTATTTACGCTCATTTCGCCGACATTTTCTCAAAACGGCAGCAGCGATCCGAAGAATCTCAAATCATGATCGAAGCCGTCGTCGGCGCTCCCTCGCGGAGAGGTATATCGTTTCCATCGTTCTCTCGGTATTACTTATATTTCATTGTCACTAAAATTGAGGTACTACTAAAATTTATCAATTAAAAAGGCACTTTGTTCCCATTGTTTAAACTGGGGAACATCTGGGGGGTGTCTTGGCACCAGGGTTGAGGTGGACAGCACAGCGCAAAGGAGGCCTCTGGGGCTTTAAGGGGCCCCCTTTCCTCCTTTCGCGACAAGAAGTACCTTTTAACAGTATTTTGACACCATTGTTCGGTTGATATATATTTTCAGCCTTGAAAACCCATCCAAAACCCCCTGGAGCTACCGCAGGCAAGGCCTGCCTGCAGTTGATACATGTAGTTACGTTTGCAGGTTGGCTACTGAAGGCCAAGCATACAGTTGTCTACGGTGTTAGGGTATGCGGCAAGAAGGGGTTTAGACATGTTTGCATGCGGGGTTGCCCCACAGTAGGAGCTACAATCTCGTTCGCGATAGTATAATCGCAGAGGATTGCAGGCAGCATTTCTATCAGTGCGTTCGCGGTAGTATAATCGCAGAGGATTGCAGGCAGCATTTCTAACAGTGGATGCCCTGCGAGTTGAGAGCAGAAGATTTCTTCTTCGACCGAATCATGCGCGCCGAAGTTTGTGCTTGCTTAGATGAAGAGGACTTAACACGTATTGAAACGAGAAAACTGATGCAACTTGTCCATTTTCTAGAGCATAAGGCTACTATGAAGAAGAATTTGGCAGCTAAGAGCTGCAAGCTGCTCATTTTGAAAGCCTCCGAACTGCAAATATCGGCAATATGGTGATTCCTTCAGTACCAGGGTCCAGTTAAGGAAAGCTGTTAAGATAAGCAAATATACAAAGGTGGCATCTTTGCTTGGGGAAGAAAGCAAGTGTTAACATCTGAGAAACTGAGTGCAAACTATATATATATATATATATATATATATATATATACAGAGAGAGAGAGAGATTCTAAAAAGCTTGTGGAGAAATGTATCGTGCAAAGGGCAGCGCCTGTAGATACCGCACGCAGTGGAAAGGGAACAGTCCCTAGCGACGTTTGTAAGTGGAAATGGCTGCGAAAAAATATAACGTAAATGATAGAAGCAATGGAACTAACCATAAGTGTAGCAGCGTAGTCACACCCTTATGCCGCCTCTCTTATTGTGGCGTACACGTTGCTCGAAGGGTGGAAAACGCCTGTAAATGCCAGGTAGTTTGTTCTTTTGTACTCAACGAAAGTTAAGGCATACAGTGCTGCCACCTTGATCAGACAAGGAGAAAGAAAGAAAAGGGAGGGGAAGGTTGCTGTCGTTGCATCTTTACTAAGTTGCACAGGCGCACAGAAGCCAAAAAGAGGTCGCGGGGTTTGTGTTACATGGGGAAAAGCCTACAAACACTGTAGTCCATATGCGTACAGCATGGGAAACGTTCAATTTACAGATACATCTCCGGTTTCGTGCGTTGCTGACCATACTGCGCTGCTGAGATGCACCACACAGTTCTCTTTGCCTCGCGCTGCGGCATAACGCCTTGTGCTGGTCTCTGAGTTTAGTTATTTGGGGATATTCATTGGCCCAGATATAAGAACTTTTGTTGTTACTTGTTTGGTTGGTTAACTGAGCGCCTAAAAGCTGGCTAACGCTGGCTTACAGCGCTGGTATTGAGAGGGAGGACTGGCAGGTAAGGTGGGAGGTGCCCATTAATAAAGTCTCCAAAAACTGTTATTAGTCTAAGGCTGCTCACATTGGGTGAGCATACGTGTGAATTTAAGTAGTAATGGGGACAAAGAAAGGGGATTTCCGCATGCTGCCGTCTGCTGGAGGCACTGCTCGCCCCCCGAATACTGTTCCGGATGTCAATGGTAGGGTCACTACACCCCCGAGAGTAACACGAAGGAAGAATAAAACTACCTAGCTAAGCAAGATGTTCGCTCATCCAATTCTGTTCAATTTCACTGTTCGATTTCTGCAGTTTGCACACTGTTGCTGCTGTACGTGCTCCTCGCTTCGCCGTGCAGTAGTCGAACTACAGGCAGGGAGCTTAGAGGCACTTAATCAGGGCAGAGAATGGAAATATTTGGGCTTATTTAAGGGTTATATCCAAATAGAAAACCTTCAAGCATCATAGTCCTTGAATAATCTGCATCTGGAATGGTGGTTCCGATGCAGGAACCAAAGGTCACCCGCCCTATTGGTGGCTGCGTCGTAGGGGGCTAAACCTGGAAGCGCAGAGGCGCAAATGAGTGTTATTCCAGTGAAATTTCGCCTCCCTTTTATTTTTATATCGTGTACGTGAGCAAATAAGGGTGACTATTCCTGAAAACTGACTGTCCTCGCTTCCCTGCAGTGGAAGCTGGGTGGCCACCGGTCTGTTCCGGTCAGCATGTAGAGCAGGTGCCGTTACCTTTAAATTATTAGAGACGAACGTCCATCCTTCCAGTGAAATAATGAGATGTACTGATGGCAATGCAGTGTTCCGCTCGTGCCACCATTCGTTACTCCTGCCGGGCTCCAGATGGGCGTTGAATGGAAGTGCTATCTATTTAGCAGATTCTCGGCAAGGACCTATAAAGGGGCCCATTTCTGCGAGGCTGGGACTTGAAGAAACGGTTTTGTGACGTGATATGGTTTATATGGATAACTCAAACCTGCAAAGCTGCAGATCTATCGCAAAATGGGGAGGCAGCGCCAGGCGGTCGACTCCGTTGTGTTGTTGCACCCAACGGTCGCCCCCCTCGGAGGATCCCTAAGGGGGATGGACGGGAATTCGTTGCTTGAAGATGGAGCAGCAAATGCCGTGCACAACCCCCGGAAGCCATTCATGGATGGCAATGGAACTTTCAGCGACGTTGCAGATCACTACGCGCATGTTGACTGGACGCCCTGGGATTGCTGCCGGTGTGCAGCAGAAACACGTGACGCGATGTTAGAGAAGGTTGCAGATGCATTTGGAAGATATGCATTAATCGTTTACCACCATCCTTTCAAGGTATAACACGTTGATTCTCGAGGGTTTACAGTGTAGGGGCTAGAGTTCAGGGAAAGGGTTTTAGGACTATGGATCCTGCGCTGCTGTCTGGTACCTGTAATTCAGTTCATTATTTTCAGCGCATTGCTGTGTTTGAGCCTCTCCGTCGGTTTGGCATTCAAGACAAGTACTACGGATGGCGTTGTGCAATACACCATCCCGCATAGCCAAGCTCAGCAGGTTCGTTTAGAGGCTTCTCTAAGCATCTTCAAGATATTATCATTAAACTATGTTCAACCACGTTTTCCTGAACTTGCCCGTTTCAGGACATTGCATCCCTACACTCCCCTGTCTATTTGCTTCCGTGCTTCGTTGTGTACGAATTCACTTGCTAGTTTGCTAGCTTGCTTTTCTGTTCATCTTCTCGTTTCCGTCTGCATCCTTCTGCGTTCCCCTAGCATTTGCAGCCCATCCTCCCTAGAGTTTTTCACAGCTTGTTTGCGCCTGTCTACTTGTCTGCCCACTAGGTTTTGCGAAGGCCTTTTGTGTGTTTCCAGGATGCTGATGAATACCGCATGTTATTTCAGGGCAACGTGACCCGCAGCGAGGTGATCCTGATAGCTGCTAACGACGGAATGAGCAACTTGTTGGAGGCCTCCTTTTTAAACGCAGTTTGGGACATGCACATGAAGATACTGGACATCAAAGTGACAGCGGACGAGGAAGCCGACGCCCTCGCCGACGCAGCCGTTGCCGTAGCAGAGACTGGCGATACACTGGAGCTTCCCAAACGCAGGCTGCAGCCGGTTGCACCTTTACATAGCAATGAACAGGAAAACATAGACCAACAAAGCATCGAAAGGCAGATAGCGGAGGCAAAACAGCTGCAGATGGTGACGCCCAGGAGACTCGCCTGGGGTGACCCAGCAGCAGCTGTGCAGCAACACTTCGTGGAGCAGCAGCTTAGGCAGCAGCTGGAGCCGCAACACCAGCAGCAGCCTCAGTGGGTCCCCACAGGGGGCGGGGGCCGCAGGCGTCGAGATGCCCAGGCTGCTGCTGCTTCTGCTCAGCAGCCGCAGCAAGTGTTCTCCACGTTCCAGGCGCAGCAACCAGAGCCTGTATGCGACCCTGAACGACAGTTGCCAAGAGTGCGCATAACAGGCTTAGCGTGCCGACCCCCCCTAGCAGCGGGGGAATACGGGTTTCAAAACTTGTGTTATAGGGACTCCACTGGGGCTTGCGAAGCCCCCGACGGCATTATCTTCGTCTACGGCCACAAAAGGTGGGGAACGGGAAGGAGCAGAAAATCCTTAGTTAGCTTTGCTCTCCAAACTTGGCTTACCAGTAGCTGCAACAATTGCAACCCACAGAGATAGCTTAAAGGAACAAGGAATAATGATGAAGAAATCCTTAGTGGAGGAATTCGGATCGCGAATAGCATTCGTAGTCGCATTCGTAGTATAAAACACTGTGCAACACTGAGAAGGATAACACTGATAAGCATCATGGATTGAGTCATTTTGCTCTAACTGTCTGTGCTGAATATGCAAACAAAGATGGTGTAGCTATTAAACACAAAAGAACAACAATGAACACAAGCTTAATGTACGGGCTTCAAGCCAAATAGGCTGCCGCTCAACTATGCTATCTCCCCTAGTATTTCGTATGATTCCCATGCTTAACTGCCTCTTTGCTGCCTCTTCTGCCTGCTGATGCATCGCATCATTAGCTCTGAAACACACAGCTAAAATCATTTTGATAGCTCTTCCTTACGGAAAGAAATGCTTCCCTTTGCACTTACTTTCAGCACCTTCCGCATCGTTATATGGTGGAGCCATCCTTGCTTGTTTGCGTTGCCGCACCATCACTGAGATTGCGGCACATTATTGAGCGTCTCCTGCAGCTGCTATATAGCATTTCAACATGCCTTTCGTACTGCTTATATCTCGTTGTTGCGCTCAGGGAATTCGGGAGTATGGTAGAATACCCCCTTCACACCTCCTTTCTGCTGGCTCGAGGCTTCCCAACAGATATGCTTCTGTCAACAAAGGGCCTTCGCCTGACGCCATCAGGCCGCTATGCCACCGCCACTGCAGCCCTGTCTCTCAGGCAAGCGCTATCACACTCGAGTTCCTAAATCCTACACGCTGCAAGCAGGAAGGTGCCTGGAGGCGGCTGTAGCCAACGAGTAATGGCGGCCTCGGGCCTCGCATGCACACTCTGCCCAGATGCAGCCTGTCTCTGTTGTGGTTGAAAATTCAGTTTACGTTTGCCACCCTCTCTGTTAGACCACCCAAAAAGGGGAACCACCTCAAATGAAATTACTAAAAGCAGAAGGGTCCTATGATGCTGTTCAGCTTTCAATGAACTACGACTCACCCCAGTGCTAAAAAGCCTTTGCACCGCTTAAATCTCCATATAACCCCACTTTTGAGACGCTGCAGCGCTGGGCCAGCGCCTGATGGCGCTGAGCTCCTCGTCAGTTGTATTGACACTGTTCTAAGGCCCTTTATAATCACGGGCGAACACAGCATGACCCAAAGCACTGCTGCCGGGGCCACACATTGATTAGTTGTGTCACATGATTCTTCTCGAAGCCATTAACTGCCTGAAGTGGCACACGATTCTGTTGAGGCTTAAAGGGCACTCGTTAATGCAGAATGTTTAGTGTCTTTTATTCGGTTTAGCGTTCGTGTGTCGTGTTGACCATTCAGTCTTGCTTGAAACCGGTGAGCGTTGACTACTCATATTTCATTTTGCCGTTAAACACTGACACATTTTGAATGACACTGGGGTGTTCAGGTATCAAATAACGGATGACGCGAAGCTGCGGCCATTTGCCTTGCGGTGGGAAAGGAAGCTGCAGCAACTGCTGCAGGAAGAGAGGCTTCCCGGAGCAAAGATGGGACTTAAAACAGAGAGAAGCCTTTGTAAGACGAAGCCGTTACTCCATGACTGCACCCCTTAACCCCAAACCCTAAGCACCCACAAGCGTAGGCTCTCAACTACCCTTTGATATCGGCGGCTACGGTTCAAGGTTCAGAGATGAGATTGGAAAGGCCAGGAGCTCAGCTGATGAACTGCACTTCAGCCTCTAGGGCTTAGCGTTTAGAGACGAGGTCTCCAAGTGTTTGTGACGTGCTGCAGCGGACGAATTGGCAGCGAGTTCTTCAGCGGGTCCTGGAGGTGAAGTGTTGTTGATAGCTGCGGCAGGTTCACTGATTGGAGTATATGTGTGGGTTGTGAACTTTTCCCGTTCTCACTTGCGTTCGAAGGCCATCGTTGCCTTGACAGGGGCAGGAGCTGCCCTTTTGGGGTACCTTGGGGGGGCAGGTGTGTGTTTTATGTCGGGTGTTGTTAGCACAGGGACGGCTGCTGCTGCGCCGCTGCTGGTTGTTGGCATAGGAGTAGACGATACCCTTGTGCTGTTACAGTCGTACAGCCTTACGGTGCATAAACGCTCCGCAGCCGACCGCCTGCAGTTGACACTCCGTGACAGTGGCGTGGGTATCACTATAACGACCTTGACGAATCTGATGACCTTTGGCATCGGCGCCTTCAGTCCCTATCTCGCAATCCAAAGCTTCTGCCTCCTTTGCCTCTCCGGCCTATTCTTGGGCTACATCATGTGCCTCACCTTCTTCCTCGGTTTCCTCGCCCTCGACGCTAAGGCAGAAGCAGCTGGGCAGGTCATGGCTATCTTTAGGTGGTGCCCCATGAAGATCATGAAGGACTCCTCGCCTACAAAGACGCAGACCCAACAGCAAAACCAGCAGGGAGGGCAGCAGAAACGACAAATGCGTACTCTCAAAGGCTTGCCCATGCTCCAGTATGTCGATAAGACTCGCTTACCTGGTGCCGACGCCTCGGTACTCTCTGCCTGCGCCAGCGATATATTTCAGTGCATTACCATGCAGGTGGAAGCGGCTCTGCAGCAACAGCAGCAACAGCGGCTGATCGAAGCAGAGACCCGCCGCATGCGAAAGCAGCAGACCTCCAAGAAGAAGAAGCAGCAGAAAAAAGCCCCTGCAAAACGCAGGAAGAATGCGAAAGCAGCCCTCACTAGCACTAGCTCGGGGGCAGAGGACAAAAAGCTGGACGACGCATCCAGTGACTCAGAAAATTGTAAGAGAAAGACAAGACAGCGAAAGCAGCCAGCGAGGAAGGTAAATGCCAGAAAGAAGAAACCCGTGGAGGCTAGCAACAGCAGCAAAAAGAACAGCAGCAAGAGCAGCAAAAGAAGCAGCCAGAGTGGGAGCTTTAGGAGCAGCCGCAGCAGCGCCAAAAAACAGCAACAACAACAACGACAGCGCCGCGCGAAGGCCCTCAGGCCGGCTCTCAAAGGGCGCCGCCAGCAGCAGCAGCAGGAGCAGCAGCAAGAGCAGCAGCAAGAGCAGCCGAAGGAAGGCGAAACTCCTGGCCTTCAGGTGGGATCCCAGGCTCCCCTAGAGGCAAACAGCAAACTACCAGCTGCGACGGCAGCAGCAGCAGCAGCAGCAACAGGTGTACTAGGTTCAGGCGCCAACGTGAACAAAGGTGAATCGCAAGCAGGAGGTGTTTCGGTGAGGCCGGCAAGGCCACGAAGGACAACAGTACACTTCTACAGAAAAACCTCTACTGCCCCTTGCACAGCAAGCGCTCTGAAGCTGCAGCAGCTGCAGGAGCAGCAGCAGCAAGAAAGCGAATGGCGAGACCAGGTTGTGGTGAACTTGTGCGCTGGTTCTGGCTCGGCAGTAGTGGCGGCAGCAGCAGAGGCAGCAGAGGCTGCTTTTAATACCACAGGCCGCAGCTGGTCTGGGGAGCGAATTGCTCGTCTGCAGCTATTGCAGCGGCTCGGGAGCGACGGCTTAGCTGAGCCCCAGGGCAACGTGGGCAGAGGGCTGAGGAAGGTGCTTGTTCGCTTCGGCGCCCGCTTGCTCATGAACCCTTTCTTCAAGCTTATGCTTTTAATAATATTCACTGCTGTGTCCGTAACTGCTGTAATCGGATGCTTCAAAATTCAAACGGGATTAGACCCCAGGAGTCTCACCAAAGACGGCACGATGCTAAAGGTGACACGACTGCACACACAACGACGCCATTACTCTCGCTCTTCGCTAATTCCGCTTATGCGCATGCACGCGTAAAAATGGGAAGTGTTTTGGGCGGCGGTGTCTAAGCAGTAAACCAATCCATGGAGTTGCTAGCAACCGCATTTTCGCGACACATCTAAAGGGTTCAAATTGAACCGGAATCTCCATTTACGTGAACGTATATCGTGTCATTGTGTATTCACATTCACAAATGCGCCTGATTTGGTTTGTATGTGCCTACGTGTGCGTTCGGTGTCCCTGGATCGTTTGTGTTGGAAATGGCTTGTGCTTGTTTTCTGTTGCTTGCATTTGTTCACCTCTATTTGCGTTGTTGTGCCTGTGTTTGGCTTTGGCTTACCTCATATTCGCCTTAATTTCTCTTCTTTGCTGTGGTTTCTAGAGCTTCTTTGACATGCAAGAGGAATTCTTCGGCACTTACGGGGACCCGGTGATGGTGTTTTTCAGACATCCAGAAAACGTTTGCTCAGCGGCGTTTCGCGTGAGAGACTGCATGTGAACTATAGCTACATCCCCTTTACCTGCCGCATCTTGTTGCCTCATGCGACTTCCGGAGAAGACGCAGAGACAAGGCAGCTTGGGAAGGGGTTTCTGCTGGTTTCATGTGGAGGAAGAATTTATTCGTGAAAAAGGTGTGCATCATCCAGATGCTTTGTGTCGCTGTCTGCCCAACGTAAAACGCAGGTGGAGTATCAGAAGCTTCATGAACGATTGAAGCAACAGAGTTACACTATGGAGCTTCACGACGGTCTTTTCTTGTTTCTTCAGTCGCCCCTAGCTCGCAATGTGCCCGAACAGAACGCCACGGCATGCATGCAAATGTCAGCTGAGTTCGGTTTCTCACTTTCCTTCGCTGACAAGCAAATGATTTCTTTGCAGCATTAACCTGGCAATACAATGGTAGATATTTGCATGGAGATAATTCTGGGACTCGGACGAGTTCGCCCCCAAAGGTGCTCTTCTCCTTTCGGGCGTTCTCCTCTGCATGCTCATTGTAGTTATCCTTGATTCTGCAACCTCTTCGGACTAATGCAGCACATTTCAGTTACCCGTTTGTTAGCTATCCCGTCGGCTTGGTGATGAACAGCCTTGTACCGCGTTGCTTGTCTTGTGGTGCGCTGCTTGTTTGTGCTGTCAGGTTGTATGCCTGGCTTCAAACCCCCTTCGGCTCCAGTTTCACCGCATTTTTCTCGTGGAGCAGCGGCTTCAGACTGCGAGCCTGGGCTTTGGTGCTGGTGCCCAGGTACTTCTCCAGTACCCAAGAAAGCAGCGACTTCATGCACAAGCTCAGGTAACCTAAGCCCTAGACCAGTGGATGCTACACCGTAAACTCCATGCTATTACTGCTCTTGGTCTTAATTAACCCTGCAAGTTTGCAAAAGGCATATCTGAAGAGCCCTTCCTGAGTCAAGTATTGCATATCTGAACCCCTCAGGATAATTGCCGCTGCAGAACAGGAAGGAGCCTGAAACGCCCACCCCATTTTAGCGATAGAAGTGTACTTGTGTGCGTGTGTGTGTGTGTGTGTGTGTGTGTGTGTGTGTGTGTGTACGTGCGTGGCGGACTTCTTCTTGTTGCACCTTCTGATTCCTAGGGCGGACTTGGCGCTGTTTCCCCTCCTAAAAGGAGCAGCTTACAACCGAAACTTCGTTTACTTCGAAAGCGATGATGCAATTATACCGCAGACCGTCAGCAGTTTGGCTAGCGCAGGCTGCGCTGTGATTGTTGTGAGCTTTTGAAGTCAGATGAGGCCTTACACAGCCAGATCCCCACAATAGTCTTTCATAGGCGGCCTTCGCATACAGTGCAGAGCAGTTGTTGCGGTTAGAGTGCTAAGATGAGGACAATTAAATGCCTCTCTAGAAATCGTATAATCACTCAGGTGCATTGCGCTCTCTTATGCCTTGCGGTGGCATTGCAGGTTTCCCTTTTCCTGCTGCCGTCCCTGCGGGGAGCTTTGATTGTAGTGGCGATACTGTTTGTAATTGACGTTGTTATATTGGGATTTATGGCGCTCTGGGGTCTGCCCCTAAACTTGCTCACAATGGTGAACCTCACGATATCAATCGGTGGGCTAATAAGCCGTTGATTAATGCATGCTGAAAGCAAGAAGTGAAAACGTTTTAAGCGCGCTGCCTAATAAGTTTCGAAACTCTTTTGAGGCATGCAGTTCAGGGCCATTCAAGAGGCCTTCGAATGTTTTGACAAGGAAATTTGCACCAATTTCAGGGTGCGCTTGACGTACATGTAAACGTACTTACTTCTAACAACCTTCGAATACATTTAGAGAACATACATGCGAAAATAGCTAGAGTGCATTCAGTTACATTTGAATTGACAGGTTAGAGCGTAATGACGTGCATCTAAATGCACAGAGACCTGCCGCCGCCAGCGCACTCCACTGGGCCTCATATGATGAAAAATGCTTGTGCAGTTTGTGCTCGTGTGTCGGGATATTTTTGAGGGATATTCGAAATGAAAGTAAAGCTGTCTGCAAATTTAGATTCTGAAGAAACCCTTCTTCTTTTCGATTTCGATTATGCTTACTTTTGCGTCTGCAGGCATGCTTGTGTTTAGGTTAATGTATGCGGTCATTCGTGTCTGTCGTGCCTGCGCATGTTCGTGCTCCAGCTTGCCAATGAGGTCTCGGCTGATTTGTCTGGTTGTGCTTGCAGGGTTTTCTGTGGACTATGCGACCCATACGACCCACGCATTCTGCCACTGCATGGGCCAAAAGAGAGGCCTGCGGGCATTTGAAGCAGTGTTGCTTGTGGGCGGTCCTTTGTTGCATGGGGCCATGTCTACTCAGCTAGCGGTTATTCCTCTGGCTTTCGTTGACAGTCCAGTGCTTTCTGTGTTCTTCAAAATGACAACATTGGTGATAATTGTGGGAGTTACGCATGGGCTTATGCTGCTCCCCGTGCTGCTTTCCCTCATTGGCCCCATGCAGCAGTCACAACAGAAGATGGTACAGCAGCTCCTGGCGCTACAGCAGCAATATGATCAGCTAGAGGAGCAGATAGTTGCATGCGGGGGAAGCAGAGAAAACCCCAAGCTCAGAAAGCAGAGAAAAGCCCTACGCCGCCTTATAGAGCAGCAGGAACAGCCACCGGAGACTGCAAAAGATGCCTGTGTTGAGTTTGCAATGGCGCTTTGCCCTAATCATCCCAAAAACGTATTCTTAAGAAATGAAAAAGTCCGCAAATGGGTGCAACAACCCCACTAGCTTGGTCGTGTGCCCCTTCCAGGAGAAAGGAAAGAGGCGAAGCACAACCGCCGTGGTCGGCATAAAAACTTGAATATTAGCGAGAAGAACAATTAGCCTGCTACGTCTTAGGACAGGCCTGGGAAGAGAAAAATTCTCCTTTTTAGTTGTGCCTCTTCCCTTTTGTTCAGGAATGAGCAGGACGAAATGCTAAGTGGGGAATCGTTCCTTTTGTTGCTGTTTACATGAGCGTGCATTCGAGAAGAAAGCCTTACCTATATCTGTTCCCCTATAAACACCTGTTACAATGAGGTTTTGCACCCAACACACCATCAATTAAACACATACAACAACCCTAACACCAAGACCTCCCTCCCCCCACAATTCAGGGGGCGCAACATTAGTCTTTTGGGTTCAGCGTTTGCTGTTTGGGTGTCAACTTGAAAGGTTTCAATACGATGGTTTCTCCTTTTCCTCTCCTTAACGTTTCTTCTCCTTGAAGGCTGCAGACAATTGGGGGAGGCTGCAGAGGGCTGGACGTCTTTCTGTCCCTTGCGCTCGCTGCGAAGAAGTCAGCACAGCCGAAATAGGCAGTTGCCTTTTATTTTCTCTATCCGCAGCCTTTACAAAACCCCCAGAAATAGTGCGTAGGCCTGCTTGTACGCATGCTCCTCCTCTTATCTCTAAATAAACACGAGATGCAAGTACCTTGGCATTTGGAAAAATGCATCTGTAAGTGTTTGTAAAAGGGGTGCGCACCCGAAAGCCTGGAGTTGGAGCTGTGTGCTGTTTCCCTCCGTAGTTGATCCGTATGCTTCAAAGTTGCAGCGGCAGCAGCTTCGAGAGTTGTTGCGGCAGCTCGTTTGGCGATTCCAGATGTGCCAGGCACTAGGTGTGCAGCAGACGCAGCTGCAGCAGCTGTCGCCAGTATGTCGTGTTGCTGCTGCAACAGCGAATGCTTCTGCTGCTGCTGCAAGGCCTTTGCTAGCAGCTCAAAAGGCCCCTTTTCCTTACAGGGCGGCGAAACAGCTTCAATTCCTGCGTCTACGAGCAGCTGGCATATTCGTGCATATCCCAAAGACGCCGCTACACGGAGTGCTTTTTCTGCTGCTTTTCGCTCATAAACTGCCTGATAAACAAACAGAATAACGCGCAAAGAATTTCCCAGGATTCTAGTTTTAGTAGTCCGCGCTGTTCGAAGGTGCTTTCCAACTGCAGCAAAAGGCGGTTTCATCACAGCAGATCCTTTGCCTCAGGCGCACAAGTTGTAGCACTAGACTGACGACCCCCGTAAAGTTGCGCAACACAGCTTGTTGCAGAACTCTGCTAGCAATGACGGAAAAGAGATCCCTCAAGTGCGCCTCAGAGGCTTCATGTATGTGAGGGTTTTGGGCTTTCCCCTCCGGCGGTGCTCGGTGACGCTCAGGCTGGTGCAGGCAAATATGCGACAACTCCTGGACAGAACAAGCAAGCAGGTACCTGCCAAACGAACTCATTAGCCTTTGCGGGTAGCGATAAAGACAGCTACATGGGTCTTCAACAATATAAAAGCTACTACTAGGCGGAATTCAGGGGTGATTATCAGTTTCGTCTCTACTGTTGCAGGGCTGCTCAAAAGTTCCACATCCACCGCATCTGCTATCCTCTTTTTCAGATGCAAGCATACTTAGCAAGCCCAACTGTGCTTCTTCCTGTTTAGGTCGCTATAAGTTCAGATGGCTAGCTGGATATGCCTCTATCGGACTATGCGTGCACTTGGTGAGATACTTGTACTTGTAGCTCGTTCAAGGCTAAGTGGCAGTTACCTCTACGACTCTGATAGCAAGCGACTCATCTGCATCTGCCAAGAGTCTTTCCAGGCCGCATGCCTCTGCTGCGATTTCCGCTGGGGCTTCAGCAGCCGCGAAGCCGATGATTGCTGCGCATATAGCTCTTCTTTTCTTTACCGTGCCCCTAGCGCAGGTGTACAAACAGGCCTGGTTTGTTTTGCAAGTTCAACCTTCTATTATGACCACGATTCCGGAACTCCGTATCCAAGTACGTAAACCGGGAACTCTAATCCCTAGGTGTTAGACTCTAAACCTAGCGCTCGAATAGTGCAATGAAACTCGTTTAGGGTGAACTGTACACGTACAGAGGCGTTGGGTTCCTTGCACTGCATTCTGTGCACGCTGCACGTGCTGAAAGAACCACTGCTAAAGCTGCAGGCGTCCATCTGCCTCCCTTTGCTCCCTCTCCTGTTCCCCCAATTAAAACAGTTGACGGCGCGCGCACCTTGCCCGCTTGACGACGAGCCTCTGGGGAGAAATCGGAGAGAGCACAACACTAGCGAATCTAACACAGAAGCGAAAAGTAAGCACACCTCGAGGAAATCCGTTGGAAGCAGATGGTGCTGTAAAATACGCGAGTATAACAATGGTGTGATATCAGAAGTGAGCATGGTCATGTACAAAGGAAAGGGTTACAGCCATTGGATGCGTATAGGAGAAGAATATTACTATCAAGAATGCATGCTGCTGCAGCTCACAGCTTAAAGCCGAGCACTAATAGATTCAATACGCAAACAAATAATAGAAGGCTACACACCTTCAAACATGTCGAGAACTTCAGGTGGAGGTTTCCCGTAGCCCCCTGCAGATCGTAGCATGTATTGCTCTTCCCAAAATCCTTATGGAAGCAGCAAAAGGAGGTAGTTTGCACGGGTAAACAACTACAGGCAAGTCTAGCGTCGAAAACGAATTGAATTGAGGTACCATTGCTTCCAACGATTAATGGGCACGCGTGCATCTGTAATTGTGTTTTGGCAGTCTTGTCAGTACGTCTCTGTGCACTATAATTGCTGCCTCAAAGCGTAGCTTCCCCTGGCTTTCAATTAAGTGATAGCCTGAGAGTTTAGACCCTAGACTTCAAGGTTTGGGGATTATCGCTAGGCGTGTAGAGTCGCCCTCAGACACTTGTGTGGGCAGGCTTCCAGCATGTGCAAGCGGAAATGTTAATGGCTTTCCTGTGATAATTGTCTGCAGAGCTGCAGCATCTCGTTCGCTGAAGACTTGTCGTTTGGTTGGCCTGGGGTCTCTGGCGGTTCCCTTTTGAAAATCGCCAGTTCCGTATCGTTCAACGTGGTCTTTGAATAGTTGCAAAAGAGATACAACGAACTCGGGGCTTCCCTGTGCAGCGTAGAGACCTCTTGGCAAGCAAATCCGTTCAGAAGGAACTACTAATCAACTTTGTCACCCTCTCAAACAGCAGGGATGCGTGACAGAATACCCTTACGAGCCCGTTGCTTCAAATGTAGCTGTTGCTCTATTCTACCGAGACGAAGGCAAACAACATGTGTCGTTCAGCGTAGGCTACTAAGCGAACACATCATGCACCATTCAACTTCGCCACGGAACAGAGAACCACCTCGCACATGACTGGATTAGGAAGCACAAGGAAGTAGGGGAAGAAACTCTTCTTCCCTCGAGAGCTTTGGCAACGCACACAAGTGGGCCTTGAACCGATGGCATATGCAACACAACGAATGCATGGATCATGCGACACTTGCTAGAGCCACAAAAATTGCAAACGTTATGCAGTGTTTGCTCACTCCGAGCACGGCTATGTGGAGAGCGGTGACCAGGTCTTCTTGTTCCTCGGCATCTTCATCTTCACACCCCAGGCCTGAACCATTCATCAAACAAGCAACTCCATCGATTTCCTATTTGCGTTGCTGTCTCCGCTTAGCAACAATCGAAAGTCTCTCATGCAGCCTCCGTATGCCTTAACGAGAAGCTGCTCTAGACAGGGCTATGGTGTGCCGAGAGGTAGAAGCAAGTCTTGAATGAACTCTTTTTGCAGGACCCGCACACATATGTAGAGGTGCACGCATGCATGCTGCATGCATGCTTGCATGCACGCGCGCGTAGATTTGTCAGCAGTAGGGAGGAGCCCAAGCATTCTAGCAAGTTCACAGGTAGCACAAGCTCACAAACTGTGCGCAAGCCAGCAAAGCGAACGGTTTTGAGGGGATTCGCGCCGCAGTCCAGCAGAACCTTTACAGTTTCCAAGTCCTGAGAGGAAGCATGAAGCAATTTCTCATGAATGGTGAAATGAGGCAGGTTCTTCAATAATGCATTAACAGAATTCTGTGTCAAAGCGTTCGGCCGCAGAATTTCCAGCATGCGAAGTCCGAGTGCCTCTCCGCGCCCCGCAAAATTTCTTCTTTGGATTACGGCTACCTGACAGGCCTCTCTTCGGCCTGTGTGAGCCTCGCAAGACTGAAGAACCTGCCCACGTGGGATTTGGGCAGAGGCTGGGTGCAGCATCAGCTTGTGCACGTCTTGCCTGTCTGGAGCAGGCGATGATGAGAGGCGTTCGTTGAAGAGGAGAGCCCTCGTCTTTCATGTTTACAAGCTTTCCAGCTGACCATCGGCATATATCCCCAACCAGCTTCGCAGAACCGCTGGTAACCGCGAAGTGCAGAGGACTCCACCGTAGCTCTTGTGTCAGCGCATCGATGCGGCTCCCGACATGAAGCAACAAACGAGTCAGAGATCGGTGAGCCCTGACAAACAAGCAAACGAAGGCGCAACACCCAGGCTACTCCTAGGTCCCTTTCAAAAGGATCTATGATACCCAGCAATCCAGCAAGCCTCGGCGCAAAACGCTCTGCTCATGCTCTGCAGAAACCAACAACAAGCAGAGAGCCCCAAACTTCGCAGGAAAAACTTGAATCTTCACCATTTTACCCCTACCCAAAGCAGCTCAAGTGTATCGGCAAAAGGCCGGAATCCCTCCCGCAAACGGGAATGAGGCTGTCTTCCTGGGGCTGCTTCTGCAGTTGCTCTTGTAGTTGCTGCAGCAGCTCAGGCTGCGCTTTAGATTGGCTCTGCTCTGAAGGCTTGCTGGTCTCTAGACGCAGCATGCCGCACACAGCACCAGTCGCCGCAGCCTCCAGGAGAGGAGACGATGCATGAAAAACTCCAGTCATTACGGATGAGTCTGCCCCTGCTTGCAGCAGATGCCGGGCCATCCGCAGCTTCCCCCGAAGGCAGGCGATGTGCTGCACCAACACAGAACCAGCTCTGTCAAATTCTATCATTAATTTTGTTTGCATTCCTACACTCTAGTATAGCCTCATGTGCGCAAGTCTTCACAGGGTTGCGTATATGCAGACAAAAGCATGCATGCAGGCATATTTTTGAGTCCATATCCATGAGCATCTATACTTATATTTAAATGCTTCTAGCAGCCTATATGTTCACATAATCAGATGAACCCATGAAAGTGCTTACGAGGGGTGTCCACCCCTCGAGGCCCTGCCTCTTCGCCTTGGCATCGACTTGCTGACGCAAAGCAGCAGCTTTGAGTGCCGCTTCCGTTGCTTTGCTGCCGCCGCAGCATTCGGCGAGGAGGTGCAGCAGGCTGCTGCCAGCAGCTGCAGCAGCAGCCTCCTCAGGGCACATGTCTAACAGCAGCAGAAGCACTCTCTCCCGCCCTGCGGCAGCGGCGCACTGTTCACACAGATCACCTAGCGGGCCCCTCACAGGCATCCACAGGCCGCCTTCCCCTTAACATCAAACAACAGGCTCCTCACATGCATGTCCTATTTTCGATGTAGCTGCTGGTGATGCTGCATCTGTAGGACGTGCTTCGCGTGTGCGTTATCCCCTGCTCTATGAAAGAATCTGTCTGCCATGACAGAGCTTTTCCTTGGGAGCACCGCTACAACGAGAACCCAACGTCAACTGCCTTTGCAAATGCAGTTGCGAGGCTTCTACTTTCCTACTGGAAAAACTCTTTCTCGAAACAACCACGGGGTGAGAACGTCTCAATGGTTAGAACTTTCAACCGCTTATGGCGTGACTGAGGAGACTGCCATGATGATGGAGTTGTGTATAAAGTACAAGCATGCATGCATTGTGTGCATCTTAGCAGTTAAAATATACATATACAGAGAGAGACAGATCTGTACATATATTATGCGCTTTCCAACGAGGCTTGGTTGCTGCTTGGCTCACATGAAACGCTGTCCAGCCATCGAGTTCCGAGAACTCCGCAGCTGTAGAACCATGTTGAATGAGCTGTTCGATGATATCTGTTGAGGCAACAGCTGCTGCCAGTCTGCAGCAGCAAACAGCAAGCAACGGCGACAGCAGCCAATCGAAAGCAGTAGCAAACAACCGGTCTGAAGTAGCAGCGGTCTGCTGAAGGCAGCAGCAACTGGCGCTTGACGACTAAAAGAACAGACAACGCAGAGCTTTCGTTGCGCTCGTACATCGCGGGTAGCAGCTGTTTTTTTGCTGTACAAGCTGTAAAGGGAAAATTCATGCCATGCTGTTGCCTTGCCTCAAAGGTGTTCTTAGCTCGGGTCCTTTTGCCTCCGCTATGAAGAAACTGGAGGCGACGCCAACGGAATCCAGCAGCCGCTTTACGGTGGCGCTATCACGTCTCTGAATTGCTAGCATCAGATGGGCGCCTTCAGCCGACAGAGGAGGCACCCCGTCGTTCGGTTCTGCTGCTGAGGAGCAGGTGCCAGAAGCTAGCACAGACTTTATCGCTGCAGCTGCTGCTGCGGCTGCGGCCGCTGCTGTGGCCGCTGCTGTTGCGGTTCGTCCGGAGGCCAGCATGAAAGGCGAATCGCTGGAGTGAGGCCGTGACCCACTGAGGAAAGACTGTGCAGTCCACATAATACAACTGCTGACACCCCAACTTATGTGTATGCATCTTCCAGTTCTAGAAACCCAAAATGTTGCTGCATATAGTGTTGAAGGGGCCACATGTGCCTGTTCTCCGTCTAGGCAAGAGTTGAATAATTTATACAACTGGCTCCGTATCACTACCTGTTCCGTTTTAGAAACACTATGCCCCTATGAAGCCACTCCCTAAAGCTGATTCCAAGGTACCTGCTGAGGCAGTGTGTGCCGATTCTGAAATAAGGGCCCCATGGCTCCCACTGGCGAGGCGGTTGCCCTCGTCAGCATCTCGGGCAGTGCAACCAGTGGTGCGATCCCAGGTTAACAGGTGCCCCTGGCCAACCCAAACGACCAGAAGAAGACAACAAAGTTAAGGAGAGCCCAGTTATGAGCAGGTCCTATTTAATACTGCACGGAACAGCTCTGCCTGAGGAGGTCGGCTACCCAGAGAACTAGCGGCTACGAAGCGTGGCAAGCCAGCGTCCCCTGAAACACGATCACTTCGGACAAAGGCATCCTGTTACTGCAAAAGAAGGAAATAATTTAACAAGCCAGCAGCGTGCATGCCTGACACGCGCGAAACGCCTGCCGAAGGGCCGGTAACGGCAGCAGGGCTTGATCTGTTTTGATGATTTGGGGCAGTGAACGAAGGGCTGTTTGTCTATCTATTGTGCCTATATATACATAACGCAGAAGCTTTCTGCCGGCAAAGGGCAATTGCAGCGGTCCGTAGGCCACGAAGCCACCTACGAGCAGCCTTCGACTGTACAGGGTGCCGTGCATATCGTTCGGTTGAGCCCCCCTATTTAGATTTTTGGGTACGAGAAGGTGGAATCATGCATTTCTTGTTGCAACCCAGAAAATACCGAAGTATTTTGGCATTTAAGGGGTAAAATCGCCTTTGAGGGCCTCCCTTCGCTGCTGCATGCAGCCGCAAAGACCAACCAGACACGAGCGCGCTTCAGATTGCGCTTCTCAGCAGCCTTGGGAGGGGCGGGCAGGCCCTAGTTTCCCTTGCTTTACATTATTCACCTTGAACTTAAGTCTAAAATCCATGTTTTTATCAGTATTGGGGGTTTTATCGCTGATGGGCAAGCAGAATATGCCGCTTCCTTGCCTGCGGTACTCTCGAGGTCACCCGCGTGAATACAACGGTGGAGGGCGTCGCTTGATGTGAACCCAACGCTTACAGAATGCTGAAACGTACTCCATTTACTGAATCACCATTTTGATGTCTGTGAAGTAGTTATTTCACTCAGTCTAAAACAGTTTTAAGAAGGCTAGATCTACAAGGAGTTCCCCTGATACTACGATATCTCTGTGCTGAAATGTGTAGGACGCATCCTTCCAGCACTAAAGGCGCAGGTCTTTTCCTGTGTGTCGTAGAGCCTCTGTCTCCACAAAAGGTCCAACCTCTAAAAACACGTCCCTTGTTCAAGCAACAGGTAGCTTAGTCGCCGTTGATCTCCTCGAGTTAAACATTGCGCCCTTCACAAAATGAAACGGATGTTGAAAATCTATAGGGTTTGCCAGCCCAGGCAGTATGCTCATACGAGGCTGTGATGCATTCTATTATATTACTCTATACTTCTGTATGATGGTTTGCCTACTATTTGTAGTGTTCTCACGCGCTATAGTATAGATGCGTCATGCTGATCTGGTGTAAAATATACTCCATTCTGATTAGAACTGCTTCTACACTATGAATACTGAGGTACTAAGAAAAAACGATTCGTCAAAGAAATTCACAGGCTCATGATTCCAATCAATAATCCGCCTCCACAGGAAACTCATAGTGTACTAGTGAGCCAACCCGCCGGAAACAGCACAATGAAAACTGTGGCGGTAGACACACATCAAACCTGAGGAGTTAAACAGAAGATAAATTAATAGAGGAAGACAGAGTAGAGAGCATAAAGGGCTGTAAACTAAACGACTAAACAAACCCCAAAATGCAGTAATAAACAACCACATAGAAACCAGGTAATGGTAGACATGGCATTTAAAATTTCACGAATAAAAAAGAAACCCAGCTGTGAAAGGCTGCATAAAGAGGCCAAGGGATATGGGCAAACGTTGTTTAACAGTTAATCAACTACCTATTGCATGAAACCGGATAGAAAACAAACAAACACAATGCCAGCCCTTTCTCCCCCTCATGCTAACCCTCCGGATTTTGCGTATGCTGCATGTGTCATTCTTCCTTGTGTTTGCTGCTTTCTGAAAGCCATAATACACGTTGCTACATAACCTGTATGCATACATACATACACGTATAGAGATTATGTACACATACACACACACACACACAGATATATATATATATATGTATATATATATATATATATATATATATATATATATATATATATATATAGATAGATAGATAGATAGATAGATATAGATATATAGATATAGATATAGATATGTATATATATAATGTTCGTGGCTTGGCATCGCACAAGGAAGTACCAAGGCACATTGCAATCGCTTTCGATTCTGATTCTGTTGCAGAATTACTGGAATGCAGTGCAATGCACTAAATGCCCTGTCTCAAGGATTTAACTAACTTGTACAGAACTGCATATTCAGCACCGCCATCCAATAGGAAGATAAATCGTAGAAAAAAAACAAAGGGCAACTAGACCCTTTCCGTGTTTCATCAAGAACATATTGTTATACATGGATTCATACAGACAATTTGGTTAATATTAAGAGTGATAAGGAAGCCTAATTGTTATGTGCACGTGGAGTGATCTGCTGTCTGTTAGTGCGTAGATGCACAACAAGATATACAATAGGAGTATATAACTAAGCGCATAATTGATAATTGCACGAAGGGTAAAATTAAGAAACTCATGCTGATCTGAATGCCTCTAATTTCTGTAATCTCGAGATTATTTTCTCTATTTTGCTACTCTTTCATGACGGGGCTTCGATGCAAGACCAGTGTGTCCGGTGGTCCTTCACCACTGTTCTTTCCGTGCTTCCTTCTCTCACTGCTCCTGTGTCATTTATTTCTTTTATTAGCTGTAATTAAATAATTCTCAAGAACAAATATACGCAAAAGTGCAAGAGAAATATCAAGAACACCCCGGCAGTCGAGCCATTGGGCCCACTGCCCCTGAAGCCTTCCTTCCTGATCCTGGAGAGAGGATTTGTGTTTCTCGTTTTATGTATCTCGCTTTTCGTTTCTTTTTAAGTTTATTATGTTCCTAGAGTTTATTCGTTTTGATTTTAGAGCTAAATAACAAATCTTCTCCTGTTGCTGCGTGCTTCGCGGTGTCGCACCACCCTGCAGCCGCAGTGCCTACCGTGTGCAGATGTTGGTGTTGTTCTGTCTTGTTAGTGTGGGTGCCATAAAGATGGCTTGAGGTGAAACTCATGCAATAATAAATATATTAATTTGTCTTCCTTGTGGTAACAGCAGCAAGTGCATGCAGCAGCTGCTGCGTGGACCGTGTGCCGAGCCTGTAGCGTGAGCTTAGCTGCGGTGGCCTCAGTCACGCGTAAAAAACGTATTTCGGGGTTTGTTCGTAGCTTCTAATTGCCCTTTCTGTTTTGCATTTCCGGAGGAATGCATCTCCGTTGAGGCAGCGCCTCTGGAGCCCCATATTCTCTGTTACGTCGTACTTTACAGGGGGCGATGAGGCGCTTGGAGACCTGCTTTTTCGTGCTTCTCTCCTGTATTTTGCATACTGAATACTCCTTAAGGACAGCTGCAGTTCAGCCCGAGCAAGGTGCATACCCAGAAGCGAGTGTACAGACACCCACGGAACCAAATGCGCCGGAAGCAAAGACGCTTGACTTACCAGCTGGGGGTGCTGCAGCAGGACCAGAGAAACCCCAGGAAGCTGCAGCAGGCGGCAGCAGCAGCACCACCAGCAGCAGAGAGGCAGCCTTGAGGCCGCATGACCAGGACAGTTCGGGGCCCCCCTTAAATGTCTCCTCCCCGCTTCCTGCCAGGAGTTTGCATATCTCTTCTAATGGAGCATCAGATGCTGCATCGCCAGACGCAGCAGCACCAATGCTAGCAGAAGCAGCACCAACAGGACAAGCACTACCATCAGCACAAGCACCACCAGCACAGGCAGCACCACCAGCACAGGCAGCACCACCAGCACAGGCAGCACCACCAGCGCAGGCAGCACCATCAGCACCCTCAGCGCCAGCAACACAGGCAGCACCAGCAGCGGGAGCAGCTCCAGCACCAGCAGAAGCAGCACAAGTAGCAGCACAGGTAGGAGCATCACCACCAGCACCGCCATCAGCACCACCAGCAGCACCACCAGCAGCACCACCAGCAACAACACCAGCAGCACCATCAGCAGCAACACCAGCAGCACCACCAGCAGCATCAACACCAGGAGCACAGGGATCCTCTGGGGGAACAGTTTCAGCAGTTAATCCTGACCCCATTGTGGAGCCTCCTGCAGCACTTCCAAACATTGCTGCTCTAACAGGAGCGAATGCTGCAGCCACCAGCGCAAATAAGCCTGAGGTGTCAGGGGAGGGTGGACAGGAGGAAGGGCATCCTTTGCAGCAGTTGGCTCCTGAGGCATTACGGGGGAGTCGTGGACGAGGTGTTGGATCTCGTGGAGGTGCAACAGCAGCAGCAACAGCAGCAGCAACAGCAGCACCAACAGCAGCAGGAGAAGGAAGCAAAGGAACAGTACAAGCCCCTCTGACTTGTGGAGATTTGCCTTGTGGAGAGGGACAGCTAACGTGTATTGGGCCAGTCAGAGGCAGGTTTCTGTGTACGTGCAGGGTGGGGTTTGTGTTACAACGGCAGGGTGGAGAGGCGTTGTGTGTGGACAGGAGGAACAGCAGCAGCAGCAGCAAGAGCGGCAGGAGCAGCAGTAGCAGCAGCAGCAGCAACAGAAACAACACAGTTCAGGGAGGGGGAGGTGAAAACAAGTGGACGATTGTCTTTGCTGTTGTAGGAGTTCTGATTGGTTTGATCCTGCTGTCTTTGTTGGTGTGGGGCGCGGTGTCATGGCAGAGGACAGCAACAAGCCCTGTCTCCAAGAGTGTAAAGGAAGAATTTTCTTCTCTTTTAGATGAACAGTCTACTACGAGAAGCTTTGGATCTTCGTATAGAGACAGATTTAAACGAGCAAGCAGAGATGATGATGATGATATCTTTGGCTCTGACAAAGAAGAAGACGAAGAAGGGGAAGGAGGAGAAGAAGAAAGAGCTAAACAAATGACAGTTTAGGAGATATTCAATAAAAAGAAAAGAAGAAACGAAAAACAGTGTGTTTGTGTTTGTGTTTGTGTTTGTGTGTCTGGCGTGCGTTGTTGTTGTTTTATGTTAGTCGAGAGAGAAGGCAGCGGAGTGTTGTGTTCGTGTGTTGTGTTGTGCGTTAGGTTATCTGTGTCTGCCGTATATAAATAAATTAAATCAATTATATAGATATATGTATTATTTAGTTGTTTATTTATTTATTTGTTATTTATTTATGTATATAATGTTTTATTTATCTGTATATATATATATATATATATATATATATATATATATAGTACGTGATACGTAGTGCATGATACATAATACATATATAAACACATAATACATAATATATAACACATTACCGAGAATACATATACATACGAGGCATACAGATGCCTGTTGTATAGTACATCTTGTATGATATGTAATATATACATAATATGAATATACAACGTACACAGTATATAATGTATAATATAAAAGACGTATGATGCATGCGCAATTGTTTGCTTGGGGTTGAATATCCAGTTTATTTAACTGCATGCATGAGACAGCTGAAGAATTAATAGTCTGCGGTGTATCGACACCAAGTTTTGAAGGCATGTGTTGCTGCATGTGGGCTTGGGGTGTACGTACACCTCATATAGTGTAGAGTATATTTATTGCTGCTGTTTTTCTGGCTGCTCATGTGCTGCAGGTGTGTGGAGAGTCGAAGCATAACCGAGAACCTTCAATTGTTTGGTGGAGTGTATGCTTTGTGTATTCAAACCCTAAACCCTAAACCCTAAACCCTAAATGGCAATCCCTAAACCCCAAGGCTCAACGCCTAGAGGAGGAGGGGTTGAGGTTCATTTCATTTGTTTGCGGTTTGAGCGGAGATTGAGGGAACCAAACTCTAAACCCTTAAACCCTAAACCCTAAACCCTAAACCCTAAACCCTAAACCCTAAACCCTAAACCCCAAACCTCAGAGACTACTTCGCCTTTAACATCA
>OY986950.1:4800159-4802659 GCA_963920595.1 Eimeria praecox
AACCCTAAACGAAACAAACTCCAGGCATTCATCAGAAAAAAACTTCTAAACTGTATATACACTGCATGCAATTTGAGGTGTATATACACTGCATGCAGGTATCTGAATCTCCGTGGAGTTTATTTGACGGCCTCCGTAATCCTGATTTCTTTCCACATATCCCGGGGATAGGACGTCAGGCAAGTCAACAATAACTAAACCCTAAACCCTAGTAAACCCTAAACCCTAGTAAACCCTAAACCCTAGTAAACCCTAAACCCTAATAAACCCTAAACCCTAATAAGCCCTCATAAACAACCCTCGTAAACCCTTTGATGGATTCCTCTCTGCTGTGTTTCGACCTCTTGATATACTGCTTCATTTGCTGCTTCTTCTGCTGCTTCTTTTGCTGCTGCTTCCTTTGCTGCTGCTGCTGCTGTTGCTGCTGCTGCTGCTGCTGCTGCTGTTGCTGCTGCAGCTAGCATCAGGTTTAAAGGCGGGCGGGTTTATTTTATCTGGGGAGTTTTCAAAATATTTTCGAGCAAAACAACAACTGCTATTAAACGATGATGGGGTGTATAGACAGGATGCTGAGCGTCCCCCTCGAAAAATAAACTCAGATACAACATTAGTATATAATAATTATTTATATTCAGGAGATCCTCATAAACCTAAGATAGGCGATATACGTATATCTTTCTGGGGAAGTAAATATAATCATATTTCTCTCATTGGAAAACAACAAAAAATTAATTTTTCTTCGTCCAGACAAATCTTAGGGAATATGCAAACTAAGGAACAGGTATATTTTATATTTTATTATTTATTGTTTTAGTTTATTTCATAATTTATTATCGTTTAGATAATAACATATCCTGTTTATTTATTTATTTATTTATTTATTTATTTATTTATTTATTTTATTTTATTTTATTTATTTATTTTACTCTTATTCTTAATTTTTACTTGTGGTTAGATCTAGATTTATTTTTTATCTAGACTTGTTCTATCCACCTGTATATCTGTATCTATATCTATATACATCTATATCTATATCTATATCTATATCTATATCTATATCTATATCTATATCTATATCTATATCTATATCTATATCTATATCTATATCTATATCTATATCTATATCTATATCTATATCTATATCTATATCTATATCTATATCTGTATCTATATCTATATCTATATCTATATCTATATCTATATCTATATCTATATCTATATCTATATCTATATCTATATCTATATCTATATCTATATCTATATCTATATCTATATCTATATCTGTATCTATATCTATATCTATATCTATATCTATATCTATATCTATATCTATATCTATATCTATATCTATATCTATATCTATATCTATATCTATATCTATATCTATACCTATACCTATACCTATATCTATATCTATATCTATATCTATACCTATACCTATATCTATATCTATATCTATATATCTATATCTATATCTATATCTATATTTATATCTATCTATATCTACCACACTCAATAAAAATAAATAAAAACAACATAAATATATAAAAGCACCTACCCCTACAAAGCCAACCTAACCCTCAATACATCTTAAATAAACTAAATTAACTAAAACTCAAATAAATATAAATATAAATATAAATAGTAATATAAATAGTAATAAAAATATAAATATAAATATAAATAGTAATATAAATATAAATATAAATATAAATATAAATATAAATATAAATATAAATATAAATAGTAATATAAATATAAATATAAATAGTAATATAAATATAAATAGTAATATAAATAGTAATATAAATATAAATATAAATAGTAGTATAAATAGTAATATAAATATAAATATAAATATAAATATAAATATAAATATAAATATAAATATAAATATAAATATAAATATAAATATAAATATAAATATAAATATAAATATAAATATTAATATAAATATAAATAGTAATATAAATAGTAATATAAATATAAATATAAATATAAATAGTAATATAAATATAAATATAAATATAAATAGTAATATAAATATAAATAAAAATATAAATAGTAATATAAATATAAAAATAAATATATATTTATTTGCTCAGGTATTAACGATAGCAGCAGAAGGCGAGTACGATCCTCAACATTTAATAAACCTACAACTTTATAATTTAAGTTATGCTTCTGAGTTTGTTTGGGGTTGGAGACTAAGTTTGTTTATTTTATTTTTTTTATTTTTTATTTATTTTATATTCTCTTCATCAAATATATCAAATAATAATATACAAACATACAATCAAGAACAAACACAAACTCTTGTAAGTTTTATAAAACAACACATTTTATATTATTTATTTTATTTATTTATTTATTTATTTATTTGTTTATTTATTTATCTACTTATGTTTAGTTGTTTATTTGCCTATCTATGCTTGAATATGCCTATCTATCTATCTATATGTATCTATCTACCTCTCTGTATCTATCTATCTGTCTGTCT
>OY986950.1:4807659-4810159 GCA_963920595.1 Eimeria praecox
CCTCATCCTCTTTGTGTTGCTCAGCTACCTCAGAAGGAGATCAGCCGCAGATGTGCTGTAAACGAGCAGCAGCAGCAGCAGCAGGTGCAGCTGCAGCAGCAGCAGCAGCAGCAGCAGCAGGTGCAGCAGCAGCAGCAACAGCAGCAGCAGCGACAGCAGCAGCAGGCAGGTAGAAAGCAGAAGCATATGCTGCTGCAGAAGCTTCCTAATAACTCGAGAGCAACAACAAGACCCCCGTGGCTATGTGCTTCTAAACCCTAAACCCTAAACCCTAAACCCTAAACCCTAAACCCTAAACCCTAAACCCTAAACCTTCAGGCGTAGTAGTGTCTACATATTCAATTAGAGCTGAATCCTCTCCTTCTTATCTTTTCCTCTCCACGACAAGTCTAGGGTTTAGGGTTTAGGGTTTAGGGTTTAGGGTTTAGGGTTTGTTGTATGCTGTCTGCAGCAAAGGACGAAGCGGCGATGGCAGAGCAACTAGAACAGCGGCTGGGGTCTCTCCTACGCTAGGGTTTAGGGTTTAGGGTTTAGGGTTTAGGGTTTAGGGTTTGGCTTTTGTATTGTCTATATTTCAACAGAAACGTTTCTTACTAAACCTGAGTTTGTATCTTTACATTGTTTCTTGTCCCTAGGGTTTAGGGTTTAGGGTTTAGGGTTTAGGGTTTAGGGTTTAGGGTTTAGGGTTTAGGGTTTAGGGTTTATAATAAAAGTAGTTTGTTGTTTTTAAAGAACAGCTGTTAAATAAACAAACCACAAAACCCCAAGAAGCTGCAGCTGCCAGCTACCCTAAGGGTCTAGGGTTTAGGGTTTAGGGTTTAGGGTTTAGGGTTTAGGGTTTAGGGTTTAGGGTTTAGGGTTTAAAGCAACTCTGATGGTTATATATAATCTAAAGAAGCAAAGAAAGAAACATATAAAAACACAGACAAACATAAACACAAACAAACAAAGAAAGATATAAATATAAATATAAATAATAAATATATAAATATAAATATAAATAATAAATATATAAATATAAATATAAATAGAGAGAGAGAGAGAAAGAAAACAAAGAAAAGAAGAAAGAAGATAAGAGAGAGAAAGATAGAAAAACAAAGAAACACAAACAAACAACAAATATAATATATTAATATAATTATATTATTAATAATATTATTAATAATATTATTATATTAATATTAATAATATTAATAATATTAATATTATTAATATTAATATAATTATTAATAATATAATAATAAGAGAAAGACAGAAAAACAAAACAACAAATACAAACAAAGACAAAAACAAACAAACAACAAATAAAAAAGAGAGAAATATAAATATAAATATAAATATAAATATAAATATAAATATAAATATAAATATAAATATAAATATAAATATAAATATAAATATAAATATAAATATAAATATAAATATAAATATAAATATAAATATAAATATAAATATAAATATAAATATAAATATAAATATAAATATAAATATAAATATAAATATAAATATAAATATAAATATAAATATAAATATAAATATAAATATAGATATAGATATAGATATAGATATATAGGTATAGATATAAGTATAAATATAAAGAAGAAATAAAAGAAGAAAAGAACAAAACGAAAAAGAGGGAGAAAGGGAGATTAATAAGAAAATATAGAAACAGCCCAACAAGGGTTTAGGGTTTAGGGTTTAGGGTTTAGGGTTTAGGGTTTAGGGTTTAGGGTTTAGGGTTTAGGGTTTAGGGTTTAGGGTTTAGGGTTATAGGAATTGTATAATACGTCTTCAGCTTCGTTTATTAAACTCCCTTCTTCTCTATTTATATATTTATTCATCTATCTATTTATCTAGCTCTAGCTAGCTAGTTAGATAGCTAGCTAGCCGTAGCTAGCTACAGCTATCTATCTATCTAGCTAGCTGCAGCTAGCTAGCCATCTAGCTACCTAACTAGCTAGCTACAACTAGCTAGCTATCTAACTAGCTAGCTGTAGCTAGCTAGCCGTAGCTAGCTAGCTGTAGCTATCTAACTAGCTAGCTAGCTAGCTACCTAGCTAGCTAGCTACCTAGCTAACTAGCTAGCTAGCTAGCTAGCTATCTAGCTAGCTAGCTGTAGCTATTTATCTATTTAGGTACAGTATACTCAATAGTTTGTGTTTGTTCTCGAAGGACTGCTGCTTTCTTCCTTGAGAAGTTTGGAGAAGAAGAAGAAGAAGAAGAAAAAGAAGAAAAGAGAGGAGAGGAGAGTGAGGCGAACCCTAAAGATAGACGCAAAGATATATATATATATATATATATATATATATATATATATATATATATATATATATAGAGAGAGAGAGAGAGAGAGAGAGAGAGAGAGAGAGAGAGCGCACTGCTGCTGCTTCCACAGCTACAGCATCATCATCATCAGGAGCAGCAGCAATAGCAACAGCAACAGCAGCAACAGCAGCAGCAACAACAGCAGCAACAGCACCATCATTATCAACAGCACCAA
>OY986950.1:4820159-4822659 GCA_963920595.1 Eimeria praecox
TGTGTGCGTTGGCAGCAGCAAGCGAGTTGCTGTAGGCAGTTCTTGCTGCTGCTGCTGCTGCTGCTGCTGCAGCTGCTGCTGCTGCTGCAGCTGCTGCTGCTGCAGCTGCTGCTGATGAAGAAGCTGAAGATGTTGCTGCTGCAGCAACTGCAATTGTTGTTGCTGCTGCAGCTGCTGCTCAGGTGCGGGAGACACAGCAACTCTGCTGTATCCTGTCAGCTGCAGCAAATGCTGCTGCTGCTGCTGCTGCTGCTGCTGCTGCTGCAGGAGGCCTGACGGCAGCTCTGGCGCATGCAGCGAAGCAGCGAGAGGAGCTGCTGCTGCAGCAGCAGGAGCAGCAGCAGCAGCAGCAGGAGCAGCAGCAGAAGATAGAACTGTTGTTTTTATTATTTTAGGGGGATAAGGAAGAGCATCAAGACTGAAGAGAGGCTGCGGTGTATGTGGAGCTCCGCCAAACAAACAAATCCGAAAAAAACGAGATGTTCCGCTGCACACAAACCCTAAACCCTAAACCCTAAACCCTAAACCCTAAACCCTAAACCCTAAACCCTAGATAAGAGGTTCTAGACCCTAAATAATAAACCCTAAACCCTAGATAATAAACAACATATCCTAAATAACTAATTCTAAACACCAAACATCAAAACCTACACGCTAAACAAACCCTAAACCCTAAACCCTAAACCCTAAACCCTAAACCCTAAACCCTAAACCCTAAACCCTAACCCCTTCTTACGCAATGATGTTGGCTTCGACAAGAGCAACAAATTGCTGCTCTAGCAACATTGAGGTGTACGTACACCTCAGCGAAGAGAGACAGGCAGCCAGAGAAGGCGGCAGAGCCTGTGCCTTCACCGCTGCAGCACAAACCCTAAACCCTAAACCCTAAACCCTAAACCCTAAACCCTAAACCCTAGTAGCAACAACAACAACGGCTTGCAGCCCTCTCGCTTGTTTAATAGAGAGGAGATTAGGGGTTAGACTAGGAACGTAACAACAGCACATTTAGGGTTTAGGGTTTAGGGTTTGGATACTAGGGTTTAGGGTGTCTAGGGTTTAGGGTTTAGGGTTTAGGGTTTAGGGTTTAGGGTTTACGATCAACTGCTCTTGAATTATGCATAGCATTTTTAAAAGCTGTATAACTTCTTTCCGTCCATACAGGAACGCGCTTCCTGCTGCCTTGCTGCTGCTGCTGCTGCTGCTGCTGCTGCTGCTGCTGCTGCTGCTGCTGCTGCTGCTGCTGCTGCTGCTGCTGTTGATGATGATATACATATATAGAATCGTCAGCAAAGTAAGCAAATATAAGTTTTATTCTTAATGCTGCAGCAGCAGCAGCAGCAGCAGCAGGCATTTGACATTCAAGAAGAGCAACAAGCCTCGTGAAACAAACTAAATCTATTCCTCTTCCTGCTGCTGCTATCTGTCCTAGCCGTTCTATGCAGCACATCTTCCTGCTGCTGCTGCTGCTGCTGCTGTTGCTGCTGCTGCTGCTGCTGCTGCTGCAGCAGCAGCAGCAATAAGGTGCATCAGACATAGCAGAGTAGGCAGACCAGAACATGCCTAGCTGAGCTGCACTAATTGTAGCTGTTTGCGGTGCTGCTGCTGCTGCTGCTGCTGCAGCAGCAGCAGCATTTGTTGTTGTTGTTGTTGCTGCTGCTGCTGCTGCAAGTGCTGCTGCTGTAGGAGATGTTAGTGCTGCAGCAGCATCAACACCACCACCAGCAGCAGCAGCAGCAGCAGGCCGCAGCAGCTGCTCTGTCTCATACAAACGCCCAAATAGAACAGATATATAATCTAGCTGCTGCGCTGAGTATGCTGCTGCCTTCCACAGCTGCTGCAGCAGCTCTTGACTCCACTCCATAGGACAGGGCTTAGCAGCAGCAGCAGCAGCAGCAGCTGCTGCTGCTGCTGCTGCTGCTGCTGCTGTTGTTGTTGTTGTTGCTGCTGCTGGTGGAGGGAGAGACACCATAGATGCTGCTGCTCCTCGCATTTGCTGCCAAGGAAGCAGAGATAAATGCTTCGGAAGTAATGTGCTGCTGCTGCTGCTGCTGCTGCTGCTGAGGACGTAAGGAGCAGCAGCAGCAGCAGAAGCAACAGCAGCAGCAGGTGGTATTGCTGCTGCGTCTCCTGTAACAGATAATGGCTGGGGAGGAGCAGCAAGATTGGCTTGCTGCTGCTGCTGCTGCTGCCAGAGCTGGTACTGCAGCTGCCATTGCTGCTGCTGCCACTGATAGTGCTGCTGCTGCTGCTGCTGCTGCTGCGGTATGTGTGTCCTGACTATGGGAGCATGCATGCTGCTGCTGCGGCGGTGCTGCAGCAATTGCTGCTGCTGCTGCAGCAGCTCCTCTGGCTGCTGCTGCTGCTCTGAATACGGCAGCAGCACTGAGGCGCTGCTGCGTCGCAGCGTCGCCCCGCTACTCATGACTTCTGCTGCTGTTGCTGCTGTTGCTGCTGCTGCTGCTGCTGCTGCTGCTGTTGCTGCTGCTGCTGCTGCAGTTAG
>OY986950.1:4827659-4832659 GCA_963920595.1 Eimeria praecox
GCCGTTGCTGCTGCTGCTGTTGCTGCTGCTGCTGTTGCTGCTGCTGCTGCTGCAGCAGTTGCTGCTGCTGCTAACGTAGGACACACCTGACAGCAGCAGCAGATCCGTCAATTAAATGATTTTATATTATAAACAGCAATTATATACATGTATTATAATATATTATTTATTTATATTTATATATTTATATATTTATATATTTATATATAAATATATTTATTTATTTATATATATTATATATATTATATATATATACTCGCGCGTACACCCCCTGCTGCAGCAGCCGCAGCAGCAGAATCCCAGCTCTTCTTCTCTGTTATATGTTTGTTTGTTATTTTGTGTTTGTTTTATTATTAATTATATTAAATATTTTCGAATTAAATACAAAATAAACACAATTAATTCTCTGGTAGTTGATTTCAGGTGTATATACACCGCGCAGCCGACAATCTAATAATGTTGATGCTGGGCTTAGCATGCAAACAACGAACACGAAGGATATATATATATATATATTATTTTTTATTATTTTTTGTGTATAATTAATATTTAAATTTAATTATAAACGATTTTCTCAATTATTTAAAGAAGAATTATACTTAACAGGACTTAATAGCCCCCTCCCCCCCCCCCCCCCCCCCCTTCATGCATGCACACGAGGTGTATATACACCCGAAAATACTAATGCTAGCTCTTCTTATGTTTTTGTTGTTGTTTATATTATTTATTCTTCAAAACAAATGATTTATACTACTAAAGGAAACTACCCTGAGCTCAACACGCCTGCTGCTGCTGCTGCTGCTGCTGCTGCTGCTCGTGCTGCTGCTGCTGCTGCTGCGGTCACAGCAGCAGCTGCAGTAAGACATTAACTAGCTACAGATAGCTAGCTGCTAGCTAGCTAGCTGCAGCAGCTGCTGCCGGCGCTGCTGCTGCTGCTGCAGCTAGCTGCAGCTAGCCAGGGCGCCGCCGTGCTTGGCTTGCTGCGCCTGTCAGCGGCTTTACAGCTCTAGGGCCTCCTGCTGCTGCTGTTGCTGCTGCTGCTGTTGCTGCTGCTGCTGCTGCTGCTGCTGTAGATGAGCTATAGAAGCTCGTTATGCATGCAATCCGTAGCCGTCGCCTTTGCTGTGGCATCTAAGTCAAAACCCTAAACCCTAGGCCTCAAGAAAGGAGGGAGCTCATAATAAAACCCTAAACCCTAACTAGGGTTTAGAATATATCAGGACAACAACCCCAAGCCCCCTCCTCCCTAGCCTCCCAATAACCCCCCTAAGAACAAACCGTAAACCCTAAACCCTAAACCCTAAACCCTAAACCCTACAGCGCCATCGAAGCTGAAGCTCTGTCATAGGGTTTAGGGTTTATGCGATCTATCAGGTCTGCTGTAGACAAGCCTTCTAGGCCTTCTATTAGGGTTTAGGGTTTAGGGTTTACAGCTTCCTATTAGGGTTTAGGGTTTATTAGTAAGCCCTAGGAGTTGCTCCTAGGGTTTAGCGTTTGTTATTAGGGTTTAGGTCTCCCAACTAGGGTTTAGGGTTTAGGGTTTATTATTATTAGAATTTAGGGCTTATATAAGGGTTTATTACTAGGGTTTAGGGTTTATTATTAGGGTTTAGGGTTTACAAGGGTTTATTATTAGGGTTTAGGGTTTATTATTAGGGTTTAGGGTTTATTATAAGGGTTTCGAAAGGTTTATTACTAGGGTTTAGGGTTTTTAGGGTTTCTTCTGATTAGGGTTTAGGGTTTAGGGTTTAGGGTTTCTTATGTTTAGGGTTTAGGGTTTAGGGTTTAGGGTTTAGGGTTTACTTTGTATATCCAATCTTCTGAATTCTCTTTCCTCTCAAACCAACACGGCACATAATCTCTCTCTCCTTGAGGGCGTGCCCTTGCTGCCTCTCTGTAAGCCCGTAAACCCTAAACCCTAAACCCTAAACCCTAAACCCTAGACCCTAAACCCTAAACCCTAGACCCTAAACCCTAAGGGTTATTATTAGCCTTGAGATGGATGGGTTTGTGGGGGCGTTGGACTTGAGCAGCCTTGCCTAGGCTTTTAGGAGGGTTTATTAGGGTTTAGGGTTTATATTAGGGTTTAGGGTTTATATTAGGGTTTAGGGTTTATATTAGGGTTTAGGGTTTAGGGTTTATATTAGGGTTTAGGGTTTAGGGTTTACAGTAGGCTTTCCTAAACCCCAATTAGGGTTTATCCTAGGGTTTCTGCTAGGGTTTATGCCAGGGTTTCTGCTAGGGTTTATCCTAGGGTTTATGCTAGGGTTTATAATACGGTTTCTATTAGGGTTTATGCTAGGGTTTATGCTAGGGTTTGTGGTAGGGTTTATGCTAGGGTTTACGCTAGGGTTTATGCTAGGGTTTCTGCCAGGGTTTCTGCTAGGGTTTTTGTTAGGGTTTATGCTGGGGGTTCTGCTAGGGTTTCTGCTAGGGTTTCTGCTAGGGTTTATGCTAGGGTTTATAATACGGTTTCTATTAGGGTTTCTGCTAGGGTTTCTGCTAGGGTTTGTGGTAGGGTTTCTGCTAGGGTTTCTGCTAGGGTTTCTGTTAGGGTTTCTGCTAGGGTTTCTTCTAGGGTTTCTGCTAGGGTTTCTGCTAGGGTTTCTGCTGGTAGGGTTTAGGGTTTAGGGTTTAGGGTTTAGGGTTTAGGGTTTAGGGGTTTAGGGTTTCAAGACCTTTGTTTCTCTTCTAGTCTGTTCTTCTGTCTGACAGCTTCCTCAACTTCTCCCCTCTCATACAGCCTCTGATCTGGCCTTCGTCTCGAATCTGTTGGGGCTGCATGCGCCTCATACTCTGAGGATAAATCGTTTAACTCCATTGTTAAATACCTAAGGAAACACAAACCCTAAACCCTAAACCCTAAACCCTAAACCCTAAACCCTAAACCCTAGATATTAAATATTTAATATTTAATATTTAATATTTAATAAATATATATAAACACTAAAAGGGTTAAGTAGAACTAAACAACCCTGAATTACTCCTAGATACAAAAGCCCTAAACCCTAAACCCTAAACCCTAAACCCTAAACCCTAGCTATGCTTTCAACAGCCCTAAACCCTAAACAATCCTAAACCCTAAACAGCATGAGAATGCGCATGCAGATGAGCCTCATGACTTCCGTATTCAACGCTGCAGCGCGCTTCTAGGGTTTAGGGTTTAGGGTTTAGGGTTTAGGGTCTAGGGTTTAGGGTCTAGGGTTTAGGGTTTAGGGTTTAGAAGGACCCGAAGCCATAGAACTGGTCGGCGTTAGGAGGCCTCGCCGTCGGACGCCAAATCAATCGTCTAGAAGATTCAACCCAAGCAATAGAATCCCAGTAATCTGTACAAAAACCCTAAACCCTAAACCCTAAACCCTAAACCCTAAACCCTAAACCCTAAACCCTAAATTCAGATAGGCTTTAACTCTAAACATCAACGTTAAACGCTTGGCTCTGAGTGCAGAACCCAAATTACTTAGCATCAGGATTTAGGGTTTAGGGTTTAGGGTTTAGGGTTTACAGCAGCGACGGGTTAAAGGGAAAGCTTCAAACCCTAAACCCTAAACCCTAAACCCTAAACCCTAAACCCTAAACCCTAAGCCCTAAACCCTAAACCCTAAACCCTAAATGCTTACGGGCAACCACCGCATCGAGCTGATTGTCAGGGCTGTCTGCTGGGGGCCCTGTTTCACTCCTTCGATACTCCTCTACCTGCTCGACAGCACAAACCCTAAACCCTAAACCCTAAACCCTAAACCCTAAACCCTATACACTAAACCCTAAACCCTAAACCCTAAACCCTACCTGCGGCGGAACCTTCCATTTCTTGTGGGCGGGGAATGCCGGCGCCTCCTCGACGTACAGTGCGCTAGACCACTGCCCTGTCGCACAAACCCTAAACCCTAAACCCTAAACCCTAAACCCTAAACCCTAAGCCCGAAATTCTAAACACTTAATCCCTAACTCCACCCCTAAGTCAGCCCTCCAACACCCGTAAGCTCATTTGCTTGAGGCTGTCTGTCTCGTATACAGCAAGAGCAGCTGGGGTTTAGGGTTTAGGGTTTAGGGTTTAGGGTTTAGGGTTACCGGAGAGGCGATAGGCAGGCCGCCCAGAGGCTTCAAAGATGATCGCCCGCAGATGATGGCAGGTCTTATCTAGCCTGAGAACAAACCCTAAACCCTAAACCCTAAACCCTAAACCCTAAACCCTAAACCCTAAACCCTGAAGCGAGAAGCCCCCTGAAGAGCACCCGCAAACCCTAGAGAGAACCCTCAACTATCCATGCCGCTGTTTCGAAGGTCCTTTAGGGTTTAGGGTTTAGGATTTAGGGTTTAGGGTTTAGGATGTAGGGTTTAGGGTTTAGGGTTTAGGGTTTAGGGTTTAGGGTTTAGGGTTTGCTCGCCATCCTTTTCTAAGAAATTGAACGACCGCGAAATCTCCTGAGGTTTCATTTTCAACGAGGCTTGTGCCGTCTCTGAATCGCAACCACTCTAAACCCTAAACCCTAAACCCTAAACCCTAAACCCTAAACCCTAAACCCTAAACCCTAAACCCTAGACGTACACTTCAATCCATAGCTTCCCCCAAATTACATTATGAATTAACATCTTCGTTCGCTTGTAAGAAAATCGCTCGCCCGTTCGATGCAATTTAACCCTCGCTATCCCCGGCATTGTTACCTACAAACCCATAAACCCTAAACCCTAAACCCTAAACCCTAAACCCTAAACCCTAAACCCTAAACCCTAGAGTAAGCCATCAAAGTCCTAAACCCTATAAACCCCAGATCTTTCAGCCATTGTAGGGTTTAGGGTTTTGTATCTGAATAGACTGATAATGCTCGTTCCCTCCCAAAAGAGTCATGTAGCAACCCCTAGGGTTTAGGGTTTAGGGTTTAGGGTTTAGGGTTTAGGGTTTACAGCACCTCAAGAGACTTCCCCGAAAATCTATTTCGCACTGTCACCCAACCCTCACAAGAAAACTCCGACGCCGTCGCCACGTAAGCTGTTATGGG
>OY986950.1:4840159-5197822 GCA_963920595.1 Eimeria praecox
GTTGCTGCTGCTGCTGTTGTTGTTGCTGCTGCAGCTACCTTGTCGTGTTCGTCTGAGCAGCGCCGACGCGCATGCAGACGTAGCCTGCTGCGATCTGGCTCCTGTCTGTAGCGACAGCGTTTCTAATTTATTTTTTATTGTTTTGTTTGTTAATTTAATTGTTTTTCTGATAAAATGGATAAATAATGAGGCAATACTCGCACCCCTGTTCGTAGGCGAGGCCGCCGTACTTACTACGCTGGAGGCGGGCTAGTGAGTCTATGAGATCCTGTATTACTAAATGTTATATTATATCGATCTTTGCATCTTAAAACAATAAAATATATAATTTATAGAATTGTTTTATATTATTTGGTATCAAACTCCTACCTAAAGTGGGAAGGCAGCAGGAGGAAGGCCAGCGAGGGCGCACAGTTGTTTGTTGCTGTCTATCAACATATACGTGGTGCTGCTATTCTTGTATT
This sequence comes from Eimeria praecox, assembly GCA_963920595.1. Lineage (NCBI taxonomy): Eukaryota > Apicomplexa > Conoidasida > Eucoccidiorida > Eimeriidae > Eimeria > Eimeria praecox. The sequence continues at coordinate 4,840,624 of OY986950.1, forward strand.
TTTAATTGCTTATAATATATGTATGAGCGATAATATAAGTATTGTATATATAATATACAATATTATATATATAATATAAGTATTGACAGTGCTGGAGTGTATAGAGAAGGGCTTAAGGAGTCTATGCATGCAGGGCTGTCTTGCAGCAACAGCTACAGCTACAGGTATGCTGCAGCCTCTCTGCCTCTCCTCTAGTCTAATCCCCTCAGCTGTGCTATGTGTAGAGCAACGGGAGGATAGAGGGAGGGTGAGGGGCTTAAATATCTAAAGAATGGGCTTGTGCAAGCCCTTTATTTAAATATTTGAATGATGATGAACATGCAGCTCCTCGATCTTCCGCTAAGATCGACGGCTGTCGTTACACTTGGTAGCGTCCTGTGCTTCATAGAGGGAGGTAGGTGAGCGACGGGTCTCACCCCCCTGGCAGCAGGTTCGCCTACTGTGAAGTAGCAATTGCATGTGAGAGGAAGGAAGAAGAGAGAGTTTTTGTTTGTATCGTTGTTGATATCTCAGTCTTTCTCCTTGCTTTGTGGATTTTGATCTAGGCCTGTTCTCCAGTGGAGAGATGGGCCAAGGGCGGAAGCCTCTCTGAATAGAAACAAGCTCAATCTCTGCATCTCATTCCGTGGGTAGTGCACTGTCCCCAACGGCAATTCATGAAAAATGCCTCCTTCCCTGCTGACCATCAAGATATGATGGGGACGGTTTATTCGCTTTGCGGATGGCAGACAGGAGACAAGGGTCCGTCCAACTATGGGCGTAAAATGCGAGTCCTATGTAGATGTAGGTTAAATGCATGTGCTGAACTGTAGTGACACGTCCCTCACGACTTCTTGAAGCCACTAATGAGGGGCATATGGTTATACAATACAAGTGATGATGTGCGTCTTTGTAGCCGGAAGGTGCAGGAGCAGTGACTCGTCAAAGCACAGAACTGTTCGCTTTCCATGGAAACTGTTAGTCTCTTTGGGGTTTGTGTCTTCGTCTCACGAGCCGAACCAGAGCCAGTGAGGGTACAAGCGATTCGGGCGTCGCCACTGCCCTTGCACTTTCGCACGAACGTTCAGAATTTCTGTGCTCGCGTGTGGTACTAGCACAAGTTCACTCTTGGGTTCCCATCCATCGCCTTCCTCCAATTAACAGGTCTAATTGAGAAGGACAAGCAACAAGCAACATGCTTGGGAAGAGAAAGGTGACGACGCTACCAGGAATCAGACAGCTGCTGTAACGACTATCCTCCATCTTAGCAGAGGACCGTCGTGAGCTCCAATATAGTCAAAACCTTAAACTCTAGTGGAGCAGCTGAGCTTCCCCCTCGTCTAGAGGCGCCCTGAGCACAGTGGCACAAGGGGGTGGGCTAGTGAAGAAAATGGGAGGAATATGAAAGGCTGCAGTACACTGTGCTGCACTTAGTGCTACAAGGCAGCTCCACTTGCACGCATAGTCAATGCTGTTTTTGGTTCATGCGCTATCAGTATAGACTAAAGTGTATACTGTCTTTAAACACTTACTTGATCTTCAGTAGTCAACCTACGGACAAATAAAGATACGAGCCCCAGCAGCACACAGAGCATGCTAGGCCTGTCCCCGGCTCTCCCCGAAACGGCTTATGCCCTCATCCACCTGGCTGCCCATAAAGAAGAAGACGGAAAAGGAAACGAAAAAGAAAGGAGGAGAAGGGGTGGCCGGCATGAGGGAAGGTGTTGCCGTACTGTGTTGCTGCCGCTACCGACGGGCCGACGGGCTCCCCGCGGTTGTGGGATTGCCCAGTGCCTTGAGCGCTGGTCAGCGACACCCTATCCTGCTGTTTACATGGATAGGGAGCCGACTTTTCTGTGGTTATCCCAAAATAAAAATATGTAGGACTCTGCCGCCAGATCTCAGCAGCCGAAATATCATATGGGGAGCCCACCTGCTCGATGAGGCTAATAATTTAACCCCTAACCCTCTATCGAAAGCCCAGCCGGTTACCGATTATCCCTCTCCTAGGGATTGCCCTGATCTGAGTCAATTATATAAAAGCTTCCGGTCCACCAGTGGACTTCGTTTCACCAATGACTTGTACACCGCGACGTAGCGCTCTGTCGACAGCACCGACAGCTTACATTGCTTATGTTTTTTTTTCGTTTCCGCCATATCCTCTTCCTTTCCACGATTAGAAAAGAATATGCATCGGAGAGCACACCGGAAGGCTTGCGCGTACTGTCCTGATATGGTGCGGGGAAGCGGGGGGCCCTTTGCTTTGATGCAGTCACCATCGTCATGCGATTAATTCTAGATAAAATAATTAGAAATTCTATGTAAATGCCACTTACAGCCTTTCTGATCGGGTTTCGTTTCGAAGACGAGGTGTAAGTCGACGGGACTAAGGTGCTCCCCTACTGTGTTCACATTGTGGCCTCCTTCATATCTATATGGTCGGCAGAGGCGAACGCACTCTTCATGAATTGTTCTTGACACGAATGCATTTTCTACCGGATGACATGCAGAAACACATCCTTTCTCTTCTCGGGGAGGCTCCCTACAGTTATCTGCCTCCACACTTGTCGGCGTATGATGACGTATATCCGTTGTTGAAGAGAAAGGTTTGAAATTTTGAATAGGACTCCCCAACAAATTTTGAAGGTTGTTTTAGATATTCCCTGCAGTTTCTGTTAGAATCTATGGCTCCCTGTTGTAGGGAGATTGCGATTCGTTGCTCGCACTTTCTATGCGTTGCTACCAAGTAGAACGAAAATTTTTGATTTTAACAATGGATCTTCACATGCAACAATCGAGTTAAATATTTTGAGGGTGTTCAACAAATGTTTATGGCATTCCCTCCAACATCCCTACACCCTAGACACAGCCGCCGAGGGGCCCTGAACTGATCGAGAGAGACGGGCCGACTCATCATGGGTTTGAACGGGCCATGGTGCAGCTATCAATCCCACATCCACGCAGAGTCATTGCCCCTTTCCTGCATATGATTTCATTGTAGACTATATTGAAGGTTGTCTTCAAACACTTCTTCGATCATCTGTAGTTAATCTCCGAGCAAGGAAGGAGGGACACAAGTACGAACATCATTCCGACTATGTTACCCTTAGCCGACTACTTTGAAACTGCTTACTACGACCCTTAGTTAATACCGAGTGGCCTTCCTTCCTTCCAGTCTACAGAAGCCGTGTTCACCGCAGCATAAGGGCCAGGGCTTGCTGCAGAAAGAAGGCGGTGGCTTGTTATAGTGTACAACAGTACAGATAGATGTAGATGTAGCTCCACCTACGCATCAACCCCACATCCCATCATACCCAAGCTGCCTGTTGGTGTGTCACCCAACGCTGAAGATAGCCTAAAACATGTTCATTGCCTTCCTATGCCCCTCTGTCCCTAGACATAATGTATATACAGGCCCTTGGCTGCCTGTTCTAAGGGTATGATAAGGACCCCCGGCCCACCGTGTTACAGGACCACCAACACCCATCACTCCATTGAATAACTACCCTTGTCCTATCCTTCCTGATATGCACACGCCACTATATAGGGGTATTGATGGCTCTCTACCTTCAAATTTATTCTTTCATGTTTGAGGGAACAGCCGGCGGTGAGGTGAGCGAGCCCATTCTTCTGCTGCCTGTATCGATATGTGAGTATTGCGCTCGGTGTAGAACAAATATATATCAAAAAAAACATAATATATAATGAATAGAAGCTGTCAGCTATCATTTAGGAACAATCTTCAAGTAGAAGCCAATGTTTTCTCCAAGGCACACGCGTTGATATACACAGGAGCGAAAGGCCTAAGGGGCACATCGAATCTAAGCCCTAGACGATTTTGAGATAACAAACAAAACAGGGAGTCAACAAATAATATATTTTCAATGGTAGTTAAGTTGTGAAAACACAAAAACTATAAGCCATCAGAATTATTCTATATCGTCATAGAAGGACTCTCAAGTGCGGGGGGGGGGAATATGAAATGAGCTGTTTGTTGTTGAGTTAGAATCGTTTGTTTGTAGTTTTTTTTTATAAATATATATATTTAATTTCAAAGGTTATTTGGTCTGATGGCTGTGGCTTACGCTTCATTGCTGTGCCGAACGTAAGAATGACCGACGGCCGGCAGGATGGTATTTGAACGGAGTTTTTTCGTTTTTTTCTTGGGTTTTCTGGTAATGTTTGTTTCTGCTGATAACCCCAAAATCGTATCACAAGATATTGATAATGTTATTGTAAATAACGTAGATCCTGTTATACAAGGCCAGCAGACTACAACGAACCACTCGGAGCTTCAAGGACAACATCCCAACACCTCTTTGAATCCTATATCTTCAGAAGGTCACAAGTCTTCTTCTATCTCTCGACTCGCATTTCTTGTAGTTGTTGCAGGTTTATTCTTATTTACAGTGTGCTGGCGTAAACCCTTGAACGCCTTCAAGCCCAGCAGACATCCTCTCCTCTGCGAGCCCTTCGGAATAGTATACGATTCTGAAGTGAGTGAATATATATACACACATTCAAGTTAAGGGTTAGTAGAACGCTCTACAGAGGATGTTTTATTGAGGAAGGCCTCGACAACGACTCCTCACTACCCCAGCAGCAGCAGCAGCAGCAGCAGCAGCAGCAGCAGTGTTGTGTTAACGTATGCAGCTCGATGATGCAGCAACAAACAGCCAGTTCATCATACTATTGTCAGGAACACATGTTTGCTGGGGGTCTATACAGTTGAACTGCAGCACGTTCTAGTGTGAAGAGAAGCTGCTGCAGAGCAACAGAGCAGCAGAGCAACAGAGCAGCAGCAACAGCAGCAGCAGGGCCTCGAGATTGGCTCCCTTCCCTGGGGTTATTCTTAATGTATGTATCCTTTATATCACAGCAATCCGGTTTTTGAGAGAAGGGGTTGTAGAAGATTAGGGTTTACGGTGATGATGAAGATAAGCTATGAAGGCCTTCAGTAGGTTTAGAACGTAAATTGAAGAAAAAAAATTGAATAAAACGCAGTTTGTAAGTTGAAGAAGATAGAAATGCACAGAGAGGATCTATCACAACACTTATGATGAAGCGTGTACATTATCATAGGAGAGGAGGTCTGCTGCTGCTGGCTGCTGCTGGATGCTGCTGGCTGTTGTTGCTGTTGCTGCTGCTCTCATATTGAGGAATTGACAGTTATGTAATTCAAATTTCAGTGAAGAGGGTGGCGGAGGCGCAGCATCATGTTAACGTCTGCTAGACACAGTGCACAGAACAGATACCTCATCGAGCTCAGCGATTTAAGACAGCAAGTGGTTTGCTTGCTACATACTGGGGCCAACTAGGCTGAGCTGATGTAAGTGTACAGAGGTAGGGGTGCTGATAGTGCTGCTGCTGCAGCTGCTGCAGCTGCTGCAGCTGAAGCATGGCTTGCTTCTGCTGCTTCTGCTTCTGCAACTACGGCTGCTTCTTCGGGAGTGACAGGCATAGAGAACGGATGTGAAGAGAGCAGCTATGCTATGCTACGTCAGCCACACATCGTGAGACAGCTGAGGAATAAGTGAAAAGGGGGGGCGGGGCCCCCATACCGTCGGTTTTCTGATAGGCTGCAGCTCTACAAAGGCGATGCTGTTGCATGCATCTACGCTACAGATCTGGACAGACACGTTGAGCCCATTTGGTAGGAGAAGCAGCTTCTTCCCCCCTGGGCAGCTTCCTTGAAATCCGAAGTGGCAATCCTTCTTACAAAGTTTATCATAACCTTCGAAACTATAAAGACATTCTGAATCTTCTTCGGCACTTCTCTGCATGCATGCAGATATCTTTAGGTCTGTTTCATTGTACATTTACAAAATAATTCGGTTTATTGATGTAGAATGATGATGTGTGTGTGTGTGTGTGTGTGCCATGGACGGTGCATGCAAGTCGTATTTGTATTTTTCAAAGGGAAGCGGGGCTTCCATGAAGAAACCATTCATCTTATCGTTGAGTGAGGGGCTCATAATATATGAAATAACAATAGAAACAATATATAAAATGTTGCTGAGCCTCCTGTGCCTGTTCGAATGAGGGACAGGGGAACGTCAGTGCAATACAATTGAGCTTTCTCAGCTTCATCACCAAACGTCATATGTATGGCAACAGGGCTGATGGGGGCAACTCATATTCATCTTCATTGGGGGTTTGAATCTAATCTTCTTCTAGTACAAGTGGAGTTTTCGTGCTTTGGTTCCACAATTATAAAATACTTGAAGGGATGTAAATACGCAAAAAATAGCCTGAAGAGTCGTACAGAAAAAATGACGAGAATCCAACAATGAAGGAGTGCGTCAGCAAAGCAGTGCTGAGCAGATTGCGTTATGGGGTGTATCAAAGGAGTTGATAGAAGATTCAAGTGGCGCCGAGCTAGCGGTCTGGTCATGCTCCAAGTATACTATTAAGTGCATGCGTAGGTCTATGCCTACAAATGAATACGAATTTGTACTCATGACTGCACATGTACGAGGCAGCTTCCTCGGCATCCCAAACATCTTGTATAGCGCTGTTAGTTGGGAAGGACAGTCCAGTTGAGTGGTGTTAGATGAAGCATGCAGGGCCGGCGCATTACTGGGTGGGTACTGGTTTTCTATAGGCCATTTATGAACTACCAATGGCGTCTGCAAATCCCTGCTGGCCTTCCTAACCCCTGTGCCTCAAGAGCTGGGGAGATGCCTCAAAAATGAATACAAAACCAGCTGTAGGTGCCGAGTGAAGGTGTGAAGGAGCTCTGGACTGCGAAAATAATACTACTTCCCTCCCTACCGAATGATATATTTTGCAAATATTTTGTTATATGCTCCAGGGACGATGGTGCCTTCCTGAAGTATATATATATACATATATGTATATATATATATATATATATATATATATATGTATATATATATATATATATATATATATATGTATATATATATATATATATATATATATATATATATATATATATATATACAGAGATAAGGAGAGGGAGGAGAGTTGAGGAGGGCACCGCTATCTCCGAAGGATGGCATCATTGGTGCGGCTGGCATGCGTTTGCATGCATTTCTATAATTTTTGACAGTGAAGTCTATGCCAACGGCGTTCATCAAGAACTGGTTCTTGCTAGTCAGGGACAGCCTAGGCTAGATACTTAAGGATTAAAGATGTTGTGTAAATTTGTTATTGAAGCGTTGTGTGGTTATGCTTTCGCCAGTGGGGCTGCAAAAGAGAAGAAAAATATGCACAAGAGAGAATTGGCCTCTGGGGGAATTTTATAGTTTTGTGTTTCACTGGAATGAAACAACACAATTTTGCACTAAGTATCAAGACTGTCAGCTGGAGAGCAGAGGGCATGCATGTTCCCTAGATAGGATCGCTGGGTTTATGATTGACAGAGAACTCAGGCATGCTGGGTAAGGCTAAAACGGCAGCGGTGAAGAGGCTACAGGCATCCTGCGTCTTTTTTGTTTGCTGCAAGGCAAATGAAACAGCCTTTTCGCGTGACAGTGCAGACTACCTGGTGTTGGTGAAGCCCTACCCTGTGTGTTTTATGCTCCCCTGCGGTTGAAAACACTTTCATAGAAGGGTGCAAAGGGCAACAGAGGTCCAGGGTAGGCTAACTACTCATTTTGAAGAGGCGCACTCTCTGCCTACATGAAAACATCCGTTAAGGCTGTGTTCTACTAGTTCTAGGCGTTCACTGCAATGCGTATTGCGAGTAGGCGGATGGCTACAGGAAAAGAACAGACAGTTTTTAAGGGTTGATTTGCAGCCTTGTTTGGCTTGGAGGTATCGGAATGCCAGGGGGGGTTATCATTTGGGTGCGGAAAACCCCGGAAAGGTTTTGAAAGGTGCTGTGCCGTGCTATGCTTCCAACTGTGCCGGGATGCAGGGCGAAGCTGCTCCAAAGTTTGTCGGAGTATAACTGAAAGTTGCTGAGGCGTTTGCACGTGCTTTCCGTGGACGTCCTACTTACAATGCGGATCTTATTTATGCTTAAAATGATTAAAAGGGACCAATTAGCTTGCAACAACCGGGATGTATGCTCTGGTGCACTGAATCTGCGGGATGTTGAACGGTCGACGATAGATATTCAAACACGTAGCATACCCCAGTCGAATAGTTCTGTAGGGGTCTTGGTGCAGGGAATATTCTCATTTGGAATAAATAATACTGCACTGAGGCAGAAAAGCTGCGGTGTCTGCAATCAACCGCTACTGCTGAATCAACCAATGCCTGGGGGAACACTCTCGCGTGGTGCCCTGGCAAACAAGGCAGATGAAGACAACTGTGCTGGAGCGAACATTGTGATGTCCCATCCGCTCTCCCGAAGGAGTGAAGAGATGAGATGATTAAATACGCCCGCCTTTTACTTCGTACATCAGGTTACGGTGCTAGTGTGCAATCAAGCAACTTCGGTGGACCAGGATTACGAACACACGTTGACAGCAACATCCCAGGGTTGCTCGTTCACGCAGAATCGGATCCCTGATGGGTTATGCTGATACCACCGCCAGCCGAAGTCCTACGGGAAACATACTGGCACTTGTGGCCACTGTAAACTGCACTCACAAAAACGTTTGGCGTGCTGGAGTGTGAAAGGTGGGGAGGAAAGCACAGCATATCAATTTGATGTGCAACAAATTGCTTTGCTGATACGGTTGTCTTGCCTGCTCGGCCAGAGGCTGGGCGTCCCAGTGAAAATGCGCTTAGGAAATGAGATCCTCCGTTAGTAAATATGTAGAAGAGCTTGACAAGCACGGAAGTGGGGGTTTGTGTAGTCAAGTGGACGCACTGGCATGGATTGCAGAGCTAGTGTGCATGCATTTTATGCTCATTTGTGCTCGATGGCAGAAGGTGAGTGATGCTACCTTTGGGAGAGGGATCCCCACAGCAACTGGGGTGAAGCGGCTTTGTTTAGTGGAATTTGCGGGGGGACACAACGCTGTTAGGAGGCTGTACGAGCGCTGGTAAGGCGCGTGTGCCTGGCAGCTTGTTTCGCACTCCCACAAGCTAGAGGAAATACTAATAAGGGATTAATATGGCGCAGCCAGCTCCATGTGTGCAAGGCACACAATAAAGGGGGCACCAAGGATAGCGCTGGAGTCCGTAACATGGTTACCATGGGCGTACGGATGAAGGTGGGTGACATTAGGTTGCCTAATCTGGGCTGTTAGGATGAGCTTGCCCATTTGAATTAGCTAGCTTCGTTGTGCTCCTGCGGATGTATAACTTTGTCAGAAGCAGACAGTGCGTCCGACTGAACATTTCTTTGGGCGGTAGCGTAGCTCTATTGTGTATGTGGAGGGCTTTGAGATGGGTGGTGCTTTCAGGGTTGTTTGTGCGAGAGGAAGGGTGCACTGGGATGCATTGGAGCGCTTATCAGTGTGCATTGTTCTCTGCATCAGTGTGGGTTGGTAGAATGTGAGAGTTGTTAGTATTCGCGGGTGTGTTAGTTTGCGTGTATGCTGGGATGTGGGTGTTAATGTTGCGGATTCGGGCGTTAAATGTGGGATGTGAAGATGGGCATGTGTGTGTTGAGTGGTTGACGTAGTTGTGGTTTTGGGGATGTGGCTTGTGCGCAGCGAGAGGCGGTGGGTCGCGCTTGAAGATATGTTTGGGGCTGGCATGGCTGTATTGTGTATGTGGATGGGTTTGGGATAGTTGGATGTTTGTGGGGCTGTTAGTGTGATATGAGGGTGGATTTGGGATGTATTTTAGCGTTTTTGCGTGTGCGGATATTCTGTACATGTGTGCGAGTTGGTAGAATATGATAGTTGGTAGTGTTTGTGGGTGTTAGTTTGTGTGTATGCTGGGATGTGGGTGCTTTTGTTGCGGATTAGGGCGTTAAATATGGGATGTGAAAATGTACATGTGTGTGTGAATTGGCCGACACTGGTGTGATGTTGGAGGTGGTGTGCGTTTACAGCAGCAGGCGGTGGGTCGCGCTTGAAGATATGTTTGGGGCTGGCATGGCTGTATTGTGTATGTGTATGGGTTTGGGATGGTTGGATGTTTGTGGGGCTGTTAGTGTGATATGAGGGTGGGTTTGGGATGTATTTTAGCGTTTGTGCGTGTGCGCATATTCTGTACATGTGTGTGGGTTGGTAGAATACGATAGTTGGTAGTGTTTGTGGGGGTGTTAGTTTGTGTGTATGCTGGGATGTGGGTGTTTTTGTTGCGGATTAGGGCGTTAAATGTGGGATGTGAAAATGGGCATGTGCGTGTGGAGTGGTTGACGTTGGTGTGGTTTTGGGGTGGTGGGCTTGTGCGCAGCGAGAGGCGGTGGGTCGGGCTTGAAGATATGTTTGGGGCTGGCATGGCTGTATTGTGTATGTGGATGGGTTTGGGTTGGGTGGAATGTTTGTGGGGCTGCGAGTGTGATATGAGGGTGGATTTGGGATGTATTTTAGCGTTTGCGCGTGTGCGCATATTCTGTACATGTGTGCGAGTTGGTAGAATATGATAGTTGGTAGTGTTTGTGGGTGTGTTAGTTTGTGTGTATGCTGGGATGTGGGTGTTTTTGTTGCGGATTCGGGCGTTAAATGTTGGATGTGAAAATGTGCATGTGCGTGTGGAGTGGTTGACGTTGGTGTGGTTTTGGGGATGTGGCTTGTGCGCAGCGAGAGGCGGTGGGTCGCGCTTGAAGATATGTTTGGGGCTGGCATGGCTGTATTGTGTATGTGGATGGGTTTGGGATGGGTGGAATGTTTGTGGGGCTGCTAGTGTGATATGAGGGTGGGTGTGGGATGTATTTTAGCGTTTGTGCGTGTGCGCATATTCTGTACATGTGTGCGAGTTGGTAGAATATGATAGTTGGTAGTGTTCGTGGGTGTGTTAGTTTGGGTGTATGCTGGGATGTGGGTGTTTTTGTTGCGGATTAGGGCGCTAAATGTGGGATGTGAAAATGGACATGTGCATGTGGAGGGGTTGACGCTGGTGTGATGTTGGAGGTGGTGTGCGTTTACAGCAGCAGGCGGTGGGTCGGGCTTGAAGATATGTTTGGGGCTGGCATGGTTGTATTGTGTATGTGGATGGGTTTGGGATGGTTGGATGTTTGTGGGGCTGTTAGTGTGATATGAGGGTGGGTTTGGGATGTATTTTAGCGTTTGTGCGTGTGCGCATATTCTGTACGTGTGTGTGGGTTGGTAGAATATGATAGTTGGTAGTGTTTGTGGGTGTGTTAGTTTGTGTGTATGCTGGGATGTGGGTGTTTTTGTTGCGGATTCGGGCGTTAAATGTGGGATGTGAAAATGGACATGTGTGTGTGAATTGGCTGACACTGGTGTGATGTTGGAGGTGGTGTGCGTTTACAGCAGCAGGCGGTGGGTCGGGCTTGAAGATATGTTTGGGGCTGGCATGGTTGTATTGTGTATGTGTATGGGTTTGGGATGGTTGGATGTTTGAGGGGCTGCGAGTGTGATATGAGGGTGGGTTTGGGATGTATTTTAGCGTTTGTGCGTGTGCGCATATTCTGTACATGTGTGTGGGTTGGTAGAATATGATAGTTGGTAGTGTTTGTGGGTGTGTTAGTTTGTGTGTATGCTGGGATGTGGGTGTTTTTGTTGCGGATTCGGGCGTTAAATGTGGGATGTGAAAATGTACATGTGCGTGTGAATTGGCTGACACTGGTGTGATGTTGGAGGTGGTGTGCGTTTACAGCAGCAGGCGGTGGGTCGGGCTTGAAGATATGTTTGGGGCTGGCATGGTTGTATTGTGTATGTGGATGGGTTTGGGATGGTTGGATGTTTGTGGGGCTGTTAGTGTGATATGAGGGTGGGTTTGGGATGTATTTTAGCGTTTGTGCGTGTGCGCATATTCTGTACATGTGTGTGGGTTGGTAGAATACGATAGTTGGTAGTGTTTGTGGGTGTTAGTTTGTGTGTATGCTGGGATGTGGGTGTTTTTGTTGCGGATTAGGGCGTTAAATGTGGGATGTGAAAATGTGCATGTGCGTGTGGAGTGGTTGACGTTGGTGTGGTTTTGGGGTGGTGGGCTTGTGCGCAGCGAGAGGCGGTGGGTCGGGCTTGAAGATATGTTTGGGGCTGGCATGGCTGTATTGTGTATGTGGATGGGTTTGGGATGGGTGGAATGTTTGTGGGGCTGCGAGTGTGATATGAGGGTGGATTTGGGATGTATTTTAGCGTTTGCGCGTGTGCGCATATTCTGTACATGTGTGCGAGTTGGTAGAATATGATAGTTGGTAGTGTTTGTGGGTGTGTTAGTTTGTGTGTATGCTGGGATGTGGGTGTTTTTGTTGCGGATTCGGGCGTTAAATGTGGGATGTGAAAATGTACATGTGTGTGTGAATTGGCTGACACTGGTGTGATGTTGGAGGTGGTGTGCGTTTACAGCAGCAGGCGGTGGGTCGCGCTTGAAGATATGTTTGGGGCTGGCCTGGTTGTATTGTGCATGTGGATGGGTGTGGGATGGGTGGAATGTTTGTGGGGCTGTTAGTGTGATATGAGGGTGGGTTTGGGATGTATTTTAGCGTTTGTGCGTGTGCGCATATTCTGTACATGTGTGTGGGTTGGTAGAATATGATAGTTGGTAGTGTTTGTGGGTGTGTTAGTTTGTGTGTATGCTGGGATGTGGGTGTTTTTGTTGCGGATTCGGGCGTTAAATGTGGGATGTGAAAATGTACATGTGTGTGTGAATTGGCTGACACTGGTGTGATGTTGGAGGTGGTGTGCGTTTACAGCAGCAGGCGGTGGGTCGGGCTTGAAGATATGTTTGGGGCTGGCATGGCTGTATTGTGTATGTGGATGGGTTTGGGATGGGTGGAATGTTTGTGGGGCTGCGAGTGTGATATGAGGGTGGATTTGGGATGTATTTTAGCGTTTGCGCGTGTGCGCATATTCTGTACATGTGTGCGAGTTGGTAGAATATGATAGTTGGTAGTGTTTGTGGGTGTTAGTTTGTGTGTATGATGGGATGTGGGTGTTTTTGTTGCGGATTCGGGCGTTAAATGTGGGATGTGAAAATGTGCATGTGCGTGTGGAGTGGTTGACGTTGGTGTGGTTTTGGGGTGGTGGGCTTGTGCGCAGCGAGAGGCGGTGGGTCGGGCTTGAAGATATGTTTGGGGCTGGCCTGGTTGTATTGTGCATGTGGATGGGTGTGGGATGGTTGGATGTTTGTGGGGCTGTTAGTGTGATATGAGGGTGGGTTTGGGATGTATTTTAGCGTTTGTGCGTGTGCGCATATTCTGTACATGTGTGTGGGTTGGTAGAATATGATAGTTGGTAGTGTTTGTGGGTGTGTTAGTTTGTGTGTATGCTGGGATGTGGGTGTTTTTGTTGCGGATTCGGGCGTTAAATGTGGGATGTGAAAATGTACATGTGTGTGTGAATTGGCTGACACTGGTGTGATGTTGGAGGTGGTGTGCGTTTACAGCAGCAGGCGGTGGGTCGGGCTTGAAGATATGTTTGGGGCTGGCATGGTTGTATTGTGTATGTGTATGGGTTTGGGATGGCTGGATGTTTGAGGGGCTGTTAGTGTGATATGAGGGTGGGTTTGGGATGTATTTTAGCGTTTGTGCGTGTGCGCATATTCTGTACATGTGTGTGGGTTGGTAGAATACGATAGTTGGTAGTGTTTGTGGGTGTTAGTTTGTGTGTATGCTGGGATGTGGGTGTTTTTGTTGCGGATTCGGGCGTTAAATGTGGGATGTGAAAATGTGCATGTGCGTGTGGAGTGGTTGACGTTGGTGTGGTTTTGGGGTGGTGGGCTTGTGCGCAGCGAGAGGCGGTGGGTCGGGCTTGAAGATATGTTTGGGGCTGGCATGGCTGTATTGTGTATGTGGATGGGTTTGGGATGGTTGGATGTTTGTGGGGCTGTTAGTGTGATATGAGGGTGGGTTTGGGATGTATTTTAGCGTTTGTGCGTGTGCGCATATTCTGTACATGTGTGTGGGTTGGTAGAATACGATAGTTGGTAGTGTTTGTGGGTGTGTTAGTTTGTGTGTATGCTGGGATGTGGGTGTTTTTGTTGCGGATTCGGGCGTTAAATGTGGGATGTGAAAATGTACATGTGTGTGTGAATTGGCTGACACTGGTGTGATGTTGGAGGTGGTGTGCGTTTACAGCAGCAGGCGGTGGGTCGCGCTTGAAGATATGTTTGGGGCTGGCATGGTTGTATTGTGTATGTGTATGGGTTTGGGATGATTGGATGTTTGTGGGGCTGTTAGTGTGATATGAGGGTGGGTTTGGGATGTATTTTAGCGTTTGTGCGTGTGCGCATATTCTGTACATGTGTGTGGGTTGGTAGAATACGATAGTTGGTAGTGTTTGTGGGTGTTAGTTTGTGTGTATGATGGGATGTGGGTGTTTTTGTTGCGGATTAGGGCGTTAAATGTGGGATGTGAAAATGTGCATGTGCGTGTGGAGTGGTTGACGTTGGTGTGGTTTTGGGGTGGTGGGCTTGTGCGCAGCGAGAGGCGGTGGGTCGGGCTTGAAGATATGTTTGGGGCTGGCATGGCTGTATTGTGTATGTGGATGGGTTTGGGATGGGTGGAATGTTTGTGGGGCTGCGAGTGTGATATGAGGGTGGATTTGGGATGCATTTTAGCGTTTGCGCGTGTGCGCATATTCTGTACATGTGTGCGAGTTGGTAGAATATGATAGATGGTAGTGTTTGTGGGTGTGTTAGTTTGTGTGTATGCTGGGATGTGGGTGTTTTTGTTGCGGATTCGGGCGTTAAATGTGGGATGTGAAAATGGACATGTGTGTGTGAATTGGCTGACACTGGTGTGATGTTGGAGGTGGTGTGCGTTTACAGCAGCAGGCGGTGGGTCGCGCTTGAAGATATGTTTGGGGCTGGCATGGTTGTATTGTGCATGTGTATGGGTTTGGGATGGTTGGATGTTTGAGGGGCTGCGAGTGTGATATGAGGGTGGGTTTGGGATGTATTTTAGCGTTTGTGCGTGTGCGCATATTCTGTACATGTGTGTGGGTTGGTAGAATACGATAGTTGGTAGTGTTTGTGGGGGTGTTAGTTTGTGTGTATGCTGGGATGTGGGTGTTTTTGTTGCGGATTAGGGCGTTAAATGTGGGATGTGAAAATGTGCATGTGCGTGTGGAGTGGTTGACGTTGGTGTGGTTTTGGGGTGGTGGGCTTGTGCGCAGCGAGAGGCGGTGGGTCGGGCTTGAAGATATGTTTGGGGCTGGCATGGCTGTATTGTGTATGTGGATGGGTTTGGGATGGTTGGATGTTTGTGGGGCTGTTAGTGTGATATGAGGGTGGGTTTGGGATGTATTTTAGCGTTTGTGCGTGTGCGCATATTCTGTACATGTGTGTGGGTTGGTAGAATACGATAGTTGGTAGTGTTTGTGGGTGTTAGTTTGTGTGTATGCTGGGATGTGGGTGTTTTTGTTGCGGATTAGGGCGTTAAATGTGGGATGTGAAAATGTACATGTGTGTGTGAATTGGCTGACACTGGTGTGATGTTGGAGGTGGTGTGCGTTTACAGCAGCAGGCGGTGGGTCGCGCTTGAAGATATGTTTGGGGCTGGCATGGTTGTATTGTGCATGTGTATGGGTTTGGGATGGTTGGATGTTTGAGGGGCTGCGAGTGTGATATGAGGGTGGGTTTGGGATGTATTTTAGCGTTTGTGCGTGTGCGCATATTCTGTACATGTGTGTGGGTTGGTAGAATACGATAGTTGGTAGTGTTTGTGGGTGTTAGTTTGTGTGTATGCTGGGATGTGGGTGTTTTTGTTGCGGATTAGGGCGTTAAATGTGGGATGTGAAAATGTGCATGTGCGTGTGGAGTGGTTGACGTTGGTGTGGTTTTGGGGTGGTGGGCTTGTGCGCAGCGAGAGGCGGTGGGTCGCGCTTGAAGATATGTTTGGGGCTGGCATGGTTGTATTGTGTATGTGGATGGGTTTGGGATGGGTGGAATGTTTGTGGGGCTGCGAGTGTGATATGAGGGTGGATTTGGGATGTATTTTAGCGTTTGCGCGTGTGCGCATATTCTGTACATGTGTGCGAGTTGGTAGAATATGATAGTTGGTAGTGTTTGTGGGTGTGTTAGTTTGTGTGTATGCTGGGATGTGGGTGTTTTTGTTGCGGATTCGGGCGTTAAATGTGGGATGTGAAAATGTACATGTGCGTGTGAATTGGCTGACACTGGTGTGATGTTGGAGGTGGTGTGCGTTTACAGCAGCAGGCGGTGGGTCGGGCTTGAAGATATGTTTGGGGCTGGCATGGTTGTATTGTGTATGTGGATGGGTTTGGGATGGTTGGATGTTTGTGGGGCTGTTAGTGTGATATGAGGGTGGGTTTGGGATGTATTTTAGCGTTTGTGCGTGTGCGCATATTCTGTACATGTGTGTGGGTTGGTAGAATACGATAGTTGGTAGTGTTTGTGGGTGTTAGTTTGTGTGTATGCTGGGATGTGGGTGTTTTTGTTGCGGATTAGGGCGTTAAATGTGGGATGTGAAAATGTGCATGTGCGTGTGGAGTGGTTGACGTTGGTGTGGTTTTGGGGTGGTGGGCTTGTGCGCAGCGAGAGGCGGTGGGTCGGGCTTGAAGATATGTTTGGGGCTGGCATGGCTGTATTGTGTATGTGGATGGGTTTGGGATGGGTGGAATGTTTGTGGGGCTGCGAGTGTGATATGAGGGTGGATTTGGGATGTATTTTAGCGTTTGTGCGTGTGCGCATATTCTGTACATGTGTGTGGGTTGGTAGAATACGATAGTTGGTAGTGTTTGTGGGTGTTAGTTTGTGTGTATGCTGGGATGTGGGTGTTTTTGTTGCGGATTAGGGCGTTAAATGTGGGATGTGAAAATGTACATGTGTGTGTGAATTGGCTGACACTGGTGTGATGTTGGAGGTGGTGTGCGTTTACAGCAGCAGGCGGTGGGTCGCGCTTGAAGATATGTTTGGGGCTGGCATGGTTGTATTGTGCATGTGTATGGGTTTGGGATGGTTGGATGTTTGAGGGGCTGCGAGTGTGATATGAGGGTGGGTTTGGGATGTATTTTAGCGTTTGTGCGTGTGCGCATATTCTGTACATGTGTGTGGGTTGGTAGAATACGATAGTTGGTAGTGTTTGTGGGTGTTAGTTTGTGTGTATGCTGGGATGTGGGTGTTTTTGTTGCGGATTAGGGCGTTAAATGTGGGATGTGAAAATGTGCATGTGCGTGTGGAGTGGTTGACGTTGGTGTGGTTTTGGGGTGGTGGGCTTGTGCGCAGCGAGAGGCGGTGGGTCGCGCTTGAAGATATGTTTGGGGCTGGCATGGTTGTATTGTGTATGTGGATGGGTTTGGGATGGGTGGAATGTTTGTGGGGCTGCGAGTGTGATATGAGGGTGGATTTGGGATGTATTTTAGC
Organism: Eimeria praecox; assembly: GCA_963920595.1. NCBI lineage: Eukaryota > Apicomplexa > Conoidasida > Eucoccidiorida > Eimeriidae > Eimeria > Eimeria praecox. The sequence continues at coordinate 4,857,928 of OY986950.1, forward strand.
GTTTGCGCGTGTGCGCATATTCTGTACATGTGTGCGAGTTGGTAGAATATGATAGATGGTAGTGTTTGTGGGTGTGTTAGTTTGTGTGTATGCTGGGATGTGGGTGTTTTTGTTGCGGATTCGGGCGTTAAATGTGGGATGTGAAAATGGACATGTGTGTGTGAATTGGCTGACACTGGTGTGATGTTGGAGGTGGTGTGCGTTTACAGCAGCAGGCGGTGGGTCGGGCTTGAAGATATGTTTGGGGCTGGCATGGTTGTATTGTGTATGTGTATGGGTTTGGGATGGTTGGATGTTTGAGGGGCTGCGAGTGTGATATGAGGGTGGATTTGGGATGTATTTTAGCGTTTGTGCGTGTGCGCATATTCTGTACATGTGTGTGGGTTGGTAGAATACGATAGTTGGTAGTGTTTGTGGGTGTTAGTTTGTGTGTATGCTGGGATGTGGGTGTTTTTGTTGCGGATTAGGGCGTTAAATGTGGGATGTGAAAATGTGCATGTGCGTGTGGAGTGGTTGACGTTGGTGTGGTTTTGGGGTGGTGGGCTTGTGCGCAGCGAGAGGCGGTGGGTCGCGCTTGAAGATATGTTTGGGGCTGGCATGGTTGTATTGTGTATGTGGATGGGTTTGGGATGGGTGGAATGTTTGTGGGGCTGCGAGTGTGATATGAGGGTGGATTTGGGATGTATTTTAGCGTTTGCGCGTGTGCGCATATTCTGTACATGTGTGCGAGTTGGTAGAATATGATAGATGGTAGTGTTTGTGGGTGTGTTAGTTTGTGTGTATGCTGGGATGTGGGTGTTTTTGTTGCGGATTAGGGCGTTAAATGTGGGATGTGAAAATGTGCATGTGCGTGTGGAGTGGTTGACGTTGGTGTGGTTTTGGGGTGGTGGGCTTGTGCGCAGCGAGAGGCGGTGGGTCGCGCTTGAAGATATGTTTGGGGCTGGCATGGTTGTATTGTGTATGTGGATGGGTTTGGGATGGGTGGAATGTTTGTGGGGCTGCGAGTGTGATATGAGGGTGGATTTGGGATGTATTTTAGCGTTTGCGCGTGTGCGCATATTCTGTACATGTGTGCGAGTTGGTAGAATATGATAGATGGTAGTGTTTGTGGGTGTGTTAGTTTGTGTGTATGCTGGGATGTGGGTGTTTTTGTTGCGGATTCGGGCGTTAAATGTGGGATGTGAAAATGTACATGTGTGTGTGAATTGGCTGACACTGGTGTGATGTTGGAGGTGGTGTGCGTTTACAGCAGCAGGCGGTGGGTCGCGCTTGAAGATATGTTTGGGGCTGGCATGGTTGTATTGTGTATGTGTATGGGTTTGGGATGGTTGGATGTTTGAGGGGCTGCGAGTGTGATATGAGGGTGGGTTTGGGATGTATTTTAGCGTTTGTGCGTGTGCGCATATTCTGTACATGTGTGTGGGTTGGTAGAATATGATAGTTGGTAGTGTTTGTGGGTGTGTTAGTTTGTGTGTATGCTGGGATGTGGGTGTTTTTGTTGCGGATTAGGGCGTTAAATGTGGGATGTGAAAATGTACATGTGTGTGTGAATTGGCTGACACTGGTGTGATGTTGGAGGTGGTGTGCGTTTACAGCAGCAGGCGGTGGGTCGCGCTTGAAGATATGTTTGGAGCTGGCATGGCTGTATTGTGTATGTGGATGGGTTTGGGATGGGTGGAATGTTTGTGGGGCTGCGAGTGTGATATGAGGGTGGGTTTGGGATGTATTTTAGCGTTTGCGCGTGTGCGCATATTCTGTACATGTGTGCGAGTTGGTAGAATATGATAGTTGGTAGTGTTTGTGGGTGTGTTAGTTTGTGTGTATGCTGGGATGTGGGTGTTTTTGTTGCGGATTCGGGCGTTAAATGTGGGATGTGAAAATGGACATGTGTGTGTGAATTGGCTGACACTGGTGTGATGTTGGAGGTGGTGTGCGTTTACAGCAGCAGGCGGTGGGTCGCGCTTGAAGATATGTTTGGGGCTGGCATGGTTGTATTGTGTATGTGTATGGGTTTGGGATGGTTGGATGTTTGAGGGGCTGCGAGTGTGATATGAGGGTGGGTTTGGGATGTATTTTAGCGTTTGTGCGTGTGCGCATATTCTGTACATGTGTGTGGGTTGGTAGAATATGATAGTTGGTAGTGTTTGTGGGTGTGTTAGTTTGTGTGTATGCTGGGATGTGGGTGTTTTTGTTGCGGATTAGGGCGTTAAATGTGGGATGTGAAAATGTACATGTGTGTGTGAATTGGCTGCCACTGGTGTGATGTTGGAGGTGGTGTGCGTTTACAGCAGCAGGCGGTGGGTCGCGCTTGAAGATATGTTTGGAGCTGGCATGGCTGTATTGTGTATGTGTATGGGTTTGGGATGGTTGGATGTTTGTGGGGCTGTTAGTGTGATATGAGGGTGGGTTTGGGATGTATTTTAGCGTTTGTGCGTGTGCGCATATTCTGTACATGTGTGTGGGTTGGTAGAATACGATAGTTGGTAGTGTTTGTGGGTGTTAGTTTGTGTGTATGCTGGGATGTGGGTGTTTTTGTTGCGGATTCGGGCGTTAAATGTGGGATGTGAAAATGTGCATGTGCGTGTGGAGTGGTTGACGTTGGTGTGGTTTTGGGGTGGTGGGCTTGTGCGCAGCGAGAGGCGGTGGGTCGGGCTTGAAGATATGTTTGGGGCTGGCATGGCTGTATTGTGTATGTGGATGGGTTTGGGATGGGTGGAATGTTTGTGGGGCTGCGAGTGTGATATGAGGGTGGGTTTGGGATGTATTTTAGCGTTTGCGCGTGTGCGCATATTCTGTACATGCGTGCGAGTTGGTAGAATATGATAGTTGGTAGTGTTTGTGGGTGTGTTAGTTTGTGTGTATGCTGGGATGTGGGTGTTTTTGTTGCGGATTCGGGCGTTAAATGTGGGATGTGAAAATGGACATGTGTGTGTGAATTGGCTGACACTGGTGTGATGTTGGAGGTGGTGTGCGTTTACAGCAGCAGGCGGTGGGTCGCGCTTGAAGATATGTTTGGGGATCGCATGGTTGTATTGTGTATGTGGATGGGTTTGGGATGGTTGGATGTTTGAGGGGCTGCGAGTGTGATATGAGGGTGGGTTTGGGATGTATTTTAGCGTTTGTGCGTGTGCGCATATTCTGTACATGTGTGTGGGTTGGTAGAATATGATAGTTGGTAGTGTTTGTGGGTGTGTTAGTTTGTGTGTATGCTGGGATGTGGGTGTTTTTGTTGCGGATTCGGGCGTTAAATGTGGGATGTGAAAATGGACATGTGTGTGTGAATTGGCTGACACTGGTGTGATGTTGGAGGTGGTGTGCGTTTACAGCAGCAGGCGGTGGGTCGCGCTTGAAGATATGTTTGGGGCTGGCATGGTTGTATTGTGTATGTGTATGGGTTTGGGATGGTTGGATGTTTGAGGGGCTGCGAGTGTGATATGAGGGTGGGTTTGGGATGTATTTTAGCGTTTGTGCGTGTGCGCATATTCTGTACATGTGTGTGGGTTGGTAGAATATGATAGTTGGTAGTGTTTGTGGGTGTGTTAGTTTGTGTGTATGCTGGGATGTGGGTGTTTTTGTTGCGGATTAGGGCGTTAAATGTGGGATGTGAAAATGTACATGTGTGTGTGAATTGGCTGACACTGGTGTGATGTTGGAGGTGGTGTGCGTTTACAGCAGCAGGCGGTGGGTCGCGCTTGAAGATATGTTTGGAGCTGGCATGGCTGTATTGTGTATGTGTATGGGTTTGGGATGGTTGGATGTTTGTGGGGCTGTTAGTGTGATATGAGGGTGGGTTTGGGATGTATTTTAGCGTTTGTGCGTGTGCGCATATTCTGTACATGTGTGTGGGTTGGTAGAATACGATAGTTGGTAGTGTTTGTGGGTGTTAGTTTGTGTGTATGCTGGGATGTGGGTGTTTTTGTTGCGGATTCGGGCGTTAAATGTGGGATGTGAAAATGTGCATGTGCGTGTGGAGTGGTTGACGTTGGTGTGGTTTTGGGGTGGTGGGCTTGTGCGCAGCGAGAGGCGGTGGGTCGGGCTTGAAGATATGTTTGGGGCTGGCATGGTTGTATTGTGTATGTGGATGGGTTTGGGATGGGTGGATTGTTTGTGGGGCTGCGAGTGTGATATGAGGGTGGGTTTGGGATGTATTTTAGCGTTTGTGCGTGTGCGCATATTCTGTACATGTGTGTGGGTTGGTAGAATATGATAGTTGGTAGTGTTTGTGGGTGTGTTAGTTTGTGTGTATGCTGGGATGTGGGTGTTTTTGTTGCGGATTCGGGCGTTAAATGTGGGATGTGAAAATGGACATGTGTGTGTGAATTGGCTGACACTGGTGTGATGTTGGAGGTGGTGTGCGTTTACAGCAGCAGGCGGTGGGTCGCGCTTGAAGATATGTTTGGGGATCGCATGGTTGTATTGTGTATGTGGATGGGTTTGGGATGGTTGGATGTTTGAGGGGCTGCGAGTGTGATATGAGGGTGGGTTTGGGATGTATTTTAGCGTTTGTGCGTGTGCGCATATTCTGTACATGTGTGTGGGTTGGTAGAATATGATAGTTGGTAGTGTTTGTGGGTGTGTTAGTTTGTGTGTATGCTGGGATGTGGGTGTTTTTGTTGCGGATTAGGGCGTTAAATGTGGGATGTGAAAATGTACATGTGTGTGTGAATTGGCTGACACTGGTGTGATGTTGGAGGTGGTGTGCGTTTACAGCAGCAGGCGGTGGGTCGCGCTTGAAGATATGTTTGGAGCTGGCATGGCTGTATTGTGTATGTGGATGGGTTTGGGATGGGTGGAATGTTTGTGGGGCTGCGAGTGTGATATGAGGGTGGATTTGGGATGTATTTTAGCGTTTGCGCGTGTGCGCATATTCTGTACATGTGTGCGAGTTGGTAGAATATGATAGTTGGTAGTGTTTGTGGGTGTGTTAGTTTGTGTGTATGCTGGGATGTGGGTGTTTTTGTTGCGGATTCGGGCGTTAAATGTGGGATGTGAAAATGGACATGTGTGTGTGAATTGGCTGACACTGGTGTGATGTTGGAGGTGGTGTGCGTTTACAGCAGCAGGCGGTGGGTCGCGCTTGAAGATATGTTTGGGGCTGGCATGGTTGTATTGTGTATGTGTATGGGTTTGGGATGGTTGGATGTTTGAGGGGCTGCGAGTGTGATATGAGGGTGGGTTTGGGATGTATTTTAGCGTTTGTGCGTGTGCGCATATTCTGTACATGTGTGTGGGTTGGTAGAATATGATAGTTGGTAGTGTTTGTGGGTGTGTTAGTTTGTGTGTATGCTGGGATGTGGGTGTTTTTGTTGCGGATTAGGGCGTTAAATGTGGGATGTGAAAATGTACATGTGTGTGTGAATTGGCTGCCACTGGTGTGATGTTGGAGGTGGTGTGCGTTTACAGCAGCAGGCGGTGGGTCGCGCTTGAAGATATGTTTGGAGCTGGCATGGCTGTATTGTGTATGTGTATGGGTTTGGGATGGTTGGATGTTTGTGGGGCTGTTAGTGTGATATGAGGGTGGGTTTGGGATGTATTTTAGCGTTTGTGCGTGTGCGCATATTCTGTACATGTGTGTGGGTTGGTAGAATACGATAGTTGGTAGTGTTTGTGGGTGTTAGTTTGTGTGTATGCTGGGATGTGGGTGTTTTTGTTGCGGATTCGGGCGTTAAATGTGGGATGTGAAAATGTGCATGTGCGTGTGGAGTGGTTGACGTTGGTGTGGTTTTGGGGTGGTGGGCTTGTGCGCAGCGAGAGGCGGTGGGTCGGGCTTGAAGATATGTTTGGGGCTGGCATGGCTGTATTGTGTATGTGGATGGGTTTGGGATGGGTGGAATGTTTGTGGGGCTGCGAGTGTGATATGAGGGTGGGTTTGGGATGTATTTTAGCGTTTGCGCGTGTGCGCATATTCTGTACATGCGTGCGAGTTGGTAGAATATGATAGTTGGTAGTGTTTGTGGGTGTGTTAGTTTGTGTGTATGCTGGGATGTGGGTGTTTTTGTTGCGGATTCGGGCGTTAAATGTGGGATGTGAAAATGGACATGTGTGTGTGAATTGGCTGACACTGGTGTGATGTTGGAGGTGGTGTGCGTTTACAGCAGCAGGCGGTGGGTCGCGCTTGAAGATATGTTTGGGGATCGCATGGTTGTATTGTGTATGTGGATGGGTTTGGGATGGTTGGATGTTTGAGGGGCTGCGAGTGTGATATGAGGGTGGGTTTGGGATGTATTTTAGCGTTTGTGCGTGTGCGCATATTCTGTACATGTGTGTGGGTTGGTAGAATATGATAGTTGGTAGTGTTTGTGGGTGTGTTAGTTTGTGTGTATGCTGGGATGTGGGTGTTTTTGTTGCGGATTCGGGCGTTAAATGTGGGATGTGAAAATGGACATGTGTGTGTGAATTGGCTGACACTGGTGTGATGTTGGAGGTGGTGTGCGTTTACAGCAGCAGGCGGTGGGTCGCGCTTGAAGATATGTTTGGGGCTGGCATGGTTGTATTGTGTATGTGTATGGGTTTGGGATGGTTGGATGTTTGAGGGGCTGCGAGTGTGATATGAGGGTGGGTTTGGGATGTATTTTAGCGTTTGTGCGTGTGCGCATATTCTGTACATGTGTGTGGGTTGGTAGAATATGATAGTTGGTAGTGTTTGTGGGTGTGTTAGTTTGTGTGTATGCTGGGATGTGGGTGTTTTTGTTGCGGATTAGGGCGTTAAATGTGGGATGTGAAAATGTACATGTGTGTGTGAATTGGCTGACACTGGTGTGATGTTGGAGGTGGTGTGCGTTTACAGCAGCAGGCGGTGGGTCGCGCTTGAAGATATGTTTGGAGCTGGCATGGCTGTATTGTGTATGTGTATGGGTTTGGGATGGTTGGATGTTTGTGGGGCTGTTAGTGTGATATGAGGGTGGGTTTGGGATGTATTTTAGCGTTTGTGCGTGTGCGCATATTCTGTACATGTGTGTGGGTTGGTAGAATACGATAGTTGGTAGTGTTTGTGGGTGTTAGTTTGTGTGTATGCTGGGATGTGGGTGTTTTTGTTGCGGATTCGGGCGTTAAATGTGGGATGTGAAAATGTGCATGTGCGTGTGGAGTGGTTGACGTTGGTGTGGTTTTGGGGTGGTGGGCTTGTGCGCAGCGAGAGGCGGTGGGTCGGGCTTGAAGATATGTTTGGGGCTGGCATGGCTGTATTGTGTATGTGGATGGGTTTGGGATGGGTGGAATGTTTGTGGGGCTGCGAGTGTGATATGAGGGTGGGTTTGGGATGTATTTTAGCGTTTGCGCGTGTGCGCATATTCTGTACATGCGTGCGAGTTGGTAGAATATGATAGTTGGTAGTGTTTGTGGGTGTGTTAGTTTGTGTGTATGCTGGGATGTGGGTGTTTTTGTTGCGGATTCGGGCGTTAAATGTGGGATGTGAAAATGGACATGTGTGTGTGAATTGGCTGACACTGGTGTGATGTTGGAGGTGGTGTGCGTTTACAGCAGCAGGCGGTGGGTCGCGCTTGAAGATATGTTTGGGGCTGGCATGGTTGTATTGTGTATGTGGATGGGTTTGGGATGGTTGGATGTTTGAGGGGCTGCGAGTGTGATATGAGGGTGGGTTTGGGATGTATTTTAGCGTTTGTGCGTGTGCGCATATTCTGTACATGTGTGTGGGTTGGTAGAATATGATAGTTGGTAGTGTTTGTGGGTGTGTTAGTTTGTGTGTATGCTGGGATGTGGGTGTTTTTGTTGCGGATTAGGGCGTTAAATGTGGGATGTGAAAATGTACATGTGTGTGTGAATTGGCTGACACTGGTGTGATGTTGGAGGTGGTGTGCGTTTACAGCAGCAGGCGGTGGGTCGCGCTTGAAGATATGTTTGGAGCTGGCATGGCTGTATTGTGTATGTGTATGGGTTTGGGATGGTTGGATGTTTGTGGGGCTGTTAGTGTGATATGAGGGTGGGTTTGGGATGTATTTTAGCGTTTGTGCGTGTGCGCATATTCTGTACATGTGTGTGGGTTGGTAGAATACGATAGTTGGTAGTGTTTGTGGGTGTTAGTTTGTGTGTATGCTGGGATGTGGGTGTTTTTGTTGCGGATTAGGGCGTTAAATGTGGGATGTGAAAATGTGCATGTGCGTGTGGAGTGGTTGACGTTGGTGTGGTTTTGGGGTGGTGGGCTTGTGCGCAGCGAGAGGCGGTGGGTCGGGCTTGAAGATATGTTTGGGGCTGGCATGGCTGTATTGTGTATGTGGATGGGTTTGGGATGGGTGGAATGTTTGTGGGGCTGCGAGTGTGATATGAGGGTGGGTTTGGGATGTATTTTAGCGTTTGCGCGTGTGCGCATATTCTGTACATGCGTGCGAGTTGGTAGAATATGATAGTTGGTAGTGTTTGTGGGTGTGCTAGTGTGTGTGTATGCTGGGATGTGGGTGTTTTTGTTGCGGATTCGGGCGTTAAATGTGGGATGTGAAAATGGACATGTGTGTGTGAATTGGCTGACACTGGTGTGATGTTGGAGGTGGTGTGCGTTTACAGCAGCAGGCGGTGGGTCGCGCTTGAAGATATGTTTGGGGCTGGCATGGTTGTATTGTGTATGTGTATGGGTTTGGGATGGTTGGATGTTTGAGGGGCTGCGAGTGTGATATGAGGGTGGGTTTGGGATGTATTTTAGCGTTTGTGCGTGTGCGCATATTCTGTACATGTGTGTGGGTTGGTAGAATATGATAGTTGGTAGTGTTTGTGGGTGTGCTAGTGTGTGTGTATGCTGGGATGTGGGTGTTTTTGTTGCGGATTAGGGCGTTAAATGTGGGATGTGAAAATGTACATGTGTGTGTGAATTGGCTGACACTGGTGTGATGTTGGAGGTGGTGTGCGTTTACAGCAGCAGGCGGTGGGTCGCGCTTGAAGATATGTTTGGAGCTGGCATGGCTGTATTGTGTATGTGTATGGGTTTGGGATGGTTGGATGTTTGTGGGGCTGTTAGTGTGATATGAGGGTGGGTTTGGGATGTATTTTAGCGTTTGTGCGTGTGCGCATATTCTGTACATGTGTGTGGGTTGGTAGAATACGATAGTTGGTAGTGTTTGTGGGTGTTAGTTTGTGTGTATGCTGGGATGTGGGTGTTTTTGTTGCGGATTCGGGCGTTAAATGTGGGATGTGAAAATGTGCATGTGCGTGTGGAGTGGTTGACGTTGGTGTGGTTTTGGGGTGGTGGGCTTGTGCGCAGCGAGAGGCGGTGGGTCGGGCTTGAAGATATGTTTGGGGCTGGCATGGCTGTATTGTGTATGTGGATGGGTTTGGGATGGGTGGAATGTTTGTGGGGCTGCGAGTGTGATATGAGGGTGGGTTTGGGATGTATTTTAGCGTTTGCGCGTGTGCGCATATTCTGTACATGCGTGCGAGTTGGTAGAATATGATAGTTGGTAGTGTTTGTGGGTGTGCTAGTGTGTGTGTATGCTGGGATGTGGGTGTTTTTGTTGCGGATTCGGGCGTTAAATGTGGGATGTGAAAATGGACATGTGTGTGTGAATTGGCTGACACTGGTGTGATGTTGGAGGTGGTGTGCGTTTACAGCAGCAGGCGGTGGGTCGCGCTTGAAGATATGTTTGGGGCTGGCATGGTTGTATTGTGTATGTGTATGGGTTTGGGATGGTTGGATGTTTGAGGGGCTGCGAGTGTGATATGAGGGTGGGTTTGGGATGTATTTTAGCGTTTGTGCGTGTGCGCATATTCTGTACATGTGTGTGGGTTGGTAGAATATGATAGTTGGTAGTGTTTGTGGGTGTGCTAGTGTGTGTGTATGCTGGGATGTGGGTGTTTTTGTTGCGGATTAGGGCGTTAAATGTGGGATGTGAAAATGTACATGTGTGTGTGAATTGGCTGACACTGGTGTGATGTTGGAGGTGGTGTGCGTTTACAGCAGCAGGCGGTGGGTCGCGCTTGAAGATATGTTTGGAGCTGGCATGGCTGTATTGTGTATGTGTATGGGTTTGGGATGGTTGGATGTTTGTGGGGCTGTTAGTGTGATATGAGGGTGGGTTTGGGATGTATTTTAGCGTTTGTGCGTGTGCGCATATTCTGTACATGTGTGTGGGTTGGTAGAATACGATAGTTGGTAGTGTTTGTGGGTGTTAGTTTGTGTGTATGCTGGGATGTGGGTGTTTTTGTTGCGGATTCGGGCGTTAAATGTGGGATGTGAAAATGTGCATGTGCGTGTGGAGTGGTTGACGTTGGTGTGGTTTTGGGGTGGTGGGCTTGTGCGCAGCGAGAGGCGGTGGGTCGGGCTTGAAGATATGTTTGGGGCTGGCATGGCTGTATTGTGTATGTGGATGGGTTTGGGATGGGTGGAATGTTTGTGGGGCTGCGAGTGTGATATGAGGGTGGGTTTGGGATGTATTTTAGCGTTTGCGCGTGTGCGCATATTCTGTACATGCGTGCGAGTTGGTAGAATATGATAGTTGGTAGTGTTTGTGGGTGTGCTAGTGTGTGTGTATGCTGGGATGTGGGTGTTTTTGTTGCGGATTCGGGCGTTAAATGTGGGATGTGAAAATGGACATGTGTGTGTGAATTGGCTGACACTGGTGTGATGTTGGAGGTGGTGTGCGTTTACAGCAGCAGGCGGTGGGTCGCGCTTGAAGATATGTTTGGGGCTGGCATGGTTGTATTGTGTATGTGTATGGGTTTGGGATGGTTGGATGTTTGAGGGGCTGCGAGTGTGATATGAGGGTGGGTTTGGGATGTATTTTAGCGTTTGTGCGTGTGCGCATATTCTGTACATGTGTGTGGGTTGGTAGAATATGATAGTTGGTAGTGTTTGTGGGTGTGTTAGTTTGTGTGTATGCTGGGAGGTGAGTGTTTTTGTTGCGGATTAGGGCGTTAAATGTGGGATGTGAAAATGTACATGTGTGTGTGAATTGGCTGACACTGGTGTGATGTTGGAGGTGGTGTGCGTTTACAGCAGCAGGCGGTGGGTCGCGCTTGAAGATATGTTTGGAGCTGGCATGGCTGTATTGTGTATGTGTATGGGTTTGGGATGGTTGGATGTTTGTGGGGCTGTTAGTGTGATATGAGGGTGGGTTTGGGATGTATTTTAGCGTTTGTGCGTGTGCGCATATTCTGTACATGTGTGTGGGTTGGTAGAATACGATAGTTGGTAGTGTTTGTGGGTGTTAGTTTGTGTGTATGCTGGGATGTGGGTGTTTTTGTTGCGGATTAGGGCGTTAAATGTGGGATGTGAAAATGTGCATGTGCGTGTGGAGTGGTTGACGTTGGTGTGGTTTTGGGGTGGTGGGCTTGTGCGCAGCGAGAGGCGGTGGGTCGGGCTTGAAGATATGTTTGGGGCTGGCATGGCTGTATTGTGTATGTGGATGGGTTTGGGATGGGTGGAATGTTTGTGGGGCTGCGAGTGTGATATGAGGGTGGGTTTGGGATGTATTTTAGCGTTTGCGCGTGTGCGCATATTCTGTACATGCGTGCGAGTTGGTAGAATATGATAGTTGGTAGTGTTTGTGGGTGTGCTAGTGTGTGTGTATGCTGGGATGTGGGTGTTTTTGTTGCGGATTCGGGCGTTAAATGTGGGATGTGAAAATGGACATGTGTGTGTGAATTGGCTGACACTGGTGTGATGTTGGAGGTGGTGTGCGTTTACAGCAGCAGGCGGTGGGTCGCGCTTGAAGATATGTTTGGGGCTGGCATGGTTGTATTGTGTATGTGTATGGGTTTGGGATGGTTGGATGTTTGAGGGGCTGCGAGTGTGATATGAGGGTGGGTTTGGGATGTATTTTAGCGTTTGTGCGTGTGCGCATATTCTGTACATGTGTGTGGGTTGGTAGAATATGATAGTTGGTAGTGTTTGTGGGTGTGTTAGTTTGTGTGTATGCTGGGATGTGGGTGTTTTTGTTGCGGATTAGGGCGTTAAATGTGGGATGTGAAAATGTACATGTGTGTGTGAATTGGCTGACACTGGTGTGATGTTGGAGGTGGTGTGCGTTTACAGCAGCAGGCGGTGGGTCGCGCTTGAAGATATGTTTGGAGCTGGCATGGCTGTATTGTGTATGTGTATGGGTTTGGGATGGTTGGATGTTTGTGGGGCTGTTAGTGTGATATGAGGGTGGGTTTGGGATGTATTTTAGCGTTTGTGCGTGTGCGCATATTCTGTACATGTGTGTGGGTTGGTAGAATACGATAGTTGGTAGTGTTTGTGGGTGTTAGTTTGTGTGTATGCTGGGATGTGGGTGTTTTTGTTGCGGATTAGGGCGTTAAATGTGGGATGTGAAAATGTGCATGTGCGTGTGGAGTGGTTGACGTTGGTGTGGTTTTGGGGTGGTGGGCTTGTGCGCAGCGAGAGGCGGTGGGTCGGGCTTGAAGATATGTTTGGGGCTGGCATGGCTGTATTGTGTATGTGGATGGGTTTGGGATGGGTGGAATGTTTGTGGGGCTGCGAGTGTGATATGAGGGTGGGTTTGGGATGTATTTTAGCGTTTGCGCGTGTGCGCATATTCTGTACATGCGTGCGAGTTGGTAGAATATGATAGTTGGTAGTGTTTGTGGGTGTGTTAGTTTGTGTGTATGCTGGGATGTGGGTGTTTTTGTTGCGGATTCGGGCGTTAAATGTGGGATGTGAAAATGGACATGTGTGTGTGAATTGGCTGACACTGGTGTGATGTTGGAGGTGGTGTGCGTTTACAGCAGCAGGCGGTGGGTCGCGCTTGAAGATATGTTTGGGGCTGGCATGGTTGTATTGTGTATGTGGATGGGTTTGGGATGGTTGGATGTTTGAGGGGCTGTTAGGGTGATATGAGGGTGGGTTTGGGATGTATTTTAGCGTTTGTGCGTGTGCGCATATTCTGTACATGTGTGTGGGTTGGTAGAATACGATAGTTGGTAGTGTTTGTGGGTGTGTTAGTTTGTGTGTATGCTGGGATGTGGGTGTTTTTGTTGCGGATTCGGGCGTTAAATGTGGGATGTGAAAATGTGCATGTGCGTGTGGAGTGGTTGACGTTGGTGTGGTTTTGGGGTGGTGGGCTTGTGCGCAGCGAGAGGCGGTGGGTCGGGCTTGAAGATATGTTTGGGGATCGCATGGCTGTATTGTGTATGTGGATGGGTTTGGGATGGGTGGAATGTTTGTGGGGCTGCGAGTGTGATATGAGGGTGGGTTTGGGATGTATTTTAGCGTTTGCGCGTGTGCGCATATTCTGTACATGCGTGTGAGTTGGTAGAATATGATAGTTGGTAGTGTTTGTGGGTGTGTTAGTTTGGGTGTATGCTGGGATGTGGGTGTTTTTGTTGCGGATTCGGGCGTTAAATGTGGGATGTGAAAATGTACATGTGTGTGTGAATTGGCTGACACTGGTGTGATGTTGGAGGTGGTGTGCGTTTACAGCAGCAGGCGGTGGGTCGCGCTTGAAGATATGTTTGGGGCTGGCATGGTTGTATTGTGTATGTGGATGGGTTTGGGATGGTTGGATGTTTGTGGGGCTGTTAGTGTGATATGAGGGTGGGTTTGGGATGTATTTTAGCGTTTGTGCGTGTGCGCATATTCTGTACATGTGTGTGGGTTGGTAGAATATGATAGTTGGTAGTGTTTGTGGGTGTGTTAGTTTGGGTGTATGCTGGGATGTGGGTGTTTTTGTTGCGGATTCGGGCGTTAAATGTGGGATGTGAAAATGTACATGTGTGTGTGAATTGGCTGACACTGGTGTGATGTTGGAGGTGGTGTGCGTTTACAGCAGCAGGCGGTGGGTCGCGCTTGAAGATATGTTTGGAGCTGGCATGGCTGTATTGTGTATGTGTATGGGTTTGGGATGGTTGGATGTTTGTGGGGCTGTTAGTGTGATATGAGGGTGGGTTTGGGATGTATTTTAGCGTTTGTGCGTGTGCGCATATTCTGTACATGTGTGTGGGTTGGTAGAATACGATAGTTGGTAGTGTTTGTGGGTGTTAGTTTGTGTGTATGCTGGGATGTGGGTGTTTTTGTTGCGGATTAGGGCGTTAAATGTGGGATGTGAAAATGTGCATGTGCGTGTGGAGTGGTTGACGTTGGTGTGGTTTTGGGGTGGTGGGCTTGTGCGCAGCGAGAGGCGGTGGGTCGCGCTTGAAGATATGTTTGGGGCTGGCATGGCTGTATTGTGTATGTGGATGGGTTTGGGATGGGTGGAATGTTTGTGGGGCTGCGAGTGTGATATGAGGGTGGATTTGGGATGTATTTTAGCGTTTGCGCGTGTGCGCATATTCTGTACATGTGTGCGAGTTGGTAGAATATGATAGTTGGTAGTGTTTGTGGGTGTGTTAGTTTGTGTGTATGCTGGGATGTGGGTGTTTTTGTTGCGGATTCGGGCGTTAAATGTGGGATGTGAAAATGGACATGTGTGTGTGAATTGGCTGACACTGGTGTGATGTTGGAGGTGGTGTGCGTTTACAGCAGCAGACGGTGGGTCGCGCTTGAAGATATGTTTGGGGCTGGCATGGTTGTATTGTGTATGTGGATGGGTTTGGGATGGTTGGATGTTTGAGGGGCTGCGAGTGTGATATGAGGGTGGGTTTGGGATGTATTTTAGCGTTTGTGCGTGTGCGCATATTCTGTACATGTGTGTGGGTTGGTAGAATATGATAGTTGGTAGTGTTTGTGGGTGTGTTAGTTTGTGTGTATGCTGGGATGTGGGTGTTTTTGTTGCGGATTCGGGCGTTAAATGTGGGATGTGAAAATGTACATGTGTGTGTGAATTGGCTGACACTGGTGTGATGTTGGAGGTGGTGTGCGTTTACAGCAGCAGGCGGTGGGTCGCGCTTGAAGATATGTTTGGGGCTGGCATGGCTGTATTGTGTATGTGGATGGGTTTGGGATGGGTGGAATGTTTGTGGGGCTGCGAGTGTGATATGAGGGTGGGTTTGGGATGTATTTTAGCGTTTGCGCGTGTGCGCATATTCTGTACATGTGTGCGAGTTGGTAGAATATGATAGTTGGTAGTGTTTGTGGGTGTGTTAGTTTGTGTGTATGCTGGGATGTGGGTGTTTTTGTTGCGGATTCGGGCGTTAAATGTGGGATGTGAAAATGGACATGTGTGTGTGAATTGGCTGACACTGGTGTGATGTTGGAGGTGGTGTGCGTTTACAGCAGCAGGCGGTGGGTCGCGCTTGAAGATATGTTTGGAGCTGGCATGGCTGTATTGTGTATGTGTATGGGTTTGGGATGGTTGGATGTTTGTGGGGCTGTTAGTGTGATATGAGGGTGGGTTTGGGATGTATTTTAGCGTTTGTGCGTGTGCGCATATTCTGTACATGTGTGTGGGTTGGTAGAATACGATAGTTGGTAGTGTTTGTGGGTGTTAGTTTGTGTGTATGCTGGGATGTGGGTGTTTTTGTTGCGGATTAGGGCGTTAAATGTGGGATGTGAAAATGTGCATGTGCGTGTGGAGTGGTTGACGTTGGTGTGGTTTTGGGGTGGTGGGCTTGTGCGCAGCGAGAGGCGGTGGGTCGGGCTTGAAGATATGTTTGGGGCTGGCATGGCTGTATTGTGTATGTGGATGGGTTTGGGATGGGTGGAATGTTTGTGGGGCTGCGAGTGTGATATGAGGGTGGGTTTGGGATGTATTTTAGCGTTTGCGCGTGTGCGCATATTCTGTACATGCGTGCGAGTTGGTAGAATATGATAGTTGGTAGTGTTTGTGGGTGTGTTAGTTTGTGTGTATGCTGGGATGTGGGTGTTTTTGTTGCGGATTCGGGCGTTAAATGTGGGATGTGAAAATGTACATGTGTGTGTGAATTGGCTGACACTGGTGTGATGTTGGAGGTGGTGTGCGTTTACAGCAGCAGGCGGTGGGTCGCGCTTGAAGATATGTTTGGGGCTGGCATGGTTGTATTGTGTATGTGGATGGGTTTGGGATGGTTGGATGTTTGAGGGGCTGTTAGGGTGATATGAGGGTGGGTTTGGGATGTATTTTAGCGTTTGTGCGTGTGCGCATATTCTGTACATGTGTGTGGGTTGGTAGAATATGATAGTTGGTAGTGTTTGTGGGTGTTAGTTTGTGTGTATGCTGGGATGTGGGTGTTTTTGTTGCGGATTCGGGCGTTAAATGTGGGATGTGAAAATGTACATGTGTGTGTGAATTGGCTGACACTGGTGTGATGTTGGAGGTGGTGTGCGTTTACAGCAGCAGGCGGTGGGTCGCGCTTGAAGATATGTTTGGAGCTGGCATGGCTGTATTGTGTATGTGTATGGGTTTGGGATGGTTGGATGTTTGTGGGGCTGTTAGTGTGATATGAGGGTGGGTTTGGGATGTATTTTAGCGTTTGTGCGTGTGCGCATATTCTGTACATGTGTGTGGGTTGGTAGAATACGATAGTTGGTAGTGTTTGTGGGTGTTAGTTTGTGTGTATGCTGGGATGTGGGTGTTTTTGTTGCGGATTAGGGCGTTAAATGTGGGATGTGAAAATGTGCATGTGCGTGTGGAGTGGTTGACGTTGGTGTGGTTTTGGGGTGGTGGGCTTGTGCGCAGCGAGAGGCGGTGGGTCGCGCTTGAAGATATGTTTGGGGATCGCATGGCTGTATTGTGTATGTGGATGGGTTTGGGATGGGTGGAATGTTTGTGGGGCTGCGAGTGTGATATGAGGGTGGATTTGGGATGTATTTTAGCGTTTGCGCGTGTGCGCATATTCTGTACATGTGTGTGGGTTGGTAGAATATGATAGTTGGTAGTGTTTGTGGGTGTGTTAGTTTGGGTGTATGCTGGGATGTGGGTGTTTTTGTTGCGGATTCGGGCGTTAAATGTGGGATGTGAAAATGTACATGTGTGTGTGAATTGGCTGACACTGGTGTGATGTTGGAGGTGGTGTGCGTTTACAGCAGCAGGCGGTGGGTCGCGCTTGAAGATATGTTTGGGGCTGGCATGGTTGTATTGTGCATGTGGATGGGTTTGGGATGGTTGGATGTTTGTGGGGCTGTTAGTGTGATATGAGGGTGGGTTTGGGATGTATTTTAGCGTTTGTGCGTGTGCGCATATTCTGTACATGTGTGTGGGTTGGTAGAATATGATAGTTGGTAGTGTTTGTGAGTGTTAGTTTGTGTGTATGCTGGGATGTGGGTGTTTTTGTTGCGGATTAGGGCGTTAAATGTGGGATGTGAAAATGTGCATGTGCGTGTGGAGTGGTTGACGTTGGTGTGGTTTTGGGGTGGTGGGCTTGTGCGCAGCGAGAGGCGGTGGGTCGCGCTTGAAGATATGTTTGGGGCTGGCATGGCTGTATTGTGTATGTGGATGGGTTTGGGATGGGTGGAATGTTTGTGGGGCTGCGAGTGTGATATGAGGGTGGATTTGGGATGTATTTTAGCGTTTGCGCGTGTGCGCATATTCTGTACATGTGTGCGAGTTGGTAGAATATGATAGTTGGTAGTGTTTGTGGGTGTGTTAGTTTGTGTGTATGCTGGGATGTGGGTGTTTTTGTTGCGGATTCGGGCGTTAAATGTGGGATGTGAAAATGTACATGTGTGTGTGAATTGGCTGCCACTGGTGTGATGTTGGAGGTGGTGTGCGTTTACAGCAGCAGGCGGTGGGTCGCGCTTGAAGATATGTTTGGGGCTGGCATGGTTGTATTGTGTATGTGTATGGGTTTGGGATGGTTGGATGTTTGTGGGGCTGTTAGTGTGATATGAGGGTGGGTTTGGGATGTATTTTAGCGTTTGTGCGTGTGCGCATATTCTGAACATGTGTGTGGGTTGGTAGAATATGATAGTTGGTAGTGTTTGTGGGTGTGTTAGTTTGTGTGTATGCTGGGATGTGGGTGTTTTTGTTGCGGATTCGGGCGTTAAATGTGAGATGTGAAAATGTACATGTGTGTGTGAATTGGCTGACACTGGTGTGATGTTGGAGGTGGTGTGCGTTTACAGCAGCAGGCGGTGGGTCGCGCTTGAAGATATGTTTGGGGCTGGCATGGTTGTATTGTGTATGTGGATGGGTTTGGGATGGTTGGATGTTTGTGGGGCTGTTAGTGTGATATGAGGGTGGGTTTGGGATGTATTTTAGCGTTTGTGCGTGTGCGCATATTCTGTACATGTGTGTGGGTTGGTAGAATATGATAGTTGGTAGTGTTTGTGGGTGTGTTAGTTTGTGTGTATGCTGGGATGTGGGTGTTTTTGTTGCGGATTCGGGCGTTAAATGTGAGATGTGAAAATGTACATGTGTGTGTGAATTGGCTGACACTGGTGTGATGTTGGAGGTGGTGTGCGTTTACAGCAGCAGGCGGTGGGTCGCGCTTGAAGATATGTTTGGAGCTGGCATGGTTGTATTGTGTATGTGTATGGGTTTGGGATGGTTGGATGTTTGTGGGGCTGTTAGTGTGATATGAGGGTGGGTTTGGGATGTATTTTAGCGTTTGTGCGTGTGCGCATATTCTGTACATGTGTGTGGGTTGGTAGAATACGATAGTTGGTAGTGTTTGTGGGTGTTAGTTTGTGTGTATGCTGGGATGTGGGTGTTTTTGTTGCGGATTCGGGCGTTAAATGTGGGATGTGAAAATGTGCATGTGCGTGTGGAGTGGTTGACGTTGGTGTGGTTTTGGGGTGGTGGGCTTGTGCGCAGCGAGAGGCGGTGGGTCGGGCTTGAAGATATGTTTGGGGCTGGCATGGCTGTATTGTGTATGTGGATGGGCTTGGGATGGGTGGAATGTTTGTGGGGCTGTTAGTGTGATATGAGGGTGGATTTGGGATGTATTTTAGCGTTTGCGCGTGTGCGCATATTCTGTACATGCGTGCGAGTTGGTAGAATATGATAGTTGGTAGTGTTTGTGGGTGTGTTAGTTTGGGTGTATGCTGGGATGTGGGTGTTTTTGTTGCGGATTCGGGCGTTAAATGTGGGATGTGAAAATGTACATGTGTGTGTGAATTGGCTGACACTGGTGTGATGTTGGAGGTGGTGTGCGTTTACAGCAGCAGGCGGTGGGTCGCGCTTGAAGATATGTTTGGGGCTGGCATGGTTGTATTGTGTATGTGGATGGGTTTGGGATGGTTGGATGTTTGTGGGGCTGTTAGTGTGATATGAGGGTGGGTTTGGGATGTATTTTAGCGTTTGTGCGTGTGCGCATATTCTGTACATGTGTGTGGGTTGGTAGAATATGATAGTTGGTAGTGTTTGTGGGTGTGTTAGTTTGGGTGTATGCTGGGATGTGGGTGTTTTTGTTGCGGATTCGGGCGTTAAATGTGGGATGTGAAAATGTACATGTGTGTGTGTGAATTGGCTGACACTGGTGTGATGTTGGAGGTGGTGTGCGTTTACAGCAGCAGGCGGTGGGTCGCGCTTGAAGATATGTTTGGGGCTGGCATGGTTGTATTGTGTATGTGTATGGGTTTGGGATGGTTGGATGTTTGTGGGGCTGTTAGTGTGATATGAGGGTGGGTTTGGGATGTATTTTAGCGTTTGTGCGTGTGCGCATATTCTGTACATGTGTGTGGGTTGGTAGAATACGATAGTTGGTAGTGTTTGTGGGTGTTAGTTTGTGTGTATGCTGGGATGTGGGTGTTTTTGTTGCGGATTAGGGCGTTAAATGTGGGATGTGAAAATGTGCATGTGCGTGTGGAGTGGTTGACGTTGGTGTGGTTTTGGGGTGGTGGGCTTGTGCGCAGCGAGAGGCGGTGGGTCGCGCTTGAAGATATGTTTGGGGCTGGCATGGCTGTATTGTGTATGTGGATGGGTTTGGGATGGGTGGAATGTTTGTGCGGCTGCGAGTGTGATATGAGGGTGGATTTGGGATGTATTTTAGCGTTTGCGCGTGTGCGCATATTCTGTACATGTGTGCGAGTTGGTAGAATATGATAGTTGGTAGTGTTTGTGGGTGTGTTAGTTTGTGTGTATGCTGGGATGTGGGTGTTTTTGTTGCGGATTCGGGCGTTAAATGTGGGATGTGAAAATGTACATGTGTGTGTGAATTGGCTGACACTGGTGTGATGTTGGAGGTGGTGTGCGTTTACAGCAGCAGGCGGTGGGTCGCGCTTGAAGATATGTTTGGGGCTGGCATGGTTGTATTGTGTATGTGGATGGGTTTGGGATGGTTGGATGTTTGTGGGGCTGTTAGTGTGATATGAGGGTGGGTTTGGGATGTATTTTAGCGTTTGTGCGTGTGCGCATATTCTGTACATGTGTGTGGGTTGGTAGAATATGATAGTTGGTAGTGTTTGTGGGTGTGTTAGTTTGTGTGTATGCTGGGATGTGGGTGTTTTTGTTGCGGATTCGGGCGTTAAATGTGGGATGTGAAAATGTGCATGTGCGTGTGGAGTGGTTGACGTTGGTGTGGTTTTGGGGTGGTGGGCTTGTGCGCAGCGAGAGGCGGTGGGTCGGGCTTGAAGATATGTTTGGGGCTGGCATGGCTGTATTGTGTATGTGGATGGGTTTGGGATGGGTGGAATGTTTGTGGGGCTGCGAGTGTGATATGAGGGTGGATTTGGGATGTATTTTAGCGTTTGCGCGTGTGCGCATATTCTGTACATGTGTGCGAGTTGGTAGAATATGATAGTTGGTAGTGTTTGTGGGTGTGTTAGTTTGGGTGTATGCTGGGATGTGGGTGTTTTTGTTGCGGATTCGGGCGTTAAATGTGGGATGTGAAAATGTACATGTGTGTGTGAATTGGCTGACACTGGTGTGATGTTGGAGGTGGTGTGCGTTTACAGCAGCAGGCGGTGGGTCGCGCTTGAAGATATGTTTGGGGCTGGCATGGTTGTATTGTGTATGTGGATGGGTTTGGGATGGTTGGATGTTTGTGGGGCTGTTAGTGTGATATGAGGGTGGGTTTGGGATGTATTTTAGCGTTTGTGCGTGTGCGCATATTCTGTACATGTGTGTGGGTTGGTAGAATATGATAGTTGGTAGTGTTTGTGGGTGTGTTAGTTTGGGTGTATGCTGGGATGTGGGTGTTTTTGTTGCGGATTCGGGCGTTAAATGTGGGATGTGAAAATGTACATGTGTGTGTGTGAATTGGCTGACACTGGTGTGATGTTGGAGGTGGTGTGCGTTTACAGCAGCAGGCGGTGGGTCGCGCTTGAAGATATGTTTGGGGCTGGCATGGTTGTATTGTGTATGTGTATGGGTTTGGGATGGTTGGATGTTTGTGGGGCTGCGAGTGTGATATGAGGGTGGGTTTGGGATGTATTTTAGCGTTTGTGCGTGTGCGCATATTCTGTACATGTGTGTGGGTTGGTAGAATACGATAGTTGGTAGTGTTTGTGGGTGTGTTAGTTTGTGTGTATGCTGGGATGTGGGTGTTTTTGTTGCGGATTAGGGCGTTAAATGTGGGATGTGAAAATGTGCATGTGCGTGTGGAGTGGTTGACGTTGGTGTGGTTTTGGGGTGGTGGGCTTGTGCGCAGCGAGAGGCGGTGGGTCGCGCTTGAAGATATGTTTGGGGCTGGCATGGCTGTATTGTGTATGTGGATGGGTTTGGGATGGGTGGAATGTTTGTGCGGCTGCGAGTGTGATATGAGGGTGGATTTGGGATGTATTTTAGCGTTCTTGTGTGTGCGCATATTCTGTACATGTGTGCGAGTTGGTAGAATATGATAGTTGGTAGTGTTTGTGGGTGTGTTAGTTTGTGTGTATGCTGGGATGTGGGTGTTTTTGTTGCGGATTCGGGCGTTAAATGTGGGATGTGAAAATGTACATGTGTGTGTGAATTGGCTGACACTGGTGTGATGTTGGAGGTGGTGTGCGTTTACAGCAGCAGGCGGTGGGTCGCGCTTGAAGATATGTTTGGGGCTGGCATGGTTGTATTGTGTATGTGGATGGGTTTGGGATGGTTGGATGTTTGTGGGGCTGTTAGTGTGATATGAGGGTGGGTTTGGGATGTATTTTAGCGTTTGTGCGTGTGCGCATATTCTGTACATGTGTGTGGGTTGGTAGAATATGATAGTTGGTAGTGTTTGTGGGTGTGTTAGTTTGTGTGTATGCTGGGATGTGGGTGTTTTTGTTGCGGATTCGGGCGTTAAATGTGAGATGTGAAAATGTACATGTGTGTGTGAATTGGCTGACACTGGTGTGATGTTGGAGATGGTGTGCGTTTACAGCAGCAGGCGGTGGGTCGCGCTTGAAGATATGTTTGGGGCTGGCATGGTTGTATTGTGTATGTGTATGGGTTTGGGATGGTTGGATGTTTGTGGGGCTGTTAGTGTGATATGAGGGTGGGTTTGGGATGTATTTTAGCGTTTGTGCGTGTGCGCATATTCTGTACATGTGTGTGGGTTGGTAGAATACGATAGTTGGTAGTGTTTGTGGGTGTTAGTTTGTGTGTATGCTGGGATGTGGGTGTTTTTGTTGCGGATTAGGGCGTTAAATGTGGGATGTGAAAATGTGCATGTGCGTGTGGAGTGGTTGACGTTGGTGTGGTTTTGGGGTGGTGGGCCTGTGCGCAGCGAGAGGCGGTGGGTCGCGCTTGAAGATATGTTTGGGGCTGGCATGGCTGTATTGTGTATGTGGATGGGTTTGGGATGGGTGGAATGTTTGTGGGGCTGCGAGTGTGATATGAGGGTGGATTTGGGATGTATTTTAGCGTTTGTGCGTGTGCGCATATTCTGTACATGTGTGCGAGTTGGTAGAATATGATAGTTGGTAGTGTTTGTGGGTGTGTTAGTTTGGGTGTATGCTGGGATGTGGGTGTTTTTGTTGCGGATTCGGGCGTTAAATGTGGGATGTGAAAATGTACATGTGTGTGTGAATTGGCTGACACTGGTGTGATGTTGGAGGTGGTGTGCGTTTACAGCAGCAGGCGGTGGGTCGCGCTTGAAGATATGTTTGGGGCTGGCATGGTTGTATTGTGTATGTGGATGGGTTTGGGATGGTTGGATGTTTGTGGGGCTGCGAGTGTGATATGAGGGTGGGTCTGGGATGTATTTTAGCGTTTGTGCGTGTGCGCATATTCTGTACATGTGTGTGGGTTGGTAGAATATGATAGTTGGTAGTGTTTGTGGGTGTGTTAGTTTGTGTGTATGCTGGGATGTGGGTGTTTTTGTTGCGGATTCGGGCGTTAAATGTGGGATGTGAAAATGTACATGTGTGTGTGAATTGGCTGACACTGGTGTGATGTTGGAGGTGGTGTGCGTTTACAGCAGCAGGCGGTGGGTCGCGCTTGAAGATATGTTTGGGGCTGGCATGGTTGTATTGTGTATGTGTATGGGTTTGGGATGGTTGGATGTTTGTGGGGCTGCGAGTGTGATATGAGGGTGGGTTTGGGATGTATTTTAGCGTTTGTGCGTGTGCGCATATTCTGTACATGTGTGTGGGTTGGTAGAATACGATAGTTGGTAGTGTTTGTGGGTGTGTTAGTTTGTGTGTATGCTGGGATGTGGGTGTTTTTGTTGCGGATTAGGGCGTTAAATGTGGGATGTGAAAATGTGCATGTGCGTGTGGAGTGGTTGACGTTGGTGTGGTTTTGGGGTGGTGGGCTTGTGCGCAGCGAGAGGCGGTGGATCGCGCTTGAAGATATGTTTGGGGCTGGCATGGCTGTATTGTGTATGTGGATGGGTTTGGGATGGGTGGAATGTTTGTGCGGCTGCGAGTGTGATATGAGGGTGGATTTGGGATGTATTTTAGCGTTCTTGTGTGTGCGCATATTCTGTACATGTGTGCGAGTTGGTAGAATATGATAGTTGGTAGTGTTTGTGGGTGTGTTAGTTTGTGTGTATGCTGGGATGTGGGTGTTTTTGTTGCGGATTCGGGCGTTAAATGTGGGATGTGAAAATGTACATGTGTGTGTGAATTGGCTGACACTGGTGTGATGTTGGAGATGGTGTGCGTTTACAGCAGCAGGCGGTGGGTCGCGCTTGAAGATATGTTTGGGGCTGGCATGGTTGTATTGTGTATGTGGATGGGTTTGGGATGGTTGGATGTTTGTGGGGCTGTTAGTGTGATATGAGGGTGGGTTTGGGATGTATTTTAGCGTTTGTGCGTGTGCGCATATTCTGTACATGTGTGTGGGTTGGTAGAATATGATAGTTGGTAGTGTTTGTGGGTGTGTTAGTTTGTGTGTATGCTGGGATGTGGGTGTTTTTGTTGCGGATTCGGGCGTTAAATGTGAGATGTGAAAATGTACATGTGTGTGTGAATTGGCTGACACTGGTGTGATGTTGGAGATGGTGTGCGTTTACAGCAGCAGGCGGTGGGTCGCGCTTGAAGATATGTTTGGGGCTGGCATGGTTGTATTGTGTATGTGGATGGGTTTGGGATGGTTGGATGTTTGTGGGGCTGTTAGTGTGATATGAGGGTGGGTTTGGGATGTATTTTAGCGTTTGTGCGTGTGCGCATATTCTGTACATGTGTGTGGGTTGGTAGAATACGATAGTTGGTAGTGTTTGTGGGTGTTAGTTTGTGTGTATGCTGGGATGTGGGTGTTTTTGTTGCGGATTAGGGCGTTAAATGTGGGATGTGAAAATGTGCATGTGCGTGTGGAGTGGTTGACGTTGGTGTGGTTTTGGGGTGGTGGGCCTGTGCGCAGCGAGAGGCGGTGGGTCGCGCTTGAAGATATGTTTGGGGCTGGCATGGCTGTATTGTGTATGTGGATGGGTTTGGGATGGGTGGAATGTTTGTGGGGCTGCGAGTGTGATATGAGGGTGGATTTGGGATGTATTTTAGCGTTTGTGCGTGTGCGCATATTCTGTACATGTGTGCGAGTTGGTAGAATATGATAGTTGGTAGTGTTTGTGGGTGTGTTAGTTTGTGTGTATGCTGGGATGTGGGTGTTTTTGTTGCGGATTCGGGCGTTAAATGTGGGATGTGAAAATGTACATGTGTGTGTGAATTGGCTGACACTGGTGTGATGTTGGAGGTGGTGTGCGTTTACAGCAGCAGGCGGTGGGTCGCGCTTGAAGATATTTTTGGGGATCGCATGGCTGTATTGTGTATGTGGATGGGTTTGGGATGGGTGGAATGTTTGTGGGGCTGCGAGTGTGATATGAGGGTGGATTTGGGATGTATTTTAGCGTTTGCGCGTGTGCGCATATTCTGTACATGTGTGCGAGTTGGTAGAATACGATAGTTGGTAGTGTTTGTGGGTGTGTTAGTTTGTGTGTATGCTGGGATGTGGGTGTTTTTGTTGCGGATTCGGGCGTTAAATGTGGGATTTGAAAATGTACATGTGTGTGTGAATTGGCTGACACTGGTGTGATGTTGGAGGTGGTGTGCGTTTACAGCAGCAGGCGGTGGGTCGCGCTTGAAGATATGTTTGGGGCTGGCATGGTTGTATTGTGTATGTGGATGGGTTTGGGATGGTTGGATGTTTGTGGGGCTGCGAGTGTGATATGAGGGTGGATTTGGGATGTATTTTAGCGTTTGTGCGTGTGCGCATATTCTGTACATGTGTGTGGGTTGGTAGAATATGATAGTTGGTAGTGTTTGTGGGTGTGTTAGTTTGTGTGTATGCTGGGATGTGGGTGTTTTTGTTGCGGATTCGGGCGTTAAATGTGGGATGTGAAAATGTACATGTGTGTGTGAATTGGCTGACACTGGTGTGATGTTGGAGGTGGTGTGCGTTTACAGCAGCAGGCGGTGGGTCGCGCTTGAAGATATGTTTGGGGCTGGCATGGTTGTATTGTGTATGTGGATGGGTTTGGGATGGTTGGATGTTTGTGGGGCTGCGAGTGTGATATGAGGGTGGGTTTGGGATGTATTTTAGCGTTTGTGCGTGTGCGCATATTCTGTACATGTGTGTGGGTTGGTAGAATATGATAGTTGGTAGTGTTTGTGGGTGTGTTAGTTTGTGTGTATGCTGGGATGTGGGTGTTTTTGTTGCGGATTAGGGCGTTAAATGTGGGATGTGAAAATGTACATGTGTGTGTGAATTGGCTGACACTGGTGTGATGTTGGAGGTGGTGTGCGTTTACAGCAGCAGGCGGTGGGTCGCGCTTGAAGATATGTTTGGAGCTGGCATGGCTGTATTGTGTATGTGTATGGGTTTGGGATGGTTGGATGTTTGTGGGGCTGTTAGTGTGATATGAGGGTGGGTTTGGGATGTATTTTAGCGTTTGTGCGTGTGCGCATATTCTGTACATGTGTGTGGGTTGGTAGAATACGATAGTTGGTAGTGTTTGTGGGTGTTAGTTTGTGTGTATGCTGGGATGTGGGTGTTTTTGTTGCGGATTCGGGCGTTAAATGTGGGATGTGAAAATGTGCATGTGCGTGTGGAGTGGTTGACGGTGTGGTTTTGGGGTGGTGGGCTTGTGCGCAGCGAGAGGCGGTGGGTCGGGCTTGAAGATATGTTTGGGGCTGGCATGGCTGTATTGTGTATGTGGATGGGTTTGGGATGGGTGGAATGTTTGTGGGGCTGCGAGTGTGATATGAGGGTGGATTTGGGATGTATTTTAGCGTTTGCGCGTGTGCGCATATTCTGTACATGTGTGCGAGTTGGTAGAATACGATAGTTGGTAGTGTTTGTGGGTGTGTTAGTTTGTGTGTATGCTGGGATGTGGGTGTTTTTGTTGCGGATTCGGGCGTTAAATGTGGGATGTGAAAATGGACATGTGTGTGTGAATTGGCTGACACTGGTGTGATGTTGGAGGTGGTGTGCGTTTACAGCAGCAGGCGGTGGGTCGCGCTTGAAGATATGTTTGGGGCTGGCATGGTTGTATTGTGTATGTGGATGGGTTTGGGATGGTTGGATGTTTGTGGGGCTGCGAGTGTGATATGAGGGTGGGTTTGGGATGTATTTTAGCGTTTGTGCGTGTGCGCATATTCTGTACATGTGTGTGGGTTGGTAGAATATGATAGTTGGTAGTGTTTGTGGGTGTGTTAGTTTGTGTGTATGCTGGGATGTGGGTGTTTTTGTTGCGGATTCGGGCGTTAAATGTGGGATGTGAAAATGTACATGTGTGTGTGAATTGGCTGCCACTGGTGTGATGTTGGAGGTGGTGTGCGTTTACAGCAGCAGGCGGTGGGTCGCGCTTGAAGATATGTTTGGAGCTGGCATGGCTGTATTGTGTATGTGGATGGGTTTGGGATGGTTGGATGTTTGTGGGGCTGTTAGTGTGATATGAGGGTGGGTTTGGGATGTATTTTAGCGTTTGTGCGTGTGCGCATATTCTGTACATGTGTGTGGGTTGGTAGAATACGATAGTTGGGAGTGTTTGTGGGTGTTAGTTTGTGTGTATGCTGGGATGTGGGTGTTTTTGTTGCGGATTCGGGCGTTAAATGTGGGATGTGAAAATGTGCATGTGCGTGTGGAGTGGTTGACGGTGTGGTTTTGGGGTGGTGGGCTTGTGCGCAGCGAGAGGCGGTGGGTCGCGCTTGAAGATATGTTTGGGGCTGGCATGGCTGTATTGTGTATGTGGATGGGTTTGGGATGGGTGGAATGTTTGTGGGGCTGCGAGTGTGATATGAGGGTGGATTTGGGATGTATTTTAGCGTTTGCGCGTGTGCGCATATTCTGTACATGTGTGCGAGTTGGTAGAATATGATAGTTGGTAGTGTTTGTGGGTGTGTTAGTTTGTGTGTATGCTGGGATGTGGGTGTTTTTGTTGCGGATTCGGGCGTTAAATGTGGGATGTGAAAATGTACATGTGTGTGTGAATTGGCTGCCACTGGTGTGATGTTGGAGGTGGTGTGCGTTTACAGCAGCAGGCCGTGGGTCGCGCTTGAAGATATGTTTGGGGCTGGCATGGCTGTATTGTGTATGTGGATGGGTTTGGGATGGTTGGATGTTTGTGGGGCTGTTAGTGTGATATGAGGGTGGGTTTGGGATGTATTTTAGCGTTTGTGCGTGTGCGCATATTCTGTACATGTGTGTGGGTTGGTAGAATATGATAGTTGGTAGTGTTTGTGGGTGTTAGTTTGTGTGTATGCTGGGATGTGGGTGTTTTTGTTGCGGATTCGGGCGTTAAATGTGGGATGTGAAAATGTGCATGTGCGTGTGGAGTGGTTGACGGTGTGATTTTGGGGTGGTGGGCTTGTGCGCAGCGAGAGGCGGTGGGTCGCGCTTGAAGATATGTTTGGGGATCGCATGGCTGTATTGTGTATGTGGATGGGTTTGGGATGGGTGGAATGTTTGTGGGGCTGCGAGTGTGATATGAGGGTGGATTTGGGACGTATTTTAGCGTTTGCGCGTGTGCGCATATTCTGTACATGTGTGCGAGTTGGTAGAATACGATAGTTGGTAGTGTTTGTGGGTGTGTTAGTTTGTGTGTATGCTGGGATGTGGGTGTTTTTGTTGCGGATTCGGGCGTTAAATGTGGGATGTGAAAATGTACATGTGTGTGTGAATTGGCTGACACTGGTGTGATGTTGGAGGTGGTGTGCGTTTACAGCAGCAGGCGGTGGGTCGCGCTTGAAGATATGTTTGGGGCTGGCATGGTTGTATTGTGTATGTGGATGGGTTTGGGATGGTTGGATGTTTGTGGGGCTGCGAGTGTGATATGAGGGTGGGTTTGGGATGTATTTTAGCGTTTGTGCGTGTGCGCATATTCTGTACATGTGTGTGGGTTGGTAGAATATGATAGTTGGTAGTGTTTGTGGGTGTGTTAGTTTGTGTGTATGCTGGGATGTGGGTGTTTTTGTTGCGGATTAGGGCGTTAAATGTGGAATGTGAAAATGTACATGTGTGTGTGAATTGGCTGCCACTGGTGTGATGTTGGAGGTGGTGTGCGTTGACAGGAGCAGGCGGTGGGTCGCGCTTGAAGATATGTTTGGAGCTGGCATGGCTGTATTGTGTATGTGGATGGGTTTGGGATGGTTGGATGTTTGTGGGGCTGTTAGTGTGATATGAGGGTGGGTTTGGGATGTATTTTAGCGTTTGTGCGTGTGCGCATATTCTGTACATGTGTGTGGGTTGGTAGAATACGATAGTTGGGAGTGTTTGTGGGTGTGTTAGTTTGTGTGTATGCTGGGATGTGGGTGTTTTTGTTGCGGATTCGGGCGTTAAATGTGGGATGTGAAAATGTGCATGTGCGTGTGGAGTGGTTGACGGTGTGGTTTTGGGGTGGTGGGCTTGTGCGCAGCGAGAGGCGGTGGGTCGGGCTTGAAGATATGTTTGGGGCTGGCATGGCTGTATTGTGTATGTGGATGGGTTTGGGATGGGTGGAATGTTTGTGGGGCTGCGAGTGTGATATGAGGGTGGATTTGGGATGTATTTTAGCGTTTGCGCGTGTGCGCATATTCTGTACATGTGTGCGAGTTGGTAGAATATGATAGTTGGTAGTGTTTGTGGGTGTGTTAGTTTGTGTGTATGCTGGGATGTGGGTGTTTTTGTTGCGGATTCGGGCGTTAAATGTGGGATGTGAAAATGTACATGTGTGTGTGAATTGGCTGCCACTGGTGTGATGTTGGAGGTGGTGTGCGTTTACAGCAGCAGGCGGTGGGTCGCGCTTGAAGATATGTTTGGGGCTGGCATGGCTGTATTGTGTATGTGGATGGGTTTGGGATGGTTGGATGTTTGTGGGGCTGTTAGTGTGATATGAGGGTGGGTGTGGGATGTATTTTAGCGTTTGTGCGTGTGCGCATATTCTGTACATGTGTGTGGGTTGGTAGAATACGATAGTTGGTAGTGTTTGTGGGTGTTAGTTTGTGTGTATGCTGGGATGTGGGTGTTTTTGTTGCGGATTAGGGCGTTAAATGTGGGATGTGAAAATGTGCATGTGCGTGTGGAGTGGTTGACGTTGGTGTGGTTTTGGGGTGGTGGGCTTGTGCGCAGCGAGAGGCGGTGGGTCGCGCTTGAAGATATGTTTGGGGCTGGCATGGCTGTATTGTGTATGTGGATGGGTTTGGGATGGTTGGATGTTTGTGGGGCTGCGAGTGTGATATGAGGGTGGATTTGGGATGCATTTTAGCGTTTGCGCGTGTGCGCATATTCTGTACATGTGTGCGAGTTGGTAGAATATGATAGTTGGTAGTGTTTGTGGGTGTGTTAGTTTGTGTGTATGCTGGGATGTGGGTGTTTTTGTTGCGGATTAGGGCGTTAAATGTGGGATGTGAAAATGTACATGTGTGTGTGAATTGGCTGACACTGGTGTGATGTTGGAGGTGGTGTGCGTTTACAGCAGCAGGCGGTGGGTCGCGCTTGAAGATATGTTTGGGGCTGGCATGGTTGTATTGTGTATGTGTATGGGTTTGGGATGGTTGGATGTTTGTGGGGCTGTTAGTGTGATATGAGGGTGGGTTTGGGATGTATTTTAGCGTTTGTGCGTGTGCGCATATTCTGTACATGTGTGTGGGTTGGTAGAATACGATAGTTGGTAGTGTTTGTGGGTGTTAGTTTGTGTGTATGCTGGGATGTGGGTGTTTTTGTTGCGGATTAGGGCGTTAAATGTGGAATGTGAAAATGTGCATGTGCGTGTGGAGTGGTTGACGTTGGTGTGGTTTTGGGGTGGTGGGCCTGTGCGCAGCGAGAGGCGGTGGGTCGCGCTTGAAGATATGTTTGGGGCTGGCATGGCTGTATTGTGTATGTGGATGGGTTTGGGACGGGTGGAATGTTTGTGGGGCTGCGAGTGTGATATGAGGGTGGATTTGGGATGTATTTTAGCGTTTGTGCGTGTGCGCATATTCTGTACATGTGTGCGAGTTGGTAGAATATGATAGTTGGTAGTGTTTGTGGGTGTGTTAGTTTGTGTGTATGCTGGGATGTGGGTGTTTTTGTTGCGGATTCGGGCGTTAAATGTGGGATGTGAAAATGTACATGTGTGTGTGAATTGGCTGACACTGGTGTGATGTTGGAGGTGGTGTGCGTTTACAGCAGCAGGCGGTGGGTCGCGCTTGAAGATATGTTTGGGGCTGGCATGGTTGTATTGTGTATGTGGATGGGTTTGGGATGGTTGGATGTTTGTGGGGCTGTTAGTGTGATATGAGGGTGGGTTTGGGATGTATTTTAGCGTTTGTGCGTGTGCGCATATTCTGTACATGTGTGTGGGTTGGTAGAATATGATAGTTGGTAGTGTTTGTGGGTGTGTTAGTTTGGGTGTATGCTGGGATGTGGGTGTTTTTGTTGCGGATTCGGGCGTTAAATGTGGGATGTGAAAATGTACATGTGTGTGTGAATTGGCTGACACTGGTGTGATGTTGGAGGTGGTGTGCGTTGACAGCAGCAGGCGGTGGGTCGCGCTTGAAGATATGTTTGGGGCTGGCATGGTTGTATTGTGTATGTGTATGGGTTTGGGATGGTTGGATGTTTGTGGGGCTGCGAGTGTGATATGAGGGTGGGTTTGGGATGTATTTTAGCGTTTGTGCGTGTGCGCATATTCTGTACATGTGTGTGGGTTGGTAGAATACGATAGTTGGTAGTGTTTGTGGGTGTGTTAGTTTGTGTGTATGCTGGGATGTGGGTGTTTTTGTTGCGGATTAGGGCGTTAAATGTGGGATGTGAAAATGTGCACGTGCGTGTGGAGTGGTTGACGTTGGTGTGGTTTTGGGGTGGTGGGCTTGTGCGCAGCGAGAGGCGGTGGATCGCGCTTGAAGATATGTTTGGGGCTGGCATGGCTGTATTGTGTATGTGGATGGGTTTGGGATGGGTGGAATGTTTGTGCGGCTGCGAGTGTGATATGAGGGTGGATTTGGGATGTATTTTAGCGTTCTTGTGTGTGCGCATATTCTGTACATGTGTGCGAGTTGGTAGAATATGATAGTTGGTAGTGTTTGTGGGTGTGTTAGTTTGTGTGTATGCTGGGATGTGGGTGTTTTTGTTGCGGATTCGGGCGTTAAATGTGGGATGTGAAAATGTACATGTGTGTGTGAATTGGCTGACACTGGTGTGATGTTGGAGGTGGTGTGCGTTTACAGCAGCAGGCGGTGGGTCGCGCTTGAAGATATGTTTGGGGCTGGCATGGTTGTATTGTGTATGTGGATGGGTTTGGGATGGTTGGATGTTTGTGGGGCTGTTAGTGTGATATGAGGGTGGGTTTGGGATGTATTTTAGCGTTTGTGCGTGTGCGCATATTCTGTACATGTGTGTGGGTTGGTAGAATATGATAGTTGGTAGTGTTTGTGGGTGTGTTAGTTTGTGTGTATGCTGGGATGTGGGTGTTTTTGTTGCGGATTCGGGCGTTAAATGT
The DNA here is from genome assembly GCA_963920595.1 of Eimeria praecox. Classification (NCBI taxonomy): domain Eukaryota; phylum Apicomplexa; class Conoidasida; order Eucoccidiorida; family Eimeriidae; genus Eimeria; species Eimeria praecox. Next base: position 4,889,902 of record OY986950.1, read on the forward strand.
GAGATGTGAAAATGTACATGTGTGTGTGAATTGGCTGACACTGGTGTGATGTTGGAGATGGTGTGCGTTTACAGCAGCAGGCGGTGGGTCGCGCTTGAAGATATGTTTGGGGCTGGCATGGTTGTATTGTGTATGTGTATGGGTTTGGGATGGTTGGATGTTTGTGGGGCTGTTAGTGTGATATGAGGGTGGGTTTGGGATGTATTTTAGCGTTTGTGCGTGTGCGCATATTCTGTACATGTGTGTGGGTTGGTAGAATACGATAGTTGGTAGTGTTTGTGGGTGTTAGTTTGTGTGTATGCTGGGATGTGGGTGTTTTTGTTGCGGATTAGGGCGTTAAATGTGGGATGTGAAAATGTGCATGTGCGTGTGGAGTGGTTGACGTTGGTGTGGTTTTGGGGTGGTGGGCCTGTGCGCAGCGAGAGGCGGTGGGTCGCGCTTGAAGATATGTTTGGGGCTGGCATGGCTGTATTGTGTATGTGGATGGGTTTGGGATGGGTGGAATGTTTGTGCGGCTGCGAGTGTGATATGAGGGTGGATTTGGGATGTATTTTAGCGTTCTTGTGTGTGCGCATATTCTGTACATGTGTGCGAGTTGGTAGAATATGATAGTTGGTAGTGTTTGTGGGTGTGTTAGTTTGTGTGTATGCTGGGATGTGGGTGTTTTTGTTGCGGATTCGGGCGTTAAATGTGGGATGTGAAAATGTACATGTGTGTGTGAATTGGCTGACACTGGTGTGATGTTGGAGGTGGTGTGCGTTTACAGCAGCAGGCGGTGGGTCGCGCTTGAAGATATGTTTGGGGCTGGCATGGTTGTATTGTGTATGTGGATGGGTTTGGGATGGTTGGATGTTTGTGGGGCTGTTAGTGTGATATGAGGGTGGGTTTGGGATGTATTTTAGCGTTTGTGCGTGTGCGCATATTCTGTACATGTGTGTGGGTTGGTAGAATATGATAGTTGGTAGTGTTTGTGGGTGTGTTAGTTTGTGTGTATGCTGGGATGTGGGTGTTTTTGTTGCGGATTCGGGCGTTAAATGTGAGATGTGAAAATGTACATGTGTGTGTGAATTGGCTGACACTGGTGTGATGTTGGAGATGGTGTGCGTTTACAGCAGCAGGCGGTGGGTCGCGCTTGAAGATATGTTTGGGGCTGGCATGGTTGTATTGTGTATGTGTATGGGTTTGGGATGGTTGGATGTTTGTGGGGCTGTTAGTGTGATATGAGGGTGGGTTTGGGATGTATTTTAGCGTTTGTGCGTGTGCGCATATTCTGTACATGTGTGTGGGTTGGTAGAATACGATAGTTGGTAGTGTTTGTGGGTGTTAGTTTGTGTGTATGCTGGGATGTGGGTGTTTTTGTTGCGGATTAGGGCGTTAAATGTGGGATGTGAAAATGTGCATGTGCGTGTGGAGTGGTTGACGTTGGTGTGGTTTTGGGGTGGTGGGCCTGTGCGCAGCGAGAGGCGGTGGGTCGCGCTTGAAGATATGTTTGGGGCTGGCATGGCTGTATTGTGTATGTGGATGGGTTTGGGATGGGTGGAATGTTTGTGCGGCTGCGAGTGTGATATGAGGGTGGATTTGGGATGTATTTTAGCGTTTGTGCGTGTGCGCATATTCTGTACATGTGTGCGAGTTGGTAGAATATGATAGTTGGTAGTGTTTGTGGGTGTGTTAGTTTGTGTGTATGCTGGGATGTGGGTGTTTTTGTTGCGGATTCGGGCGTTAAATGTGGGATGTGAAAATGTACATGTGTGTGTGAATTGGCTGACACTGGTGTGATGTTGGAGGTGGTGTGCGTTTACAGCAGCAGGCGGTGGGTCGCGCTTGAAGATATTTTTGGGGCTGGCATGGCTGTATTGTGTATGTGGATGGGTTTGGGATGGGTGGAATGTTTGTGGGGCTGCGAGTGTGATATGAGGGTGGATTTGGGATGTATTTTAGCGTTTGCGCGTGTGCGCATATTCTGTACATGTGTGCGAGTTGGTAGAATACGATAGTTGGTAGTGTTTGTGGGTGTGTTAGTTTGTGTGTATGCTGGGATGTGGGTGTTTTTGTTGCGGATTCGGGCGTTAAATGTGGGATTTGAAAATGTACATGTGTGTGTGAATTGGCTGACACTGGTGTGATGTTGGAGGTGGTGTGCGTTGACAGGAGCAGGCGGTGGGTCGCGCTTGAAGATATGTTTGGGGCTGGCATGGTTGTATTGTGTATGTGGATGGGTTTGGGATGGTTGGATGTTTGTGGGGCTGCGAGTGTGATATGAGGGTGGATTTGGGATGTATTTTAGCGTTTGTGCGTGTGCGCATATTCTGTACATGTGTGTGGGTTGGTAGAATATGATAGTTGGTAGTGTTTGTGGGTGTGTTAGTTTGTGTGTATGCTGGGATGTGGGTGTTTTTGTTGCGGATTCGGGCGTTAAATGTGGGATGTGAAAATGTACATGTGTGTGTGAATTGGCTGACACTGGTGTGATGTTGGAGGTGGTGTGCGTTTACAGCAGCAGGCGGTGGGTCGCGCTTGAAGATATGTTTGGGGCTGGCATGGTTGTATTGTGTATGTGGATGGGTTTGGGATGGTTGGATGTTTGTGGGGCTGCGAGTGTGATATGAGGGTGGGTTTGGGATGTATTTTAGCGTTTGTGCGTGTGCGCATATTCTGTACATGTGTGTGGGTTGGTAGAATATGATAGTTGGTAGTGTTTGTGGGTGTGTTAGTTTGTGTGTATGCTGGGATGTGGGTGTTTTTGTTGCGGATTAGGGCGTTAAATGTGGGATGTGAAAATGTACATGTGTGTGTGAATTGGCTGACACTGGTGTGATGTTGGAGGTGGTGTGCGTTTACAGCAGCAGGCGGTGGGTCGCGCTTGAAGATATTTTTGGGGATCGCATGGCTGTATTGTGTATGTGGATGGGTTTGGGATGGTTGGATGTTTGTGGGGCTGCGAGTGTGATATGAGGGTGGGTTTGGGATGTATTTTAGCGTTTGTGCGTGTGCGCATATTCTGTACATGTGTGTGGGTTGGTAGAATATGATAGTTGGTAGTGTTTGTGGGTGTGTTAGTTTGTGTGTATGCTGGGATGTGGGTGTTTTTGTTGCGGATTAGGGCGTTAAATGTGGGATGTGAAAATGTACATGTGTGTGTGAATTGGCTGACACTGGTGTGATGTTGGAGGTGGTGTGCGTTTACAGCAGCAGGCGGTGGGTCGCGCTTGAAGATATGTTTGGAGCTGGCATGGCTGTATTGTGTATGTGTATGGGTTTGGGATGGTTGGATGTTTGTGGGGCTGTTAGTGTGATATGAGGGTGGGTTTGGGATGTATTTTAGCGTTTGTGCGTGTGCGCATATTCTGTACATGTGTGTGGGTTGGTAGAATACGATAGTTGGTAGTGTTTGTGGGTGTTAGTTTGTGTGTATGCTGGGATGTGGGTGTTTTTGTTGCGGATTCGGGCGTTAAATGTGGGATGTGAAAATGTGCATGTGCGTGTGGAGTGGTTGACGGTGTGGTTTTGGGGTGGTGGGCTTGTGCGCAGCGAGAGGCGGTGGGTCGCGCTTGAAGATATGTTTGGGGATCGCATGGCTGTATTGTGTATGTGGATGGGTTTGGGATGGGTGGAATGTTTGTGGGGCTGCGAGTGTGATATGAGGGTGGATTTGGGATGTATTTTAGCGTTTGCGCGTGTGCGCATATTCTGTACATGTGTGCGAGTTGGTAGAATACGATAGTTGGTAGTGTTTGTGGGTGTGTTAGTTTGTGTGTATGCTGGGATGTGGGTGTTTTTGTTGCGGATTCGGGCGTTAAATGTGGGATGTGAAAATGTACATGTGTGTGTGAATTGGCTGACACTGGTGTGATGTTGGAGGTGGTGTGCGTTTACAGCAGCAGGCGGTGGGTCGCGCTTGAAGATATGTTTGGGGCTGGCATGGTTGTATTGTGTATGTGGATGGGTTTGGGATGGTTGGATGTTTGTGGGGCTGCGAGTGTGATATGAGGGTGGGTTTGGGATGTATTTTAGCGTTTGTGCGTGTGCGCATATTCTGTACATGTGTGTGGGTTGGTAGAATATGATAGTTGGTAGTGTTTGTGGGTGTGTTAGTTTGTGTGTATTCTGGGGTGTGGGTGTTTTTGTTGCGGATTCGGGCGTTAAATGTGGGATGTGAAAATGTACATGTGTGTGTGAATTGGCTGCCACTGGTGTGATGTTGGAGGTGGTGTGCGTTTACAGCAGCAGGCGGTGGGTCGCGCTTGAAGATATGTTTGGGGCTGGCATGGTTGTATTGTGTATGTGGATGGGTTTGGGATGGTTGGATGTTTGTGGGGCTGTTAGTGTGATATGAGGGTGGGTTTGGGATGTATTTTAGCGTTTGTGCGTGTGCGCATATTCTGTACATGTGTGTGGGTTGGTAGAATACGATAGTTGGGAGTGTTTGTGGGTGTTAGTTTGTGTGTATGCTGGGATGTGGGTGTTTTTGTTGCGGATTCGGGCGTTAAATGTGGGATGTGAAAATGTGCATGTGCGTGTGGAGTGGTTGACGTTGGTGTGGTTTTGGGGTGGTGGGCTTGTGCGCAGCGAGAGGCGGTGGGTCGGGCTTGAAGATATGTTTGGGGCTGGCATGGCTGTATTGTGTATGTGGATGGGTTTGGGATGGGTGGAATGTTTGTGGGGCTGCGAGTGTGATATGAGGGTGGATTTGGGATGTATTTTAGCGTTTGCGCGTGTGCGCATATTCTGTACATGTGTGCGAGTTGGTAGAATATGATAGTTGGTAGTGTTTGTGGGTGTGTTAGTTTGTGTGTATGCTGGGATGTGGGTGTTTTTGTTGCGGATTCGGGCGTTAAATGTGGGATGTGAAAATGTACATGTGTGTGTGAATTGGCTGCCACTGGTGTGATGTTGGAGGTGGTGTGCGTTTACAGCAGCAGGCCGTGGGTCGCGCTTGAAGATATGTTTGGGGCTGGCATGGCTGTATTGTGTATGTGGATGGGTTTGGGATGGTTGGATGTTTGTGGGGCTGTTAGTGTGATATGAGGGTGGGTTTGGGATGTATTTTAGCGTTTGTGCGTGTGCGCATATTCTGTACATGTGTGTGGGTTGGTAGAATATGATAGTTGGTAGTGTTTGTGGGTGTTAGTTTGTGTGTATGCTGGGATGTGGGTGTTTTTGTTGCGGATTCGGGCGTTAAATGTGGGATGTGAAAATGTGCATGTGCGTGTGGAGTGGTTGACGGTGTGATTTTGGGGTGGTGGGCTTGTGCGCAGCGAGAGGCGGTGGGTCGCGCTTGAAGATATGTTTGGGGATCGCATGGCTGTATTGTGTATGTGGATGGGTTTGGGATGGGTGGAATGTTTGTGGGGCTGCGAGTGTGATATGAGGGTGGATTTGGGACGTATTTTAGCGTTTGCGCGTGTGCGCATATTCTGTACATGTGTGCGAGTTGGTAGAATACGATAGTTGGTAGTGTTTGTGGGTGTGTTAGTTTGTGTGTATGCTGGGATGTGGGTGTTTTTGTTGCGGATTCGGGCGTTAAATGTGGGATGTGAAAATGGACATGTGTGTGTGAATTGGCTGACACTGGTGTGATGTTGGAGGTGGTGTGCGTTTACAGCAGCAGGCGGTGGGTCGCGCTTGAAGATATGTTTGGGGCTGGCATGGTTGTATTGTGTATGTGGATGGGTTTGGGATGGTTGGATGTTTGTGGGGCTGCGAGTGTGATATGAGGGTGGATTTGGGATGTATTTTAGCGTTTGTGCGTGTGCGCATATTCTGTACATGTGTGTGGGTTGGTAGAATATGATAGTTGGTAGTGTTTGTGGGTGTGTTAGTTTGTGTGTATGCTGGGATGTGGGTGTTTTTGTTGCGGATTAGGGCGTTAAATGTGGAATGTGAAAATGTACATGTGTGTGTGAATTGGCTGACACTGGTGTGATGTTGGAGGTGGTGTGCGTTGACAGGAGCAGGCGGTGGGTCGCGCTTGAAGATATGTTTGGAGCTGGCATGGCTGTATTGTGTATGTGGATGGGTTTGGGATGGTTGGATGTTTGTGGGGCTGTTAGTGTGATATGAGGGTGGGTTTGGGATGTATTTTAGCGTTTGTGCGTGTGCGCATATTCTGTACATGTGTGTGGGTTGGTAGAATACGATAGTTGGGAGTGTTTGTGGGTGTTAGTTTGTGTGTATGCTGGGATGTGGGTGTTTTTGTTGCGGATTCGGGCGTTAAATGTGGGATGTGAAAATGTGCATGTGCGTGTGGAGTGGTTGACGGTGTGGTTTTGGGGTGGTGGGCTTGTGCGCAGCGAGAGGCGGTGGGTCGGGCTTGAAGATATGTTTGGGGCTGGCATGGCTGTATTGTGTATGTGGATGGGTTTGGGATGGGTGGAATGTTTGTGGGGCTGCGAGTGTGATATGAGGGTGGATTTGGGATGTATTTTAGCGTTTGCGCGTGTGCGCATATTCTGTACATGTGTGCGAGTTGGTAGAATATGATAGTTGGTAGTGTTTGTGGGTGTGTTAGTTTGTGTGTATGCTGGGATGTGGGTGTTTTTGTTGCGGATTCGGGCGTTAAATGTGGGATGTGAAAATGTACATGTGTGTGTGAATTGGCTGCCACTGGTGTGATGTTGGAGGTGGTGTGCGTTTACAGCAGCAGGCCGTGGGTCGCGCTTGAAGATATGTTTGGGGCTGGCATGGCTGTATTGTGTATGTGTATGGGTTTGGGATGGTTGGATGTTTGTGGGGCTGTTAGTGTGATATGAGGGTGGGTTTGGGATGTATTTTAGCGTTTGTGCGTGTGCGCATATTCTGTACATGTGTGTGGGTTGGTAGAATATGATAGTTGGTAGTGTTTGTGGGTGTTAGTTTGTGTGTATGCTGGGATGTGGGTGTTTTTGTTGCGGATTCGGGCGTTAAATGTGGGATGTGAAAATGTGCATGTGCGTGTGGAGTGGTTGACGGTGTGATTTTGGGGTGGTGGGCTTGTGCGCAGCGAGAGGCGGTGGGTCGCGCTTGAAGATATGTTTGGGGATCGCATGGCTGTATTGTGTATGTGGATGGGTTTGGGATGGGTGGAATGTTTGTGGGGCTGCGAGTGTGATATGAGGGTGGATTTGGGACGTATTTTAGCGTTTGCGCGTGTGCGCATATTCTGTACATGTGTGCGAGTTGGTAGAATACGATAGTTGGTAGTGTTTGTGGGTGTGTTAGTTTGTGTGTATGCTGGGATGTGGGTGTTTTTGTTGCGGATTCGGGCGTTAAATGTGGGATGTGAAAATGGACATGTGTGTGTGAATTGGCTGACACTGGTGTGATGTTGGAGGTGGTGTGCGTTTACAGCAGCAGGCGGTGGGTCGCGCTTGAAGATATGTTTGGGGCTGGCATGGTTGTATTGTGTATGTGGATGGGTTTGGGATGGTTGGATGTTTGTGGGGCTGCGAGTGTGATATGAGGGTGGATTTGGGATGTATTTTAGCGTTTGTGCGTGTGCGCATATTCTGTACATGTGTGTGGGTTGGTAGAATATGATAGTTGGTAGTGTTTGTGGGTGTGTTAGTTTGTGTGTATGCTGGGATGTGGGTGTTTTTGTTGCGGATTAGGGCGTTAAATGTGGAATGTGAAAATGTACATGTGTGTGTGAATTGGCTGACACTGGTGTGATGTTGGAGGTGGTGTGCGTTGACAGCAGCAGGCGGTGGGTCGCGCTTGAAGATATGTTTGGAGCTGGCATGGCTGTATTGTGTATGTGGATGGGTTTGGGATGGTTGGATGTTTGTGGGGCTGTTAGTGTGATATGAGGGTGGGTTTGGGATGTATTTTAGCGTTTGTGCGTGTGCGCATATTCTGTACATGTGTGTGGGTTGGTAGAATACGATAGTTGGGAGTGTTTGTGGGTGTTAGTTTGTGTGTATGCTGGGATGTGGGTGTTTTTGTTGCGGATTCGGGCGTTAAATGTGGGATGTGAAAATGTGCATGTGCGTGTGGAGTGGTTGACGGTGTGGTTTTGGGGTGGTGGGCTTGTGCGCAGCGAGAGGCGGTGGGTCGGGCTTGAAGATATGTTTGGGGCTGGCATGGCTGTATTGTGTATGTGGATGGGTTTGGGATGGGTGGAATGTTTGTGGGGCTGCGAGTGTGATATGAGGGTGGATTTGGGATGTATTTTAGCGTTTGCGCGTGTGCGCATATTCTGTACATGTGTGCGAGTTGGTAGAATATGATAGTTGGTAGTGTTTGTGGGTGTGTTAGTTTGTGTGTATGCTGGGATGTGGGTGTTTTTGTTGCGGATTCGGGCGTTAAATGTGGGATGTGAAAATGTACATGTGTGTGTGAATTGGCTGCCACTGGTGTGATGTTGGAGGTGGTGTGCGTTTACAGCAGCAGGCCGTGGGTCGCGCTTGAAGATATGTTTGGGGCTGGCATGGCTGTATTGTGTATGTGGATGGGTTTGGGATGGTTGGATGTTTGTGGGGCTGTTAGTGTGATATGAGGGTGGGTGTGGGATGTATTTTAGCGTTTGTGCGTGTGCGCATATTCTGTACATGTGTGTGGGTTGGTAGAATACGATAGTTGGTAGTGTTTGTGGGTGTTAGTTTGTGTGTATGCTGGGATGTGGGTGTTTTTGTTGCGGATTCGGGCGTTAAATGTGGGATGTGAAAATGTGCATGTGCGTGTGGAGTGGTTGACGTTGGTGTGGTTTTGGGGTGGTGGGCTTGTGCGCAGCGAGAGGCGGTGGGTCGGGCTTGAAGATATGTTTGGGGCTGGCATGGCTGTATTGTGTATGTGGATGGGTTTGGGATGGGTGGAATGTTTGTGGGGCTGCGAGTGTGATATGAGGGTGGATTTGGGATGTATTTTAGCGTTTGCGCGTGTGCGCATATTCTGTACATGTGTGCGAGTTGGTAGAATATGATAGTTGGTAGTGTTTGTGGGTGTGTTAGTTTGTGTGTATGCTGGGATGTGGGTGTTTTTGTTGCGGATTCGGGCGTTAAATGTGGGATGTGAAAATGTACATGTGTGTGTGAATTGGCTGCCACTGGTGTGATGTTGGAGGTGGTGTGCGTTTACAGCAGCAGGCCGTGGGTCGCGCTTGAAGATATGTTTGGGGCTGGCATGGCTGTATTGTGTATGTGGATGGGTTTGGGATGGTTGGATGTTTGTGGGGCTGTTAGTGTGATATGAGGGTGGGTTTGGGATGTATTTTAGCGTTTGTGCGTGTGCGCATATTCTGTACATGTGTGTGGGTTGGTAGAATATGATAGTTGGTAGTGTTTGTGGGTGTGTTAGTTTGTGTGTATGCTGGGATGTGGGTGTTTTTGTTGCGGATTCGGGCGTTAAATGTGGGATGTGAAAATGTGCATGTGCGTGTGGAGTGGTTGACGTTGGTGTGGTTTTGGGGTGGTGGGCTTGTGCGCAGCGAGAGGCGGTGGGTCGCGCTTGAAGATATGTTTGGGGATCGCATGGCTGTATTGTGTATGTGGATGGGTTTGGGATGGGTGGAATGTTTGTGGGGCTGCGAGTGTGATATGAGGGTGGATTTGGGACGTATTTTAGCGTTTGCGCGTGTGCGCATATTCTGTACATGTGTGCGAGTTGGTAGAATACGATAGTTGGTAGTGTTTGTGGGTGTGTTAGTTTGTGTGTATGCTGGGATGTGGGTGTTTTTGTTGCGGATTCGGGCGTTAAATGTGGGATGTGAAAATGGACATGTGTGTGTGAATTGGCTGACACTGGTGTGATGTTGGAGGTGGTGTGCGTTTACAGCAGCAGGCGGTGGGTCGCGCTTGAAGATATGTTTGGGGCTGGCATGGTTGTATTGTGTATGTGGATGGGTTTGGGATGGTTGGATGTTTGTGGGGCTGCGAGTGTGATATGAGGGTGGATTTGGGATGTATTTTAGCGTTTGTGCGTGTGCGCATATTCTGTACATGTGTGTGGGTTGGTAGAATATGATAGTTGGTAGTGTTTGTGGGTGTGTTAGTTTGTGTGTATGCTGGGATGTGGGTGTTTTTGTTGCGGATTAGGGCGTTAAATGTGGAATGTGAAAATGTACATGTGTGTGTGAATTGGCTGACACTGGTGTGATGTTGGAGGTGGTGTGCGTTGACAGGAGCAGGCGGTGGGTCGCGCTTGAAGATATGTTTGGGGCTGGCATGGCTGTATTGTGTATGTGTATGGGCTTGGGATGGTTGGATGTTTGTGGGGCTGTTAGTGTGATATGAGGGTGGGTTTGGGATGTATTTTAGCGTTTGTGCGTGTGCGCATATTCTGTACATGTGTGTGGGTTGGTAGAATACGATAGTTGGGAGTGTTTGTGGGTGTTAGTTTGTGTGTATGCTGGGATGTGGGTGTTTTTGTTGCGGATTCGGGCGTTAAATGTGGGATGTGAAAATGTGCATGTGCGTGTGGAGTGGTTGACGGTGTGGTTTTGGGGTGGTGGGCTTGTGCGCAGCGAGAGGCGGTGGGTCGGGCTTGAAGATATGTTTGGGGCTGGCATGGCTGTATTGTGTATGTGGATGGGTTTGGGATGGGTGGAATGTTTGTGGGGCTGCGAGTGTGATATGAGGGTGGATTTGGGATGTATTTTAGCGTTTGCGCGTGTGCGCATATTCTGTACATGTGTGCGAGTTGGTAGAATATGATAGTTGGTAGTGTTTGTGGGTGTGTTAGTTTGTGTGTATGCTGGGATGTGGGTGTTTTTGTTGCGGATTCGGGCGTTAAATGTGGGATGTGAAAATGTACATGTGTGTGTGAATTGGCTGCCACTGGTGTGATGTTGGAGGTGGTGTGCGTTTACAGCAGCAGGCCGTGGGTCGCGCTTGAAGATATGTTTGGGGCTGGCATGGCTGTATTGTGTATGTGGATGGGTTTGGGATGGTTGGATGTTTGTGGGGCTGTTAGTGTGATATGAGGGTGGGTGTGGGATGTATTTTAGCGTTTGTGCGTGTGCGCATATTCTGTACATGTGTGTGGGTTGGTAGAATACGATAGTTGGTAGTGTTTGTGGGTGTGTTAGTTTGTGTGTATGCTGGGATGTGGGTGTTTTTGTTGCGGATTCGGGCGTTAAATGTGGGATGTGAAAATGTGCATGTGCGTGTGGAGTGGTTGACGTTGGTGTGGTTTTGGGGTGGTGGGCTTGTGCGCAGCGAGAGGCGGTGGGTCGCGCTTGAAGATATGTTTGGGGCTGGCATGGCTGTATTGTGTATGTGGATGGGTTTGCGATGGGTGGAATGTTTGTGGGGCTGCGAGTGTGATATGAGGGTGGATTTGGGATGCATTTTAGCGTTTGCGCGTGTGCGCATATTCTGTACATGTGTGCGAGTTGGTAGAATATGATAGTTGGTAGTGTTTGTGGGTGTGTTAGTTTGTGTGTATGCTGGGATGTGGGTGTTTTTGTTGCGGATTAGGGCGTTAAATGTGGGATGTGAAAATGTACATGTGTGTGTGAATTGGCTGACACTGGTGTGATGTTGGAGGTGGTGTGCGGTTACAGCAGCAGGCGGTGGGTCGCGCTTGAAGATATGTTTGGGGCTGGCATGGTTGTATTGTGTATGTGTATGGGTTTGGGATGGTTGGATGTTTGTGGGGCTGTTAGTGTGATATGAGGGTGGGTTTGGGATGTATTTTAGCGTTTGTGCGTGTGCGCATATTCTGTACATGTGTGTGGGTTGGTAGAATACGATAGTTGGTAGTGTTTGTGGGTGTTAGTTTGTGTGTATGCTGGGATGTGGGTGTTTTTGTTGCGGATTAGGGCGTTAAATGTGGGATGTGAAAATGTGCATGTGCGTGTGGAGTGGTTGACGTTGGTGTGGTTTTGGGGTGGTGGGCTTGTGCGCAGCGAGAGGCGGTGGGTCGGGCTTGAAGATATGTTTGGGGCTGGCATGGCTGTATTGTGTATGTGGATGGGTTTGGGATGGTTGGATGTTTGTGGGGCTGCGAGTGTGATATGAGGGTGGATTTGGGTTGTATTTTAGCGTTTGTGCGTGTGCGCATATTCTGTACATGTGTGCGAGTTGGTAGAATATGATAGATGGTAGTGTTTGTGGGTGTGTTAGTTTGTGTGTATGCTGGGATGTGGGTGTTTTTGTTGCGGATTAGGGCGTTAAATGTGGGATGTGAAAATGGACATGTGTGTGTGAATTGGCTGACGCTGGTGTGATGTTGGAGGTGGTGTGCGTTGACAGCAGCAAGCAGTGGGTCGCGCTTGAAGATATGTTTGGGGATCGCATGGTTGTATTGTGTATGTGGATGTGTTTGGGATGGTTGGATGTTTGTGGGGCTGCGAGTGTGATATGAGGGTGGGTTTGGGATGTATTTTAGCGTTTGTGCGTGTGCGCATATTCTGTACATGTGCGTGGGTTGGTAGAATACGATAGTTGGTAGTGTTTGTGGGTGTTAGTTTGTGTGTATGCTGGGATGTGGGTGTTTTTGTTGCGGATTCGGGCGTTAAATGTGGGATGTGAAAATGTGCATGTGCGTGTGGAGTGGTTGACGTTGGTGTGGTTTTGGGGATGTGGCTTGTGCGCAGCCAGAGGCGGTGGGTCGCGCTTGAAGATATGTTTGGGGCTGGCATGGTTGTATTGTGTATGTGGATGGGTTTGGGATGGTTGGATGTTTGTGGGGCTGCTAGTGTGATATGAGGGTGGGTTTGGGATGTATTTTAGCGTTTGTGCGTGTGCGCATATTCTGTACATGTGTGCGAGTTGGTAGAATATGATAGTTGGTAGTGTTTGTGGGTGTGTTAGTTTGTGTGTATGCTGGGATGTGGGTGTTTTTGTTGCGGATTCGGGCGCTAAATGTGGGATGTGAAAATGGACATGTGCGTGTGCATTGGCTGACACTGGTGTGATGTTGGAGGTGGTGTGCGTTGGCAGCAGAAGGCGGTGGGTCGCGCTTGAAGATATGTTTGGGAATGGCATGGCTGTATTGTGTATGTCGTTGGGTTTGGGATGGTTGGATGTTTGTGGGGCTGTTAGTGTGATATGAGGGTGGGTTTGGGATGTATTTTAGCGTTTGTGCGTGTGCGCATATTCTGTACATGTGTGCGGGTTGGTAGAATATGAGAGTTGGTAGTGTTTGTGGGTGTGCTAGTTTGTGTGTATGCTGGGATGTGGGTGTTATTGTTGCTGATTCGGGCGCTAAATGTGGGATGTGAACATGGACATGTGCGTGTGGAGTGGTTGACGTTGGTGTGGTTTTGGGGATGTGGCTTGTGCGCAGCGAGAGGCGGTGGGTCGCGCTTGAAGATATGTTTGGGGCTGGCGAGGTTGTATTGTGTATGTGGATGGGTTTGGGATGGTTGGATGTTTGTGGGGCTGTTAGGGAGATATTAAGGTGGGTTGGGGATGCATTTTAGCGTTTGTGCGTGTGCGGATATTCTGTACATGTGTGCGGGTTGGTAGAATATGATAGTTGGTAGTGTTTGTGGGTGTGTTAGTTTGTGTGTATGCTGGGGTGTGGGTGTTTTTGTTGCTGATTCGGGCGTTAAATGTGGGATGTGAAAATGGACATGTGCGTGTGGAGTGGTAAACGTTGGTGTGATGTTGGAGGTGGTGTGCGTTGACAGGAGCAGGCGGTGGGTCGCGCTTGAAGATATGTTTGGGGCTGGCATGGTTGTATTATGTATGTGGATGTGTTTGGGATGGTTGGATGTTTGCGGGGCTGTTAGTGTGATATGAGGGCGGATTTGGGATGTATTTTAGCTTTCTTGTGTGTGCGCATATTCTGTACATGTGTGTGGGTTGGTAGAATATGATAGTTGGTAGTGCTTGTGGGCGTGTTAGTTTGGGTGTATGCTGGGATGTGGGTGTTTTTGTTGCGGATTCGGGCGTTAAATGTGGGATATGAAAATGTGCATGTGTGTGTGAATTGGCTGACGTTGGTGTGATGTTGGAGGTGGTGTGCGTTGACAGGAGCAGGCGGTGGGTCGCGCTTGAAGATATGTTTGGGGCTGGCATGGTTGTATTGTGCATGTGGATGGGTTTGGGATGGTTGGATGTTTGAGGGGCTGTTAGTGTGATATTAAGGTGGGTTTGGGATGCATTTTAGCGTTTGTGCGTGTACATGTGTGTGGGTTGGTAGAATATGATAGTTGGTAATGTTTGCGGGTGTGCTGGTTTGGGTGTATGCTGGGATGTGGGTGTTTTTGTTGCGGATTCGGGCGCTAAATGTTGGATGTGAAAATGGACATGTGTGTGTGAATTGGTTGACGTTGGTGTGGTTTTGGGAATGTGGATTGTGCGCAGCGAGAGGCGGTGGGTCGCGCTTGAAGATATGTTTGGGGCTGGCATGGTTATATTGTGCATGTGGATGGGTGTGGGATGGTTGGATGTTTGTGGGGCTGTTAGTGTGATATGAGGTTGGGTTTGGGATGCATTTTAGCGTTTGTGCGTGTACATGTGTGTGTGGGTTGGTAGAATATGATAGTTGGTAATGTTTGCGGGTGTGTTAGTTTGTGTGTATGCTGGGATGTGGGTGTTTTTGTTGCTGATTCGGGCGCTAAATGTTGGATGTGAAAATGTGCATGTGTGTGTGGAGTGGGTGACGTTGGTGTGGTTTTGGGAATGTGGCTTGTGCGCAGCGAGAGGCGGTGGGTCGCGCTTGAAGATATGTTTGGGGATGGCATGGTTATATTGTGCATGCGGATGGGTGTGGGATGGTTGGATGTTTGTTGGGCTGTTAGTGTGATATGAGGTTGGGTTTGGGATGCATTTTAGCGTTTGTGCGTGTACATGTGTGTGGGTTGGTAGAATACGATAGCTGGTAGTGTTTGTGGGTGTGTTAGTTTGGGTGTATGCTGGGATGTGGGTGTTTTTGTTGCGGATTCGGGCGTTAAATGTGGGATGTGAAAATGTACATGTGTGTGTGAATTGGCTGACGTTGGTGTGATGTTGGAGGTGGTGTGCGTTGACAGGAGCAGGCGGTGGGTCGCGCTTGAAGATATGTTTGGGGCTGGCAAGGTTGTATTGTGTATGTGGATGTGTTTGGGATGGCTGGATGTTTGCGGGGCTAATAGGGTGATATGAGGGTGGGTTTGAGATGCATTTTAGCGTTTGTGCGTGTGCGGATATTCTGTACATGTGTGCGGGTTGGTAGAATATGATAGTTGGTAGTGTTTGTGGGTGTGTTAGTTTGTGTGTATGCTGGGGTGTGGGTGTTTTTGTTGCTGATTCGGGCGTTAAATGTGGGATGTGAAAATGGGCATGTGCGTGTGGAGTGGTAAACGTTGGTGTGATGTTGGAGGTGGTGTGCGTTGACAGGAGCAGGCGGTGGGTCGCGCTTGAAGATATGTTTGGGGCTGGCATGGTTGTATTGTGTATGTAGATGGGTTTGGGATGGTTGGATGTTTGCGGGGCTAATAGGGTGATATGAGGGCGGATTTGGGATGTATTTTAGCGTTTGTGCGTGTGCGCATATTCTGTACATGTGTGTGGGTTGGTAGAATATGATAGTTGGTAGTGTTTGTGGGTGTGTTAGTTTGGGTGTATGCTGGGATGTGGGTGTTTTTGTTGCGGATTCGGGCGTTAAATGTGGGATGTGAAAATGTGCATGTGCGTGTGGAGTGGTTGACGGTGGTGTGATGTTGGAGGTGGTGTGCGTTGACAGGAGCAGGCGGTGGGTCGCGCTTGAAGATATGTTTGGGGCTGGCATGGTTGTATTGTGCATGTGGATGGGTTTGGGATGGTTGGATGTGTGTGGGGCTGTTAGTGTGATATGAGGGTGGGTTTGGGATGTATTTTAGCGTTTGTGCGTGTACATGTGTGTGGGTTGGTAGAATATGATAGTTGGTAATGTTTGCGGGTGTGTTGGTTTGGGTGTATGCTGGGATGTGGGTGTTTTTGTTGCTGATTCGGGCGCTAAATGTTGGATGTGAAAATGGACATGTCTGTATGGAGTGGTTGACGTTGGTGTGGTTTTGGGAATGTGGCTTGTGCGCAGCGAGAGGCGGTGGGTCGCGCTTGAAGATATGTTTGGGGATGGCATGGTTATATTGTGCATGCGGATGGGTGTGGGATGGTTGGATGTTTGTGGGGCTGTTAGTGTGATATGAGGTTGGGTTTGGGATGCATTTTAGCGTTTGTGCGTGTACATGTGTGTGGGTTGGTAGAATACGATAGCTGGTAGTGTTTGTGGGTGTGTTAGTTTGGGTGTATGCTGGGATGTGGGTGTTTTTGTTGCGGATTCGGGCGTTAAATGTGGGATGTGAAAATGGACCTGTGTGTGTGAATTGGCTGACGCTGGTGTGATGTTGGAGGTGGTGTGCGTTTACAGCAGCAGGCGGTGGGTCGCGCTTGAAGATATGTTTGGGGCTGGCATGGTTGTATTGTGTATGTGGATGGGTTTGGGATGGGTGGATGTTTGTGGGGCTGTTAGTGTGATATGAGGGTGGGTTTGGGATGTATTTTAGCGTTTGTGGGTGTACATGTGTGTGGGTTGGTAGAATATGATAGTTGGTAGTGTTTGCGGGTGTGTTAGTTTGTGTGTATGCTGGGATGTGGGTGTTTTTGTTGCGGATTCGGGCGCTAAATGTGGGATGTGAAAATGTGCATGTGTGTGTGGTGTGGTTGACGTTGGTGTGGTTTTGGGGTGGTGGGCTTGTGCGCAGCGAGAGGCGGTGGGTCGCGCTTGAAGATATGTTTGGGGCTGGCATGGTTGTATTGTGTATGTGGATGGGTTTGGGATGGGTGGAACGTTTGTGGGACTGCTAGTGTGATATGAGGGTGGGTTTGGGATGCATTTTAGCGTTTGTGCGTGTACATGTGTGTGGGTTGGTAGAATATGATAGTTGGTAGCGTTTGTGGGTGTGTTAGTTTGTGTGTATGCTGGGATGTGGGTGTTTTTGTTGCGGATTCGGGCGTTAAATGTGGGATGTGAAAATGTGCATGTGTGTGTGAATTGGCTGACGTTGGTGTGATGTTGGAGGTGGTGTGCGTTGACAGGAGCAGGCGGTGGGTCGCGCTTGAAGATATGTTTGGGGCTGGCAAGGTTGTATTGTGTATGTGGATGTGTTTGGGATGGCTGGATGTTTGCGGGGCTAATAGGGTGATATGAGGGTGGGTTTGAGATGCATTTTAGCGTTTGTGCGTGTGCGCATATTCTGTACATGTGTGCGGGTTGGTAGAATATGATAGTTGGTAGTGTTTGTGGGTGTGTTAGTTTGTGTGTATGCTGGGGTGTGGGTGTTTTTGTTGCTGATTCGGGCGTTAAATGTGGGATGTGAAAATGGACATGTGCGTGTGGAGTGGTAAACGTTGGTGTGATGTTGGAGGTGGTGTGCGTTGACAGGAGCAGGCGGTGGGTCGCGCTTGAAGATATGTTTGGGGCTGGCATGGTTGTATTGTGTATGTGGATGTGTTTGGGATGGTTGGATGTTTGCGGGGCTAATAGGGTGATATGAGGGCGGATTTGGGATGTATTTTAGCGTTCTTGTGTGTGCGCATATTCTGTACATGTGTGTGGGTTGGTAGAATATGATAGTTGGTGTGTGTGAATTGGCTGACGTTGGTGTGATGTTGGAGGTGGTGTGCGTTGACAGGAGCAGGCGGTGGGTCGCGCTTGAAGATATGTTTGGGGCTGGCAAGGTTGTATTGTGTATGTGGATGTGTTTGGGATGGCTGGATGTTTGCGGGGCTAATAGGGTGATATGAGGGTGGGTTTGAGATGCATTTTAGCGTTTGTGCGTGTGCGGATATTCTGTACATGTGTGCGGGTTGGTAGAATATGATAGTTGGTAGTGTTTGTGGGTGTGTTAGTTTGTGTGTATGCTGGGATGTGGGTGTTTTTGTTGCTGATTCGGGCGTTAAATGTGGGATGTGAAAATGGACATGTGCGTGTGGAGTGGTAAACGTTGGTGTGATGTTGGAGGTGGTGTGCGTTGACAGGAGCAGGCGGTGGGTCGCGCTTGAAGATATGTTTGGGGCTGGCATGGTTGTATTGTGTATGTGGATGTGTTTGGGATGGTTGGATGTTTGCGGGGCTAATAGGGTGATATGAGGGCGGATTTGGGATGTATTTTAGCGTTCTTGTGTGTGCGCATATTCTGTACATGTGTGTGGGTTGGTAGAATATGATAGTTGGTGTGTGTGAATTGGCTGACGTTGGTGTGATGTTGGAGGTGGTGTGCGTTGACAGGAGCAGGCGGTGGGTCGCGCTTGAAGATATGTTTGGGGCTGGCAAGGTTGTATTGTGTATGTGGATGTGTTTGGGATGGCTGGATGTTTGCGGGGCTAATAGGGTGATATGAGGGTGGGTTTGAGATGCATTTTAGCGTTTGTGCGTGTGCGGATATTCTGTACATGTGTGCGGGTTGGTAGAATATGATAGTTGGTAGTGTTTGTGGGTGTGTTAGTTTGTGTGTATGCTGGGGTGTGGGTGTTTTTGTTGCTGATTCGGGCGTTAAATGTGGGATGTGAAAATGGACATGTGCGTGTGGAGTGGTAAACGTTGGTGTGATGTTGGAGGTGGTGTGCGTTGACAGGAGCAGGCGGTGGGTCGCGCTTGAAGATATGTTTGGGGCTGGCATGGTTGTATTGTGTATGTGGATGGGTTTGGGATGGTTGGATGTTTGCGGGGCTAATAGGGTGATATGAGGGCGGATTTGGGATGTATTTTAGCGTTCTTGTGTGTGCGCATATTCTGTACATGTGTGTGGGTTGGTAGAATACGATAGTTGGTAGTGTTTGTGGGTGTGTTAGTTTGGGTGTATGCTGGGATGTGGGTGTTTTTGTTGCGGATTCGGGCGTTAAATGTGGGATATGAAAATGTGCATGTGTGTGTGTGAATTGGCTGACGTTGGTGTGATGTTGGAGGTGGTGTGCGTTGACAGGAGCAGGCGGTGGGTCGCGCTTGAAGATATGTTTGGGGCTGGCATGGTTGTATTGTGTATGTAGATGGGTTTGGGATGGTTGGATGTTTGCGGGGCTAATAGGGTGATATGAGGGCGGATTTGGGATGTATTTTAGCGTTTGTGCGTGTGCGCATATTCTGTACATGTGTGTGGGTTGGTAGAATATGATAGTTGGTAGTGTTTGTGGGTGTGTTAGTTTGGGTGTATGCTGGGATGTGGGTGTTTTTGTTGCGGATTCGGGCGTTAAATGTGGGATGTGAAAATGTGCATGTGCGTGTGGAGTGGTTGACGGTGGTGTGATGTTGGAGGTGGTGTGCGTTGACAGGAGCAGGCGGTGGGTCGCGCTTGAAGATATGTTTGGGGCTGGCATGGTTGTATTGTGCATGTGGATGGGTTTGGGATGGTTGGATGTGTGTGGGGCTGTTAGTGTGATATGAGGGTGGGTTTGGGATGTATTTTAGCGTTTGTGCGTGTACATGTGTGTGGGTTGGTAGAATATGATAGTTGGTAATGTTTGCGGGTGTGTTGGTTTGGGTGTATGCTGGGATGTGGGTGTTTTTGTTGCTGATTCGGGCGCTAAATGTTGGATGTGAAAATGGACATGTCTGTGTGGAGCGGTTGACGTTGGTGTGGTTTTGGGGTGGTGGGCTTGTGCGCAGCGAGAGGCGGTGGGTCGCGCTTGAAGATATGTTTGGGGATGGCATGGTTATATTGTGCATGCGGATGGGTGTGGGATGGTTGGATGTTTGTGGGGCTGTTAGTGTGATATGAGGTTGGGTTTGGGATGCATTTTAGCGTTTGTGCGTGTACATGTGTGTGGGTTGGTAGAATACGATAGCTGGTAGTGTTTGTGGGTGTGTTAGTTTGTGTGTATGCTGGGATGTGGGTGTTTTTGTTGCGGATTCGGGCGTTAAATGTGGGATGTGAAAATGGACCTGTGTGTGTGAATTGGCTGACGCTGGTGTGATGTTGGAGGTGGTGTGCGTTTACAGCAGCAGGCGGTGGGTCGCGCTTGAAGATATGTTTGGGGCTGGCATGGTTGTATTGTGTATGTGGATGTGTTTGGGATGGTTGGATGTTTGTGGGGCTGTTAGTGTGATATGAGGGTGGGTTTGGGATGTATTTTAGCGTTTGTGGGTGTACATGTGTGTGGGTTGGTAGAATATGATAGTTGGTAGTGTTTGCGGGTGTGTTAGTTTGTGTGTATGCTGGGATGTGGGTGTTTTTGTTGCGGATTCGGGCGCTAAATGTTGGATGTGAAAATGTGCATGTGTGTGTGGTGTGGTTGACGTTGGTGTGGTTTTGGGGTGGTGGGCTTGTGCGCAGCGAGAGGCGGTGGGTCGCGCTTGAAGATATGTTTGGGGCTGGCATGGTTGTATTGTGTATGTGGATGGGTTTGGGATGGGTGGAACGTTTGTGGGACTGCTAGTGTGATATGAGGGTGGGTTTGGGATGCATTTTAGCGTTTGTGCGTGTACATGTGTGTGGGTTGGTAGAATATGATAGTTGGTAGCGTTTGTGGGTGTGTTAGTTTGGGTGTATGCTGGGATGTGGGTGTTTTTGTTGCGGATTCGGGCGTTAAATGTGGGATGTGAAAATGTGCATCTGTGTGTGTGAATTGGCTGACGTTGGTGTGATGTTGGAGGTGGTGTGCGTTGACAGGAGCAGGCGGTGGGTCGCGCTTGAAGATATGTTTGGGGCTGGCGAGGTTGTATTGTGTATGTGGATGTGTTTGGGATGGCTGGACGTTTGCGGGGCTAATAGGGTGATATGAGGGTGGGTTTGAGATGCATTTTAGCGTTTGTGCGTGTGCGGATATTCTGTACATGTGTGCGGGTTGGTAGAATATGATAGTTGGTAGTGTTTGTGGGTGTGTTAGTTTGTGTGTATGCTGGGGTGTGGGTGTTTTTGTTGCTGATTCGGGCGTTAAATGTGGGATGTGAAAATGGACATGTGCGTGTGGAGTGGTAAACTTTGGTGTGATGTTGGAGGTGGTGTGCGTTGACAGGAGCAGGCGGTGGGTCGCGCTTGAAGATATGTTTGGGGCTGGCATGGTTGTATTGTGTATGTGGATGTGTTTGGGATGGTTGGATGTTTGCGGGGCTAATAGGGTGATATGAGGGCGGATTTGGGATGTATTTTAGCGTTCTTGTGTGTGCGCATATTCTGTACATGTGTGTGGGTTGGTAGAATACGATAGTTGGTAGTGTTTGTGGGTGTGTTAGTTTGGGTGTATGCTGGGATGTGGGTGTTTTTGTTGCGGATTCGGGCGTTAAATGTGGGATATGAAAATGTGCATGTGTGTGTGTGAATTGGCTGACGTTGGTGTGATGTTGGAGGTGGTGTGCGTTGACAGGAGCAGGCGGTGGGTCGCGCTTGAAGATATGTTTGGGGCTGGCATGGTTGTATTGTGTATGTGGATGGGTTTGGGATGGGTGGAACGTTTGTGGGACTGCTAGTGTGATATGAGGGTGGGTTTGGGATGCATTTTAGCGTTTGTGCGTGTACATGTGTGTGGGTTGGTAGAATATGATAGTTGGTAGCGTTTGTGGGTGTGTTAGTTTGGGTGTATGCTGGGATGTGGGTGTTTTTGTTGCGGATTCGGGCGTTAAATGTGGGATGTGAAAATGTGCATCTGTGTGTGTGAATTGGCTGACGTTGGTGTGATGTTGGAGGTGGTGTGCGTTGACAGGAGCAGGCGGTGGGTCGCGCTTGAAGATATGTTTGGGGCTGGCGAGGTTGTATTGTGTATGTGGATGTGTTTGGGATGGCTGGACGTTTGCGGGGCTAATAGGGTGATATGAGGGTGGGTTTGAGATGCATTTTAGCGTTTGTGCGTGTGCGGATATTCTGTACATGTGTGCGGGTTGGTAGAATATGATAGTTGGTAGTGTTTGTGGGTGTGTTAGTTTGGGTGTATGCTGGGGTGTGGGTGTTTTTGTTGCTGATTCGGGCGTTAAATGTGGGATGTGAAAATGGACATGTGCGTGTGGAGTGGTAAACGTTGGTGTGATGTTGGAGGTGGTGTGCGTTGACAGGAGCAGGCGGTGGGTCGCGCTTGAAGATATGTTTGGGGCTGGCATGGTTGTATTGTGTATGTGGATGGGTTTGGGATGGTTGGATGTTTGCGGGGCTAATAGGGTGATATGAGGGCGGATGTGGGATGTATTTTAGCGTTCTTGTGTGTGCGCATATTCTGTACATGTGTGTGGGTTGGTAGAATATGATAGTTGGTGTGTGTGAATTGGCTGACGTTGGTGTGATGTTGGAGGTGGTGTGCGTTGACAGGAGCAGGCGGTGGGTCGCGCTTGAAGATATGTTTGGGGCTGGCAAGGTTGTATTGTGTATGTGGATGTGTTTGGGATGGCTGGATGTTTGCGGGGCTAATAGGGTGATATGAGGGTGGGTTTGAGATGCATTTTAGCGTTTGTGCGTGTGCGGATATTCTGTACATGTGTGCGGGTTGGTAGAATATGATAGTTGGTAGTGTTTGTGGGTGTGTTAGTTTGTGTGTATGCTGGGATGTGGGTGTTTTTGTTGCTGATTCGGGCGTTAAATGTGGGATGTGAAAATGGACATGTGCGTGTGGAGTGGTAAACGTTGGTGTGATGTTGGAGGTGGTGTGCGTTGACAGGAGCAGGCGGTGGGTCGCGCTTGAAGATATGTTTGGGGCTGGCATGGTTGTATTATGTATGTGGATGGGTTTGGGATGGTTGGATGTTTGCGGGGCTAATAGGGTGATATGAGGGCGGATTTGGGATGTATTTTAGCGTTCTTGTGTGTGCGCATATTCTGTACATGTGTGTGGGTTGGTAGAATATGATAGTTGGTAGTGCTTGTGGGCGTGTTAGTTTGGGTGTATGCTGGGATGTGGGTGTTTTTGTTGCGGATTCGGGCGTTAAATGTGGGATATGAAAATGTGCATGTGTGTGTGTGAATTGGCTGACGTTGGTGTGATGTTGGAGGTGATGTGCGTTGACAGGAGCAGGCGGTGGGTCGCGCTTGAAGATATGTTTGGGGCTGGCATGGTTGTATTGTGCATGTGGATGGGTTTGGGATGGTTGGATGTGTGTGGGGCTGTTAGTGTGATATGATGGTGGGTTTGGGATGTATTTTAGCGTTTGTGCGTGTACATGTGTGTGGGTTGGTAGAATATGATAGTTGGTAATGTTTGCGGGTGTGTTGGTTTGGGTGTATGCTGGGATGTGGGTGTTTTTGTTGCTGATTCGGGCGCTAAATGTTGGATGTGAAAATGGACATGTCTGTGTGGAGCGGTTGACGTTGGTGTGGTTTTGGGGTGGTGGGCTTGTGCGCAGCGAGAGGCGGTGGGTCGCGCTTGAAGATATGTTTGGGGATGGCATGGTTATATTGTGCATGCGGATGGGTGTGGGATGGTTGGATGTTTGTGGGGCTGTTAGTGTGATATGAGGTTGGGTTTGGGATGCATTTTAGCGTTTGTGCGTGTACATGTGTGTGGGTTGGTAGAATACGATAGCTGGTAGTGTTTGTGGGTGTGTTAGTTTGTGTGTATGCTGGGATGTGGGTGTTTTTGTTGCGGATTCGGGCGTTAAATGTGGGATGTGAAAATGGACCTGTGTGTGTGAATTGGCTGACGCTGGTGTGATGTTGGAGGTGGTGTGCGTTTACAGCAGCAGGCGGTGGGTCGCGCTTGAAGATATGTTTGGGGCTGGCATGGTTGTATTGTGTATGTGGATGTGTTTGGGATGGTTGGATGTTTGTGGGGCTGTTAGTGTGATATGAGGGTGGGTTTGGGATGTATTTTAGCGTTTGTGGGTGTACATGTGTGTGGGTTGGTAGAATATGATAGTTGGTAGTGTTTGCGGGTGTGTTAGTTTGTGTGTATGCTGGGATGTGGGTGTTTTTGTTGCGGATTCGGGCGCTAAATGTGGGATGTGAAAATGTGCATGTGTGTGTGGTGTGGTTGACGTTGGTGTGGTTTTGGGGTGGTGGGCTTGTGCGCAGCGAGAGGCGGTGGGTCGCGCTTGAAGATATGTTTGGGGCTGGCATGGTTGTATTGTGTATGTGGATGGGTTTGGGATGGGTGGAACGTTTGTGGGACTGCTAGTGTGATATGAGGGTGGGTTTGGGATGCATTTTAGCGTTTGTGCGTGTACATGTGTGTGGGTTGGTAGAATATGATAGTTGGTAGCGTTTGTGGGTGTGTTAGTTTGGGTGTATGCTGGGATGTGGGTGTTTTTGTTGCGGATTCGGGCGTTAAATGTGGGATGTGAAAATGTGCATGTGTGTGTGAATTGGCTGACGTTGGTGTGATGTTGGAGGTGGTGTGCGTTGACAGGAGCAGGCGGTGGGTCGCGCTTGAAGATATGTTTGGGGCTGGCAAGGTTGTATTGTGTATGTGGATGTGTTTGGGATGGCTGGATGTTTGCGGGGCTAATAGGGTGATATGAGGGTGGGTTTGAGATGCATTTTAGCGTTTGTGCGTGTGCGGATATCCTGTACATGTGTGCGGGTTGGTAGAATATGATAGTTGGTAGTGTTTGTGGGTGTGTTAGTTTGTGTGTATGCTGGGGTGTGGGTGTTTTTGTTGCTGATTCGGGCGTTAAATGTGGGATGTGAAAATGGACATGTGCGTGTGGAGTGGTAAACGTTGGTGTGATGTTGGAGGTGGTGTGCGTTGACAGGAGCAGGCGGTGGGTCGCGCTTGAAGATATGTTTGGGGCTGGCATGGTTGTATTGTGTATGTGGATGGGTTTGGGATGGTTGGATGTTTGCGGGGCTAATAGGGTGATATGAGGGCGGATTTGGGATGTATTTTAGCGTTCTTGTGTGTGCGCATATTCTGTACATGTGTGTGGGTTGGTAGAATACGATAGTTGGTAGTGCTTGTGGGCGTGTTAGTTTGGGTGTATGCTGGGATATGGGTGTTTTTGTTGCTGATTCGGGCGTTAAATGTGGGATGTGAAAATGGAGATGTGCGTGTGGAGTGGTTGACATTGGCGTGGTTTTGGGGTGGTGGGCTTGTGCTCAGCGAAAGGCGGTGGGTCGCGCTTGAAGATATGTTTGGGGCTGGCATGGTTGTATTGTGTATGTGGATGTGTTTGGGATGGTTGGATGTTTGTGGGGCTGTTAGTGTGATATGAGGGTGGGTTTGGGATGTATTTTAGCGTTTGTGGGTGTACATGTGTGTGGGTTGGTAGAATATGATAGTTGGTAGTGTTTGCGGGTGTGTTAGTTTGTGTGTATGCTGGGATGTGGGTGTTTTTGTTGCGGATTCGGGCGCTAAATGTGGGATGTGAAAATGTGCATGTGCGTGTGGAGTGGTAAACGTTGGTGTGGTTTTGGCGTGGTGGGCTTGTGCGCAGCGAGAGGCGGTGGGTCGCGCTTGAAGATATGTTTGGAGATGGCATGGTTGTATTGTGTATGTTGATGCGTTTGGGATGGGTGGAATGTTTGCGGGGCTATCAGGGTGATAGGCGCGTGGATTTGGGATGTATATTAGTGTTTGTGCGTGTGCGGATATTCTGTACATGCGTGTGGGTTGGTAGAATATGGTAGTTGCTAGTGTTTGCGGGTGTGTTAGTTTGGGTGCATGCTGGGATGTGGGTGTTTTTGTTGCGGATTCGGGCGCTAAATGTTGGATGTGAAAATGGACATGTCTGTGTGGAGTGGTTGACGTTGGTGTGGTTTTGGGGATGTGGCTTGTGCGCAGCGAGAGGCGGTGGGTCGCGCTTGAAGATATGTTTGGGGCTGGCCTGGTTGTATTGTGCATGTGGATGGGTGTGGGATGGTTGGATGTTTGTGGGGCTGTTAGTGTGATATGAGTGTGGGTTTGGGATGTATTTTAGCTTTCTTGTGTGTGCGCATATTCTGTACATGTGTGTGGGTTGGTAGAATATGATAGTTGGTAGTGTTTGCGGGTGTGTTAGTTTGTGTGTATGCTGGGATGTGGGTGTTTTTGTTGCGGATTCGGGCGCTAAATGTTGGATGTGAAAATGGACATGTGCTTGTGGAGTGGTAAACGTTGGTGTGGTTTTGGGGATGTGGCGTGTGCGCAGCGAGAGGCGGTGGGTCGCGCTTGAAGATATGTTTGGGGCTGGCCTGGTTGTATTGTGTATGTGGATGGGTGTGGGATGGTTGGATGTTTGTGGGGCTGTTAGTGTGATATTAAGGTGGGTTTGGGATGCATTTTAGCGTTTGTGCGTGTGCGCATATTCTGTACATGTGTGCTGGTTGGTAGAATATGATAGTTGGTAGTGTTTGCGGGTGTGTTAGTTTGGGTGCATGCTGGGATGTGGGTGTTTTTGTTGCGGATTCGGGCGCTAAATGTTGGATGTGAAAATGGACATGTCTGTGCGGAGTGGTTGACGTTGGTGTGGTTTTGGGAATGTGGCTTGTGCGCAGCGAGAGGCGGTGGGTCGCGCTTGAAGATATGTTTGGGGATGGCATGGTTGTATTGTGCATGTGGATGTGTTTGGGATGGTTGGATGTTTGTGGGGCTGTTAGTGTGATATGAGGGTGGGTTTGGGATGTATTTTAGTGTTTGTGCGTGTACATGTGTGTGGGTTGGTAGAATATGATAGTTGGTAGTGTTTGCGGGTGTGTTAGTTTGTGTGTATGCTGGGGTGTGGGTGTTTTTGTTGCGGATTCGGGCGTTAAATGTGGGATGTGAAAATGTGCATGTGCGTGTGGAGTGGTTGACGTTGGTGTGGTTTTGGGAATGTGGCTTCTGCGCAGCAGCAGGCGGTGGGTCGCGCTTGAAGTTATGTTTGGGGCTGGCATGGTTGTATTGTGTATGTGGATGGGTTTGGGATGGTTGGATGTTTGTGGGGCTGTTAGTGTGATATTAAGGTGGGTTGGGGATGCATTTTAGCGTTTGTGCGTGTACATGTGTGTGGGTTGGTAGAATAGGATAGTTGGTAGTGTTTGCGGGTGTGTTAGTTTGTGTGTATGCTGGGATGTGGGTGTTTTTGTTGCGGATTCGGGCGCTAAATGTGGGATGTGAAAATGGACATGTGCGTGTGGAGTGGTTGACGTTGGTGTGGTTTTGGGGATGTGGCTTGTGCGCAGCGAGAGGCGGTGGGTCGCGCTTGAAGATATGTTTGGGGATGGCATGGTTGTATTGTGCATGTGGATGTGTTTGGGATGGTTGGATGTTTGTGGGGCTGTTAGTGTGATATGAGGGTGGGTTTGGGATGTATTTTAGCGTTTTTGCGTGTGCGCATATTCTGTACATGTGTGCTGGTTGGTAGAATACGATAGTTGGTAGTGTTTGTGGGTGTGTTAGTTTGGGTGTATGCTGGGATGTGGGTGTTTTTGTTGCTGATTCGGGCGTTAAATGTGGGATGTGAAAATGTGCATGTGTGTGTGAATTGGCTTACGCTAGTCTGATGTTGGCGGTGGTGTGCGTTTACAGCAGCAGGCGGTGGGTCGCGCTTGAAGATATGTTTGGGGCTGGCATGGTTGTATTGTGTATGTGGATGGGTTTGGGATGGTTGGATGTTTGTGGGGCTGTTAGTGTGATATGAGGGTGGGTTTGGGATGCATTTTAGTGTTTGTGCGTGTACATGTGTGTGGGTTGGTAGAATACGATAGTTGCTAGTGCTTTTGGGCGTGTTAGTTTGGGTGTATGCTGGGATGTGGGTGTTTTTGTTGCGGATTCGGGCGCTAAATGTTGGATGTGAAAATGGACATGTCTGTGCGGAGTGGTTGACGTTGGTGTGGTTTTGGGAATGTGGCTTGTGCGCAGCGAGAGGCGGTGGGTGGCGCTTGAAGATATGTTTGGGGATGGCATGGTTGTATTGTGTATGTGGATGTGTTTGGGATGGTTGGATGTTTGTGGGGCTGTTAGTGTGATATGAGGGTGGGTTTGGGATGTATTTTAGCGTTTGTGCGTGTACATGTGTGTGGGTTGGTAGAATATGATAGTTGGTAGTGTTTGCGGGTGTGTTAGTTTGCGTGTATGCTGGGGTGTGGGTGTTTTTGTTGCGGATTCGGGCGTTAAATGTGGGATGTGAAAATGTGCATGTGCGTGTGGAGTGGTTGACGTTGGTGTGGTTTTGGGAATGTGGCTTCTGCGCAGCAGCAGGCGGTGGGTCGCGCTTGAAGTTATGTTTGGGGCTGGCAAGGTTGTATTGTGTATGTGGATGTGTTTGGGATGGTTGGATGTTTGTGGGGCTGTTAGTGTGATATTAAGGTGGGTTGGGGATGCATTTTAGCGTTTGTGCGTGTGCGCATATTGTGTACATGTGTGCTGGTTGGTAGAATATGATAGTTGGTAGTGTTTGTGGGTGTGTTAGTTTGGGTGTATGCTGGGATGTGGGTGTTTTTGTTGCGGATTCGGGCGTTAAATGTGGGATGTGAAAATGTGCATGTGTGTGTGAATTGGCTGACGCTAGTGTGATGTTGGCGGTGGTGTGCGTTTACAGCAGCAGGCGGTGGGTCGCGCTTGAACATATGTTTGGGGCTGGCATGGTTGTATTGTGTATGTGGATGGGTTTGGGATGGTTGGATGTTTGTGGGGCTGTTAGTGTGATATGAGGGTGGGTTTGGGATGCATTTTAGTGTTTGTGCGTGTACATGTGTGTGGGTTGGTAGAATATGATAGTTGGTAGCGTTTGTGGGTGTGTTAGTTTGTGTGTATGCTGGGATGTGGGTGTTTTTGTTGCGGATTCGGGCGTTAAATGTGGGATGTGAAAATGTGCATGTGTGTGTGAATTGGCTGACGTTGGTGTGATGTTGGAGGTGGTGTGCGTTGACAGGAGCAGGC
Organism: Eimeria praecox; assembly: GCA_963920595.1. Classification (NCBI taxonomy): domain Eukaryota; phylum Apicomplexa; class Conoidasida; order Eucoccidiorida; family Eimeriidae; genus Eimeria; species Eimeria praecox. The sequence continues at coordinate 4,918,482 of OY986950.1, forward strand.
GGTGGGTCGCGCTTGAAGATATGTTTGGGGCTGGCATGGTTGTATTGTGTATGTGGATGGGTTTGGGATGGTTGGATGTTTGCGGGGCTAATAGGGTGATATGAGGGCGGATTTGGGATGTATTTTAGCGTTCTTGTGTGTGCGCATATTCTGTACATGTGTGTGGGTTGGTAGAATATGATAGTTGGTAGTGTTTGTGGGTGTGTTAGTTTGTGTGTATGCTGGGATGTGGGTGTTTTTGTTGCGGATTCGGGCGTTAAATGTGGGATGTGAAAATGTGCATGTGTGTGTGTGAATTGGCTTACGCTGGTGTGATGTTGGAGGTGGTGTGCGTTTACAGCAGCAGGCGGTGGGTCGCGCTTGAAGATATGTTTGGGGCTGGCATGGTTGTATTGTGTATGTGGATGGGTTTGGGATGGTTGGATGTTTGTGGGGCTGTTAGGGTGATATGATGGTGGGTTTGGGATGCATTTTAGCGTTTGTGCGTGTACATGTGTGTGGGTTGGTAGAATATGATAGTTGGTAGTGTTTGTGGGTGTGTTAGTTTGTGTGTATGCTGGGATGTGGGTGTTTTTGTTGCGGATTCGGGCGTTAAATGTGGGATGTGAAAATGGACATGTGCGTGTGGAGTGGTTGACGTTGGTGTGGTTTTGGGGATGTGGCTTGTGCGCAGCGAGAGGCGGTGGGTCGCGCTTGAAGATATGTTTGGGGCTGGCCTGGTTGTATTGTGTATGTGGATGGGTTTGGGATGGTTGGATGTTTGAGGGGCTGTTAGTGTGATATGAGGGTGGGTTTGGGATGCATTTTAGTGTTTGTGCGTGTACATGTGTGTGGGTTGGTAGAATACGATAGTTGCTAGTGCTTTTGGGCGTGTTAGTTTGGGTGTATGCTGGGATGTGGGTGTTTTTGTTGCGGATTCGGGCGCTAAATGTGGGATGTGAAAATGGACATGTGCGTGTGGAGTGGTTGACATTGGTGTGGTTTTGGGGATGTGGCTAGTGCGCAGCGAGAGGCGGTGCGTCGCGCTTGAAGATATGTTTGGGGATGGCCTGGTTGTATTGTGTATGTGGATGTGTTTGGGATGGTTGGATGTTTGAGGGGCTGTTAGTGTGATATTAAGGTGGGTTGGGGATGCATTTTAGCGTTTGTGCGTGTGCGGATATTCTGTACATGTGTGCTGGTTGGTAGAATATGATAGTTGGTAGTGTTTGTGGGTGTGTTAGTTTGTGTGTATGCTGGGATGTGGGTGTTTTTGTTGCGGATTCGGGCGCTAAATGTGGGATGTGAAAATGGACATGTGTGTGTGAATTGGCTTACGCTGGTGTGATGTTGGAGGTGGTGTGCGCTGACAGGAGCAGGCGGTGGGTCGCGCTTGAAGATATGTTTGGGGCTGGCATGGTTGTATTGTGTATGTGGATGGGTTTGGGATGGTTGGATGTTTGCGGGGCTAATAGGGTGATATGAGGGCGGATCTGGGATGTATTTTAGCGTTCTTGTGTGTGCGGATATTCTGTACATGTGTGCTGGTTGGTAGAATATGATAGTTGGTAGTGTTTGTGGGTGTGTTAGTTTGTGTGTATGCTGGGATGTGGGTGTTTTTGTTGCGGATTCGGGCGTTAAATGTGGGATGTGAAAATGTGCATCTGTGTGTGTGAATTGGCTTACGCTGGTGTGATGTTGGAGGTGGTGTGCGTTTACACCAGCAGGCGGTGGGTCGCGCTTGAAGATATGTTTGGGGCTGGCATGGTTGTATTGTGTATGTGGATGGGTTTGGGATGGTTGGATGTTTGTGGGGCTGTTAGTGTGATATTAAGGTGGGTTGGGGATGCATTTTAGCGTTTGTGCGTGTGCGCATATTGTGTACATGTGTGCGGGTTGGTAGAATATGATAGTTGGTAGTGTTTGTGGGTGTGTTAGTTTGGGTGTATGCTGGGATGTGGGGTGTTTTTGTTGCGGATTCGGGCGTTAAATGTGGGATATGAAAATGTGCATGTCTGTGTGTGAATTGGCTGACGTTGGTGTGATGTTGGAGGTGGTGTGCGTTGACAGGAGCCGGCGGTGGGTCGCGCTTGAAGATATGTTTGGGGCTGGCATGGTTGTATTGTGTATGTGGATGTGTTCGGGATGGTTGGATGTTTGTGGGGCTGTTAGTGTGATATGAGGGTGGTTTTGGGATGTATTTTAGCGTTTGTGCGTGTACATGTGTGTGGGTTGGTAGAATATGATAGTTGGTAGTGTTTGCGTGTGTGTTAGTTTGTGTGTATGCTGGGATGTGGGTGTTTTTGTTGCGGATTCGGGCGCTAAATGTGGGATGTGAAAATGGACATGTGCGTGTGGAGTGGTTGACGTTGGTGTGGTTTTGGGAATGTGGCTTGTGCGCAGCGAGAGGCGGTGGGTCGCGCTTGAAGATATGTTTGGGGATGGCCTGGTTGTATTGTGTATGTGGATGTGTTTGGGATGGTTGGATGTTTGTGGGGCTGTTAGTGTGATATTAAGGTGGGTTGGGGATGCATTTTAGCGTTTGTGCGTGTGCGCATATTGTGTACATGTGTGCGGGTTGGTAGAATATGATAGTTGGTAGTGTTTGTGGTGTGTTAGTTTGTGTGTATGCTGGGGTGTGGGTGTTTTTGTTGCGGATTCGGGCGTTAAATGTGGGATGTGAAAATGGACCTGTGTGTGTGAATTGGCTGACGCTGGTGTGATGTTGGAGGTGGTGTGCGTTGACAGGAGCAGGCGGTGGGTCGCGCTTGAAGATATGTTTGGGGCTGGCATGGTTGTATTGTGTATGTGGATGTGTTTGGGATGGTTGGATGTTTGTGGGGCTGTTAGTGTGATATGAGGGTGGGTTTGGGATGCATTTTAGTGTTTGTGCGTGTGCGCATATTCTGTGCATGTGTGCGGGTTGGTAGAATATGATAGTTGGTAGTGTTTGTGGGTGTGTTAGTTTGTGTGTATGCTGGGAAGTGGGTGTTTTTGTTGCGGATTCGGGCGCTAAATGTTGGATGTGAAAATGGACATGTGCGTGTGGAGTGGTTGACGTTGGTGTGGTTTTGGGGATGTGGCTTGTGCGCAGCGAGAGGCGGTGGGTCGCGCTTGAAGATATGTTTGGGGCTGGCATGGTTGTATTGTGTATGTGGATGTGTTTGGGATGGTTGGATGTTTGTGGGGCTGTTAGTGTGATATTAAGGTGGGTTTGGGATGCATTTTAGCGTTTGTGCGTGTGCGCATATTCTGTACATGTGTGCGGGTTGGTAGAATATGATAGTTGGTAGTGTTTGTGGGTGTGTTAGTTTGTGTGTATGCTGGGAAGTGGGTGTTTTTGTTGCGGATTCGGGCGTTAAATGTGGGATGTGAAAATGTGCATGTGTGTGTTTGTGAATTGGCTTACGCTGGTGTGATGTTGGAGGTGGTGTGCGTTGACAGGAGCAGGCGGTGGGTCGCGCTTGAAGATATGTTTGGGGATGGCATGGTTGTATTGTGTATGTGGATGTGTTTGGGATGGTTGGATGTTTGTGGGGCTGTTAGTGTGATATGAGGGTGGGTTTGGGATGCATTTTAGTGTTTGTGCGTGTGCGCATATTCTGTGCATGTGTGCGGGTTGGTAGAATATGATAGTTGGTAGTGTTTGTGGGTGTGTTAGTTTGTGTGTATGCTGGGAAGTGGGTGTTTTTGTTGCGGATTCGGGCGTTAAATGTGGGATGTGAAAATGTGCATGTGTGTGTGAATTGGCTGACGTTGGTGTGATGTTGGAGGTGGTGTGCGTTGACAGGAGCAGGCGGTGGGTCGCGCTTGAAGATATGTTTGGGGATGGCATGGTTGTATTGTGCATGTGGATGTGTTTGGGATGGGCGGATGTTTGCGGGGCTAATAGGGTGATAGGGGGGTGGGTTTGGAAATGTATTTTAGCGTTCTTGTGTGTGCGGATATTCTGTACATGTGTGTGGGTTGGTAGAATATGATAGTTGCTAGTGTTTGTGGGTGTGCTCGTTTGTGTGTATGCTGGGATGTGGGTGTTTTTGTTGCGGATTCGGGCGCTAAATGTGGGATGTGAAAATGGACATGTGCGTGTGGAGTGGTAAACGTTGGTGTGGTTTTGGGGATGTGGCTTGTGCGCAGCGAGAGGCGGTGGGTCGCGCTTGAAGATATGTTTGGGGATGGCCTGGTTGTATTGTGTATGTGGATGGGTTTGGGATGGTTGGACGTTTGAGGGGCTGTTAGGGTGACATTAAGGTGGGTTTGGGATGCATTTTAGCGTTTGTGCGTGTGCGCATATTCTGTACATGTGTGCGGGTTGGTGGAATATGATAGTTGGTAGTGTTTGTGGGTGTGTTAGTTTGTGTGTATGCTGGGATGTGGGTGTTTTTGTTGCTGATTCGGGCGTTAAATGTGGGATGTAAAAATGGACCTGTGTGTGTGAATTGGCTTACGCTGGTGTGATGTTGGAGGTGGTGTGCGTTTACACCAGCAGGCGGTGGGTCGGGCTTGAAGATATGTTTGGGGCTGGCATGGTTGTATTGTGTATGTGGATGGGTTTGGGATGGTTGGATGTTTGTGGGGCTGTTAGTGTGATATGAGGGTTAGTTGGGGATGTATTTTAGCGTTTGTGCGTGTACATGTGTGTGGGTTGGTAGAATATGATAGTTGGTAGTGTTTGCGTGTGTGTTAGTTTGGGTGTATGCTGGGATGTGGGTGTTTTTGTTGCTGATTCGGGCGTTAAATGTGGGATGTGAAAATGGACATGTGCGTGTGGAGTGGTTGACGTTGGTGTGGTTTTGGGGATGTGGCTTGTGCGCAGCGAGAGGCGGTGGGTCGCGCTTGAAGATATGTTTGGGGCTGGCCTGGTTGTATTGTGTATGTGGATGGGTTTGGGATGGTTGGACGTTTGAGGGGCTGTTAGGGTGATATTAAGGTGGGTTGGGGATGCATTTTAGCGTTTGTGCGTGTGCGCATATTCTGTACATGTGTGCGGGTTGGTAGAATATGATAGTTGGTAGTGTTTGTGGGTGTGTTAGTTTGGGTGTATGCTGGGAAGTGGGTGTTTTTGTTGCTGATTCGGGCGTTAAATGTGGGATGTGAAAATGTGCATGTGTGTGTGAATTGGCTGACGTTGGTGTGATGTTGGAGGTGGTGTGCGTTGACAGGAGCAGGCGGTGGGTCGCGCTTGAAGATATGTTTGGGGCTGGCCTGGTTGTATTGTGTATGTGGATGGGTTTGGGATGGTTGGATGTTTGTGGGACTGCTAGTGTGATATTAAGGTGGGTTGGGGATGCATTTTAGCGTTTGTGCGTGTGCGCATATTCTGTACATGTGTGCGGGTTGGTAGAGTATGATAGTTGGTAGTGTTTGTGGGTGTGTTAGTTTGTGTGTATGCTGGGATGTGGGCGTTTTTGTTGCGGATTCGGGCGTTAAATGTGGGATGTGAAAATGTGCATGTGTGTGTGAATTGGCTGACGTTGGTGTGATGTTGGAGGTGGTGTGCGTTGACAGGAGCAGGCGGTGGGTCGCGCTTGAAGATATGTTTGGGGATGGCATGGCTCTATTGTGTATGTGGATGGGTTTGGGACGGTTGGATGTTTGTGGGGCTGTTCGTGTGATATGAGGGTGGATTTGGGATGTATTTTAGCGTTTTGGCGTGTGCGCATATTCTGTACATGCGTGTGGGTTGGTAGAATATGATAGTTGGTAGTGTTTGTGGGTGTGTTAGTTTGGGTGTATGCTGGGGTGTGGGTGTTTTTGTTGCGGATTCGGGCGTTAAATGTGGGATGTGAAAATGTGCATGTGTGTGTGAATTGGCTGACGTTGGTGTGATGTTGGAGGTGGTATGCGTTGACAGGAGCAGGCGGTGGGTCGCGCTTGAAGATATGTTTGGGGCTGGCATGGCTCTATTGTGTATGTGGATGGGTTTGGGATGGTTGGATGTTTGTGGGGCTGTTAGTGTGATATGAGGGTGGGCTTGGGATGTATTTTAGCGTTTGTGGGTGTGCGCATATTCTGTACATGTGTGTGGGTTGGTAGAATATGATAGTTGGTAGTGTTTGTGGGTGTGTTAGTTTGTGTGTATGCTGGGATGTGGGTGTTTTTGTTGCGGATTCGGGCGCTAAATGTGGGATGTGAACATGGACATGTGCGTGTGGAGTGGTTGACGTTGGTGTGGTTTTGGGGAGGTGGTTTGCATTGACAGGAGCAGGCGGTGGGTCGCGCTTGAAGATATGTTTGGGGCTGGCCTGGTTGTATTGTGTATGTTTATGGGTTTGGGATGGTTGGATGCTTGTGGGGCTGTTAGCCTGATATGAGGGTGGATTTGGGATGCATTTTAGCGTTTGCGCGTGTACATGTGTGTGGGTTGGTAGAATATGATAGTTGGTAGTGTTTGTGGTGTGTTAGTTTGGGTGTATGCTGGGATGTGGGTGTTTTTGTTGCTGATTCGGGCGTTAAATGTGGGATGTGAAAATGTGCATGTGTGTGTGAATTGGCTGACGCTGGTGTGATGTTGGAGGTGGTGTGCGTTGACAGGAGCAGGCGTTGGGTCGCGCTTGAAGATATGTTTGGGGCTGGCATGGTTATATTGTACATGTGGATGGGTTTGGGATGGTTGGATGTTTGTGGGGCTGTTAGTGTGATATGAGGGTGGATTTGGGATGTATTTTAGCGTTTGTGCGTGTGCGCATATTCTGTACATGTGTGCGGGTTGGTAGAATATGATAGTTGGTAGTGTTTGTGGGTGTGTTAGTTTGTGTGTATGCTGGGATGTGGGTGTTTTTGTTGCGGATTCGGGCGCTAAATGTGGGATGTGAAAATGTGCATGTGTGTGTGAATTGGCTGACGTTGGTGTGATATTGGAGGTGGTGTGCGTTGACAGGAGCCGGCGGTGGGTCGCGCTTGAAGATATGTTTGGGGCTGGCATGGTTGTATTGTGTATGTGGATGTGTTTGGGATGGGTGGAATGTTTGTGGGGCTGTTAGTGTGATATTAAGGTGGGTTTGGGATGTATTTTAGCGTTTTTGCGTGTGCGCATATTCTGTACATGTGTGCGGGTTGGTAGAATATGATAGTTGGTAGTGTTTGTGGGTGTGTTAGTTTGGGTGTATGCTGGGAAGTGGGTGTTTTTGTTGCGGATTCGGGCGTTAAATGTGGGATGTGAAAATGGACATGTGTGTGTGAATTGGCTGACGTTGGTGTGATTTTGGGAATGTGGTGTGCATTGACAGGAGCATTCTGTGGGTCGGGCTTGAAGATATGTTTGGGGCTGGCATGGCTGTAATGTGTATGTGGATGGGTTCGGGATGGGTGGAATGTTTGTGGGGCTGCGAGTGTGATATGAGGGTGGATTTGGGATGTATTTTAGCGTTTTGGCGTGTGCGCATATTCTGTACATGTGTGCGGGTTGGTAGAATATGATAGTTGGTAGTGTTTGTGGGTGTGTTAGTTTGGGTGTATGCTGGGAAGTGGGTGTTTTTGTTGCGGATTCGGGCGTTAAATGTGGGATGTGAAAATGTGCATGTGTGTGTGAATTGGCTGACGCTAGTGGGATGTTGGAGGTGGTGTGCGTTGACAGCAGCAGGCGGTGGGTCGCGCTTGAAGATATGTTTGGGGCTGGCATGGCTCTATTGTGTATGTGGATGGGTTTGGGATGGTTGGATGTTTGTGGGGCTGTTAGTGTGATATGAGGGTGGGCTTGGGATGTATTTTAGCGTTTGTGCGTGTGCGCATATTCTGTACATGTGTGTGGGTTGGTAGAATATGATAGTTGGTAGTGTTTGTGGGTGTGTTAGTTTGGGTGTATTCTGGGGTGTGGGTGTTTTTGTTGCGGATTCGGGCGCTAAATGTGGGATGTGAACATGGACATGTGCGTGTGGAGTGGTTGACGTTGGTGTGGTTTTGGGGAGGTGGTTTGCATTGACAGGAGCAGGCGGTGGGTCGCGCTTGAAGATATGTTTGGGGCTGGCCTGGTTGTATTGTGTATGTGGATGTGTTTGGGATGGTTGGATGCTTGTGGGGCTGTTAGCCTGATATGAGGGTGGATTTGGGATGCATTTTAGCGTTTGCGCGTGTACATGTGTGTGGGTTGGTAGAATATGAGAGTTGGTAGTGTTTGTGGGTGTGTTAGTTTGTGTGTATGCTGGGATGTGGGTGTTTTTGTTGCGGATTCGGGCGTTAAATGTGGGATGTGAAAATGTGCATGTGTGTGTGAATTGGCTGACGCTGGTGTGATGTTGGAGGTGGTGTGCGTTGACAGGAGCAGGCGGTGGGTCGCGCTTGAAGATATGTTTGGGGCTGGCATGGTTGTATTGTGGATGTGGATGTGTTTGGGATGGGTGGAATGTTTGTGGGGCTGTTAGTGTGATATGAGGGTGGGTTTGGGATGTATTTTAGCGTTTGTGCGTGTGCGCATATTCTGTACATGTGTGCGGGTTGGTAGAATATGATAGTTGGTAGTGTTTGCGGGTGTGTTAGTTTGCGTGTATGCTGGGGTGTGGGTGTTTTTGTTGCGGATTCGGGCGTTAAATGTGGGATGTGAAAATGTGCATGTGTGTGTGAATTGGCTGACGCTAGTGGGATGTTGGAGGTGGTGTGCGTTGACAGCAGCAGGCGGTGGGTCGCGCTTGAAGATATGTTTGGGGCTGGCCTGGTTGTATTGTGTATGTGGATGGGTGTGGGATGGTTGGATGTTTGTGGGGCTGTAAGGGGATAGGGGGGTGGGCCTGGATGTATTTTAGCGTTTGTGCGTGTGCGCATATTCTGTACATGCGTGTGGGTTGGTAGAATATGATAGTTGGTAGTGTTTGTGGGTGTGTTAGTTTGTGTGTATGCTGGGGTGTGGGTTTTTTTGTTGCGGATTCGGGCGTTAAATGTGGGATGTGAAAATGGACATGTGTGTGTGAATTGGCTGACGTTGGTGTGGTTTTGGGAATGTGGTGTGCATTGACAGGAGCATTCTGTGGGTCGGGCTTGAAGATATGTTTGGGGCTGGCATGGCTGTATTGTGTATGTGGATGGGTTCGGGATGGGTGGAATGTTTGTGGGGCTGCGCGTGTGATATGAGGGTGGATTTGGCATGTATTTTAGCGTTTTTGTGTGTGCGGATATTCTGTACATGTGTGCGGGTTGGTAGAATATGAGAGTTGGTAGTGTTTGTGGGTGTGTTAGTTTGGGTGTATGCTGGGGTGTGGGTGTTTTTGTTGCGGATTCGGGCGTTAAATGTGGGATGTGAAAATGTGCATGTGTGTATGAATAGGCTGACGTTGGTCTGATGTTGGAGTTGGAGTGCATTGACAGGAGCAGGCGGTGGGTCGCGCTTGAAGATATGTTTGGGGCTGGCATGGTTATATTGTACATGTGGATGGGTTTGGGATGGTTGGATGTTTGTGGGGCTGTTAGTGTGATATGAGGGTGGATTTGGGATGTATTTTAGCGTTTGTGCGTGTGCGCATATTCTGTACATGTGTGCGGGTTGGTAGAATATGATAGTTGGTAGTGTTTGTGGGTGTGTTAGTTTGTGTGTATGCTGGGATGTGGGTGTTTTTGTTGCGGATTCGGGCGTTAATTGTGGGATGTGAAAATGTGCATGTGTGTGTGAATTGGCTGACGTTGGTGTGATATTGGAGGTGGTGTGCGTTGACAGGAGCAGGCGGTGGGTCGCGCTTGAAGATATGTTTGGGGCTGGCATGGTTGTATTGTGTATGTGGATGTGTTTGGGATGGGTGGATGTTTGTGGGGCTGTTAGTGTGATATTAAGGTGGGTTTGGGATGTATTTTAGCGTTTTTGCGTGTGCGCATATTCTGTACATGTGTGTGGGTTGGTAGAATATGATAGTTGGTAGTGTTTGTGGGTGTGTTAGTTTGGGTGTATGCTGGGAAGTGGGTGTTTTTGTTGCGGATTCGGGCGTTAAATGTGGGATGTGAAAATGTGCATGTGTGTGTGAATTGGCTGACGCTAGTGGGATGTTGGAGGTGGTGTGCGTTGACAGCAGCAGGCGGTGGGTCGCGCTTGAAGATATGTTTGGGGCTGGCATGGTTGTATTGTGTATGTGGATGGGTGTGGGATGGTTGGATGTTTGTGGGGCTGTAAGGGGATAGGGGGGTGGGCCTGGATGTATTTTAGCGTTTGTGCGTGTGCGCATATTCTGTACATGCGTGTGGGTTGGTAGAATATGATAGTTGGTAGTGTTTGTGGGTGTGTTAGTTTGTGTGTATGCTGGGGTGTGGGTTTTTTTGTTGCGGATTCGGGCGTTAAATGTGGGATGTGAAAATGGACATGTGTGTGTGAATTGGCTGACGTTGGTGTGATGTTGGAGGTGGTGTGCGTTGACAGGAGCAGGCGGTGGGTCGCGCTTGAAGATATGTTTGGGGCTGGCATGGTTGTATTGTGTATGCGGATGGGTTTGGGATGGTTGGATGTTTGTGGGGCTGTTAGTGTGATAGGAGGGTGGGTTTGGCATGTATTTTAGCGTTTGTGCGTGTGCGCATATTCTGTACATGTGTGTGGGTTGGTACAATACGATAGTTGGTAGTGCTTGTGGGTGTGTTAGTTTGTGTGTATGCTGGGATGTGGGTGTTTTTGTTGCGGATTCGGGCGTTAAATGTGGGATGTGAAAATGTGCATGTGCGTGTGGAGTGGTTGACGTTGGTGTGGGTTTGGGGTGGTGGACTTGTGTGCAGCGAGAGGCGGTGGGTCGGGCTTGAAGATATGTTTGGGGCTGGCATGGCTGTATTGTGTATGTGGATGGGTTTGGGATGGTTGGATGTTTGTGGGGCTGTTAGGGTGATAGAGGGGTGGGTTTGGGATGTATTTTAGCGTTTGTGCGTGTGCGCATATTCTGTACATGCGTGTGGGTTGGTAGAATATGATAGTTGGTAGTGTTTGTGGGTGTGTTAGTTTGTGTGTATGCTGGGGTGTGGGTTTTTTTGTTGCGGATTCGGGCGTTAAATGTGGGATGTGAAAATGGACATGTGTGTGTGAATTGGCTGACGTTGGTGTGGTTTTGGGAATGTGGTGTGCATTGACAGGAGCAGGCGGTGGGTCGCGCTTGAAGATATGTTTGGGGCTGGCATGGCTGTATTGTGTATGTGGATGGGTTCGGGATGGGTGGAATGTTTGTGGGGCTGCGAGTGTGATATGAGGGTGGATTTGGGATGTATTTTAGCGTTTTTGCGTGTGCGGATATTCTGTACATGTGTGTGGGTTGGTAGAATATGATAGTTGGTAGTGTTTGTGGGTGTGTTAGTTTGGGTGTATGCTGGGGTGTGGGTGTTTTTGTTGCGGATTCGGGCGTTAAATGTGGGATGTGAAAATGGACATGTGTGTATGAATTGGCTGACGCTGGTGTGATGTTGGAGGTGGTGTGCGTTGACAGGAGCAGGCGGTGGGTCGCGCTTGAAGATATGTTTGGGGCTGGCATGGTTATATTGTACATGTGGATGGGTTTGGGATGGTTGGATGTTTGTGGGGCTGTTAGTGTGATAGGAGGGTGGATTTGGCATGTATTTTAGCGTTTGTGCGTGTGCGCATATTCTGTACATGTGTGTGGGTTGGTAGAATATGAGAGTTGGTAGTGTTAGTGGGTGTGTTAGTTTGTGTGTATGCTGGGATGTGGGTGTTTTTGTTGCGGATTCGGGCGTTAAATGTGGGATGTGAAAATGTGCATGTGCGTGTGGAGTGGTTGACGTTGGTGTGGGTTTGGGGTGGTGGGCTTGTGTGCAGCGAGAGGCGGTGGGTCGGGCTTGAAGATATGTTTGGGGCTGGCATGGCTGTATTGTGTATGTGGATGGGTTTGGGATGGTTGGATGTTTGTGGGGCTGTTAGGGTGATAGAGGGGTGGGTTTGGGATGTATTTTAGCGTTTGTGCGTGTGCGCATATTCTGTACATGTGTGCGGGTTGGTAGAATATGATAGTTGGTAGTGTTTGTGGGTGTGTTAGTTTGTGTGTATGCTGGGATGTGGGTGTTTTTGTTGCGGATTCGGGCGTTAATTGTGGGATGTGAAAATGTGCATGTGTGTGTGAATTGGCTGACGTTGGTGTGATATTGGAGGTGGTGTGCGTTGACAGGAGCAGGCGGTGGGTCGCGCTTGAAGATATGTTTGGGGCTGGCATGGTTGTATTGTGTATGCGGATGGGTTTGGGATGGTTGGATGTTTGTGGGGCTGTTAGTGTGATAGGAGGGTGGGTTTGGCATGTATTTTAGCGTTTGTGCGTGTGCGCATATTCTGTACATGTGTGTGGGTTGGTACAATACGATAGTTGGTAGTGCTTGTGGGTGTGTTAGTTTGTGTGTATGCTGGGATGTGGGTTTTTTTGTTGCGGATTCGGGCGTTAAATGTGGGATGTGAAAATGTGCATGTGCGTGTGGAGTGGTTGACGTTGGTGTGGGTTTGGGGTGGTGGACTTGTGTGCAGCGAGAGGCGGTGGGTCGGGCTTGAAGATATGTTTGGGGCTGGCATGGCTGTATTGTGTATGTGGATGTGTTTGGGATGGTTGGATGTTTGTGGGGCTGTTAGGGTGATAGAGGGGTGGGTTTGGGATGTATTTTAGCGTTTGTGCGTGTGCGCATATTCTGTACATGCGTGTGGGTTGGTAGAATATGATAGTTGGTAGTGTTTGTGGGTGTGTTAGTTTGTGTGTATGCTGGGGTGTGGGTTTTTTTGTTGCGGATTCGGGCGTTAAATGTGGGATGTGAAAATGGACATGTGTGTGTGAATTGGCTGACGTTGGTGTGGTTTTGGGAATGTGGTGTGCATTGACAGGAGCAGGCGGTGGGTCGCGCTTGAAGATATGTTTGGGGCTGGCATGGCTGTATTGTGTATGTGGATGGGTTCGGGATGGGTGGAATGTTTGTGGGGCTGCGAGTGTGATATGAGGGTGGATTTGGGATGTATTTTAGCGTTTTTGCGTGTGCGGATATTCTGTACATGTGTGTGGGTTGGTAGAATATGATAGTTGGTAGTGTTTGTGGGTGTGTTAGTTTGGGTGTATGCTGGGGTGTGGGTGTTTTTGTTGCGGATTCGGGCGTTAAATGTGGGATGTGAAAATGGACATGTGTGTATGAATTGGCTGACGCTGGTGTGATGTTGGAGGTGGTGTGCGTTGACAGGAGCAGGCGGTGGGTCGCGCTTGAAGATATGTTTGGGGCTGGCATGGTTGTATTGTGTATGCGGATGGGTTTGGGATGGTTGGATGTTTGTGGGGCTGTTAGTGTGATAGGAGGGTGGATTTGGCATGTATTTTAGCGTTTGTGCGTGTGCGCATATTCTGTACATGTGTGTGGGTTGGTAGAATATGAGAGTTGGTAGTGTTAGTGGGTGTGTTAGTTTGTGTGTATGCTGGGATGTGGGTGTTTTTGTTGCGGATTCGGGCGTTAAATGTGGGATGTGAAAATGTGCATGTGCGTGTGGAGTGGTTGACGTTGGTGTGGGTTTGGGGTGGTGGGCTTGTGTGCAGCGAGAGGCGGTGGGTCGGGCTTGAAGATATGTTTGGGGCTGGCATGGCTGTATTGTGTATGTGGATGGGTTTGGGATGGTTGGATGTTTGTGGGGCTGTTAGGGTGATAGAGGGGTGGGTTTGGGATGTATTTTAGCGTTTGTGCGTGTGCGCATATTCTGTACATGTGTGCGGGTTGGTAGAATATGATAGTTGGTAGTGTTTGTGGGTGTGTTAGTTTGTGTGTATGCTGGGATGTGGGTGTTTTTGTTGCGGATTCGGGCGTTAATTGTGGGATGTGAAAATGTGCATGTGTGTGTGAATTGGCTGACGTTGGTGTGATATTGGAGGTGGTGTGCGTTGACAGGAGCAGGCGGTGGGTCGCGCTTGAAGATATGTTTGGGGCTGGCATGGTTGTATTGTGTATGCGGATGGGTTTGGGATGGTTGGATGTTTGTGGGGCTGTTAGTGTGATAGGAGGGTGGGTTTGGCATGTATTTTAGCGTTTGTGCGTGTGCGCATATTCTGTACATGTGTGTGGGTTGGTACAATACGATAGTTGGTAGTGCTTGTGGGTGTGTTAGTTTGTGTGTATGCTGGGATGTGGGTTTTTTTGTTGCGGATTCGGGCGTTAAATGTGGGATGTGAAAATGTGCATGTGCGTGTGGAGTGGTTGACGTTGGTGTGGGTTTGGGGTGGTGGACTTGTGTGCAGCGAGAGGCGGTGGGTCGGGCTTGAAGATATGTTTGGGGCTGGCATGGCTGTATTGTGTATGTGGATGGGTTTGGGATGGTTGGATGTTTGTGGGGCTGTTAGGGTGATAGAGGGGTGGGTTTGGGATGTATTTTAGCGTTTGTGCGTGTGCGCATATTCTGTACATGCGTGTGGGTTGGTAGAATATGATAGTTGGTAGTGTTTGTGGGTGTGTTAGTTTGTGTGTATGCTGGGGTGTGGGTTTTTTTGTTGCGGATTCGGGCGTTAAATGTGGGATGTGAAAATGGACATGTGTGTGTGAATTGGCTGACGTTGGTGTGGTTTTGGGAATGTGGTGTGCATTGACAGGAGCAGGCGGTGGGTCGCGCTTGAAGATATGTTTGGGGCTGGCATGGCTGTATTGTGTATGTGGATGGGTTCGGGATGGGTGGAATGTTTGTGGGGCTGCGAGTGTGATATGAGGGTGGATTTGGGATGTATTTTAGCGTTTTTGCGTGTGCGGATATTCTGTACATGTGTGTGGGTTGGTAGAATATGATAGTTGGTAGTGTTTGTGGGTGTGTTAGTTTGGGTGTATGCTGGGGTGTGGGTGTTTTTGTTGCGGATTCGGGCGTTAAATGTGGGATGTGAAAATGGACATGTGTGTATGAATTGGCTGACGCTGGTGTGATGTTGGAGGTGGTGTGCGTTGACAGGAGCAGGCGGTGGGTCGCGCTTGAAGATATGTTTGGGGCTGGCATGGTTGTATTGTGTATGCGGATGGGTTTGGGATGGTTGGATGTTTGTGGGGCTGTTAGTGTGATAGGAGGGTGGATTTGGCATGTATTTTAGCGTTTGTGCGTGTGCGCATATTCTGTACATGTGTGTGGGTTGGTACAATACGATAGTTGGTAGTGCTTGTGGGTGTGTTAGTTTGTGTGTATGCTGGGATGTGGGTTTTTTTGTTGCGGATTCGGGCGTTAAATGTGGGATGTGAAAATGTGCATGTGCGTGTGGAGTGGTTGACGTTGGTGTGGGTTTGGGGTGGTGGACTTGTGTGCAGCGAGAGGCGGTGGGTCGGGCTTGAAGATATGTTTGGGGCTGGCATGGCTGTATTGTGTATGTGGATGTGTTTGGGATGGTTGGATGTTTGTGGGGCTGTTAGGGTGATAGAGGGGTGGGTTTGGGATGTATTTTAGCGTTTGTGCGTGTGCGCATATTCTGTACATGCGTGTGGGTTGGTAGAATATGATAGTTGGTAGTGTTTGTGGGTGTGTTAGTTTGTGTGTATGCTGGGGTGTGGGTTTTTTTGTTGCGGATTCGGGCGTTAAATGTGGGATGTGAAAATGGACATGTGTGTGTGAATTGGCTGACGTTGGTGTGGTTTTGGGAATGTGGTGTGCATTGACAGGAGCAGGCGGTGGGTCGCGCTTGAAGATATGTTTGGGGCTGGCATGGCTGTATTGTGTATGTGGATGGGTTCGGGATGGGTGGAATGTTTGTGGGGCTGCGAGTGTGATATGAGGGTGGATTTGGGATGTATTTTAGCGTTTTTGCGTGTGCGGATATTCTGTACATGTGTGTGGGTTGGTAGAATATGATAGTTGGTAGTGTTTGTGGGTGTGTTAGTTTGGGTGTATGCTGGGGTGTGGGTGTTTTTGTTGCGGATTCGGGCGTTAAATGTGGGATGTGAAAATGGACATGTGTGTATGAATTGGCTGACGCTGGTGTGATGTTGGAGGTGGTGTGCGTTGACAGGAGCAGGCGGTGGGTCGCGCTTGAAGATATGTTTGGGGCTGGCATGGTTGTATTGTGTATGCGGATGGGTTTGGGATGGTTGGATGTTTGTGGGGCTGTTAGTGTGATAGGAGGGTGGATTTGGCATGTATTTTAGCGTTTGTGCGTGTGCGCATATTCTGTACATGTGTGTGGGTTGGTAGAATATGAGAGTTGGTAGTGTTAGTGGGTGTGTTAGTTTGTGTGTATGCTGGGATGTGGGTGTTTTTGTTGCGGATTCGGGCGTTAAATGTGGGATGTGAAAATGTGCATGTGCGTGTGGAGTGGTTGACGTTGGTGTGGGTTTGGGGTGGTGGGCTTGTGTGCAGCGAGAGGCGGTGGGTCGGGCTTGAAGATATGTTTGGGGCTGGCATGGCTGTATTGTGTATGTGGATGGGTTTGGGATGGTTGGATGTTTGTGGGGCTGTTAGGGTGATAGAGGGGTGGGTTTGGGATGTATTTTAGCGTTTGTGCGTGTGCGCATATTCTGTACATGTGTGCGGGTTGGTAGAATATGATAGTTGGTAGTGTTTGTGGGTGTGTTAGTTTGTGTGTATGCTGGGATGTGGGTGTTTTTGTTGCGGATTCGGGCGTTAATTGTGGGATGTGAAAATGTGCATGTGTGTGTGAATTGGCTGACGTTGGTGTGATATTGGAGGTGGTGTGCGTTGACAGGAGCAGGCGGTGGGTCGCGCTTGAAGATATGTTTGGGGCTGGCATGGTTGTATTGTGTATGCGGATGGGTTTGGGATGGTTGGATGTTTGTGGGGCTGTTAGTGTGATAGGAGGGTGGGTTTGGCATGTATTTTAGCGTTTGTGCGTGTGCGCATATTCTGTACATGTGTGTGGGTTGGTACAATACGATAGTTGGTAGTGCTTGTGGGTGTGTTAGTTTGTGTGTATGCTGGGATGTGGGTTTTTTTGTTGCGGATTCGGGCGTTAAATGTGGGATGTGAAAATGTGCATGTGCGTGTGGAGTGGTTGACGTTGGTGTGGGTTTGGGGTGGTGGACTTGTGTGCAGCGAGAGGCGGTGGGTCGGGCTTGAAGATATGTTTGGGGCTGGCATGGCTGTATTGTGTATGTGGATGGGTTTGGGATGGTTGGATGTTTGTGGGGCTGTTAGGGTGATAGAGGGGTGGGTTTGGGATGTATTTTAGCGTTTGTGCGTGTGCGCATATTCTGTACATGCGTGTGGGTTGGTAGAATATGATAGTTGGTAGTGTTTGTGGGTGTGTTAGTTTGTGTGTATGCTGGGGTGTGGGTTTTTTTGTTGCGGATTCGGGCGTTAAATGTGGGATGTGAAAATGGACATGTGTGTGTGAATTGGCTGACGTTGGTGTGGTTTTGGGAATGTGGTGTGCATTGACAGGAGCAGGCGGTGGGTCGCGCTTGAAGATATGTTTGGGGCTGGCATGGCTGTATTGTGTATGTGGATGGGTTCGGGATGGGTGGAATGTTTGTGGGGCTGCGAGTGTGATATGAGGGTGGATTTGGGATGTATTTTAGCGTTTTTGCGTGTGCGGATATTCTGTACATGTGTGTGGGTTGGTAGAATATGATAGTTGGTAGTGTTTGTGGGTGTGTTAGTTTGGGTGTATGCTGGGGTGTGGGTGTTTTTGTTGCGGATTCGGGCGTTAAATGTGGGATGTGAAAATGGACATGTGTGTATGAATTGGCTGACGCTGGTGTGATGTTGGAGGTGGTGTGCGTTGACAGGAGCAGGCGGTGGGTCGCGCTTGAAGATATGTTTGGGGCTGGCATGGTTGTATTGTGTATGCGGATGGGTTTGGGATGGTTGGATGTTTGTGGGGCTGTTAGTGTGATAGGAGGGTGGATTTGGCATGTATTTTAGCGTTTGTGCGTGTGCGCATATTCTGTACATGTGTGTGGGTTGGTACAATACGATAGTTGGTAGTGCTTGTGGGTGTGTTAGTTTGTGTGTATGCTGGGATGTGGGTGTTTTTGTTGCGGATTCGGGCGTTAAATGTGGGATGTGAAAATGTGCATGTGCGTGTGGAGTGGTTGACGTTGGTGTGGGTTTGGGGTGGTGGGCTTGTGTGCAGCGAGAGGCGGTGGGTCGGGCTTGAAGATATGTTTGGGGCTGGCATGGCTGTATTGTGTATGTGGATGGGTTTGGGATGGTTGGATGTTTGTGGGGCTGTTAGGGTGATAGAGGGGTGGGTTTGGGATGTATTTTAGCGTTTGTGCGTGTGCGCATATTCTGTACATGTGTGCGGGTTGGTAGAATATGATAGTTGGTAGTGTTTGTGGGTGTGTTAGTTTGTGTGTATGCTGGGATGTGGGTGTTTTTGTTGCGGATTCGGGCGTTAATTGTGGGATGTGAAAATGTGCATGTGTGTGTGAATTGGCTGACGTTGGTGTGATATTGGAGGTGGTGTGCGTTGACAGGAGCAGGCGGTGGGTCGCGCTTGAAGATATGTTTGGGGCTGGCATGGTTGTATTGTGTATGTGGATGTGTTTGGGATGGGTGGATGTTTGTGGGGCTGTTAGTGTGATATTAAGGTGGGTTTGGGATGTATTTTAGCGTTTTTGCGTGTGCGCATATTCTGTACATGTGTGTGGGTTGGTAGAATATGATAGTTGGTAGTGTTTGTGGGTGTGTTAGTTTGGGTGTATGCTGGGAAGTGGGTGTTTTTGTTGCGGATTCGGGCGTTAAATGTGGGATGTGAAAATGTGCATGTGTGTGTGAATTGGCTGACGCTAGTGGGATGTTGGAGGTGGTGTGCGTTGACAGCAGCAGGCGGTGGGTCGCGCTTGAAGATATGTTTGGGGCTGGCATGGTTGTATTGTGTATGTGGATGGGTGTGGGATGGTTGGATGTTTGTGGGGCTGTAAGGGGATAGGGGGGTGGGCCTGGATGTATTTTAGCGTTTGTGCGTGTGCGCATATTCTGTACATGCGTGTGGGTTGGTAGAATATGATAGTTGGTAGTGTTTGTGGGTGTGTTAGTTTGTGTGTATGCTGGGGTGTGGGTTTTTTTGTTGCGGATTCGGGCGTTAAATGTGGGATGTGAAAATGGACATGTGTGTGTGAATTGGCTGACGTTGGTGTGATGTTGGAGGTGGTGTGCGTTGACAGGAGCAGGCGGTGGGTCGCGCTTGAAGATATGTTTGGGGCTGGCATGGTTGTATTGTGTATGCGGATGGTTTTGGGATGGTTGGATGTTTGTGGGGCTGTTAGTGTGATAGGAGGGTGGGTTTGGCATGTATTTTAGCGTTTGTGCGTGTGCGCATATTCTGTACATGTGTGTGGGTTGGTACAATACGATAGTTGGTAGTGCTTGTGGGTGTGTTAGTTTGTGTGTATGCTGGGATGTGGGTGTTTTTGTTGCGGATTCGGGCGTTAAATGTGGGATGTGAAAATGTGCATGTGCGTATGGAGTGGTTGACGTTGGTGTGGGTTTGGGGTGGTGGACTTGTGTGCAGCGAGAGGCGGTGGGTCGGGCTTGAAGATATGTTTGGGGCTGGCATGGCTGTATTGTGTATGTGGATGGGTTTGGGATGGTTGGATGTTTGTGGGGCTGTTAGGGTGATAGAGGGGTGGGTTTGGGATGTATTTTAGCGTTTGTGCGTGTGCGCATATTCTGTACATGCGTGTGGGTTGGTAGAATATGATAGTTGGTAGTGTTTGTGGGTGTGTTAGTTTGTGTGTATGCTGGGGTGTGGGTTTTTTTGTTGCGGATTCGGGCGTTAAATGTGGGATGTGAAAATGGACATGTGTGTGTGAATTGGCTGACGTTGGTGTGGTTTTGGGAATGTGGTGTGCATTGACAGGAGCAGGCGGTGGGTCGCGCTTGAAGATATGTTTGGGGCTGGCATGGCTGTATTGTGTATGTGGATGGGTTCGGGATGGGTGGAATGTTTGTGGGGCTGCGAGTGTGATATGAGGGTGGATTTGGGATGTATTTTAGCGTTTTTGCGTGTGCGGATATTCTGTACATGTGTGTGGGTTGGTAGAATATGATAGTTGGTAGTGTTTGTGGGTGTGTTAGTTTGGGTGTATGCTGGGGTGTGGGTTTTTTTGTTGCGGATTCGGGCGTTAATTGTGGGATGTGAAAATGGACATGTGTGTATGAATTGGCTGACGCTGGTGTGATGTTGGAGGTGGTGTGCGTTGACAGGAGCAGGCGGTGGGTCGCGCTTGAAGATATGTTTGGGGCTGGCATGGTTGTATTGTGTATGCGGATGGGTTTGGGATGGTTGGATGTTTGTGGGGCTGTTAGTGTGATAGGAGGGTGGGTTTGGCATGTATTTTAGCGTTTGTGCGTGTGCGCATATTCTGTACATGTGTGTGGGTTGGTAGAATATGAGAGTTGGTAGTGTTAGTGGGTGTGTTAGTTTGTGTGTATGCTGGGATGTGGGTGTTTTTGTTGCGGATTCGGGCGTTAAATGTGGGATGTGAAAATGTGCATGTGCGTGTGGAGTGGTTGACGTTGGTGTGGGTTTGGGGTGGTGGGCTTGTGTGCAGCGAGAGGCGGTGGGTCGGGCTTGAAGATATGTTTGGGGCTGGCATGGCTGTATTGTGTATGTGGATGGGTTTGGGATGGTTGGATGTTTGTGGGGCTGTTAGGGTGATAGAGGGGTGGGTTTGGGATGTATTTTAGCGTTTGTGCGTGTGCGCATATTCTGTACATGCGTGTGGGTTGGTAGAATATGATAGTTGGTAGTGTTTGTGGGTGTGTTAGTTTGTGTGTATGCTGGGATGTGGGTGTTTTTGTTGCGGATTCGGGCGCTAAATGTGGGATGTGAAAATGTGCATGTGTGTGTGTGAATTGGCTGACGTTGGTATGGTTTTGGGGAGGTGGAGTGCATTGACAGGAGCAGGCGGTGGGTCGCGCTTGAAGATATGTTTGGGGCTGGCATGGTTGTATTGTGTATGTGGATGGGTTTGGGATGGTTGGATGTTTGTGGGGCTGTTAGGGTGATAGGGGGGTGGGGTTGGGATGTATTTTAGCGTTTGTGCGTGTGCGCATATTCTGTGCATGCGTGTGGGTTGGTAGAATATGATAGTTGGTAGTGTTTGTGGGTGTGTTAGTTTGGGTGTATTCTGGGGTGTGGGTGTTTTTGTTGCGGATTAGGGCGTTAAATGTGGGATGTGAAAATGGACATGTGTGTGTGAATTGGCTGACGTTGGTATGGTTTTGGGGAGGTGGAGTGCATTGACAGGAGCAGGCGGTGGGTCGCGCTTGAAGATATGTTTGGGGCTGGCATGGTTGTATTGTGTATGTGGATGGGTTTGGGATGGTTGGGTGTTTGTGGGGCTGTTAGGGGTATAGGCGGGTGGGGTTGGGATGCATTTTAGCGTTTTTGTGTGTGCGGATATTCTGTACATGTGTGTGGGTTGGTAGAATATGAGAGTTGGTAGTGTTAGTGGGTGTGTTAGTTTGGGTGTATGCTGGGGTGTGGGTGTTTTTGTTGCGGATTAGGGCGTTAAATGTGGTATGTGAAAGTGGACGTGTGTGTGTGTTGAGTGGTTGACGTTGGTGTGGTTTTGGGGATGTGGCTTGTACGCAGCGAGAGGCGGTGAGTTGCGCTTGAAGATATGTTTGGGGCTGGCGTGGGTGTATAGTGTATGTGGATGGGTCTGGGTTGGGTGGAGCGTTTGGGAGCTGTTAATGTGATAGGAGGGTGACATTTTTATGCATGGGGTCGTTTATGAGTGTGTGCCTTTTGTGTGCATCAGTGCGGGATGGTAGAATATAAGAGTTGTTGGTGTTTGTGGGTGTGTTAGTTTGTGTGTATTCTGGGCTTTGGGTGTTTTTGTGGCGGATTAGGACGTTAAATGTGGGATGTGCAAATGGACATGTGTGTGTGGGGTCGTGGACGTGGGTGAGATGGTGGATGTGGGGTGCGTTGACAGGAGCAGGCTGTGGGTCCCCTTGCACATACCTTTAGGGACGGCGTGGTTGTATTGTGTATGTGGATGGGTTTGAGATGGTTGGATGTTTGTGGGGCTGTTAATGTTATAGGGGGGTCGCATTGAGGTCTGTTGGAGCGTTTACGGTTGTGCGCATGTTCTGTGCATGCGTATGGGTTGGTGGAAGTCGAGAGGTGCTAGTGTTTGTGGATAGGTTGGTTTGGGTGTGGGCTGCAATGTGGGGTTGTGGCGCATTAGCGCGCTTGAGAGCGGGTATGTGTGTGAGAATTGGCTGACGTTGGTGTGATGCTGGGGATGTGTTGCGTTGGCTGCTGGAAGCGGTGGGTCGCGCTCAAGGTGGGTTTCGTAGATGGCAGGCGCTGTTTGTGCATGTGAAGGATTTTGGGTTTGGTGGTGTTTGCGGGACTATTAGTGTGTTTGAAAAGAAACAGTGGGGTGGATTGGAGCGTGTGTGAGTTTGTCAGGTTTCTGTGTATCTGTTTGCCGTGTTGGAAGGTGAGCTGCGGGGTGCTGGTAAGACGAGCTGGGGGGCGGCAGCATTGCAGCATGCAGAGCGAAAGAGCGCAATTTAGTGCATTTAGCGTGTGGGAGGAAGCGAGTGGTGGTTCGTGTAAAAGCAATATATGTGGGTACACCTGATTTAAGCGCTGAAGCGCTTATAGTCTGAAACGCGGTACAGGCCGCGAAGGCTTTTATTATGTTGACGATTTAAAGCAGTGTTTCGTCGTCGTAGTTGTGCTTGGAAGAGTGTGGAGACATTAAACGGTAGGGTGAGTCATTGGCCTGAAATGCGTTGCGAAGGGCAAGTGGACTCAAGCAGCGGGTTCGGTGGGCCGCAGCATTAACACTTTGCTGCCGGCGTCTTCCGAAACCTGTTTGCCCAGGTGCAGCTTGTGGGTTTCTGCGCTTAGCCACAAGGCAATGGCTATGCATAGATCTGTTATTGTCGTTACGAGGGAGTTGCTTGATAGAAGCCGAAACCTCGCCCGTTCAAGCATAAATGCGGGCCGAACTGCTGCCAATTCATTGTTTATTTAGCGGATCACACATTAGTGCCTGCACTGCGCAGACCGTGGGTGCTGCTTTTGCCAAGAACAGGGGGACTGGAATGCAGATATTCGGTTAGCATTAGCGGCAGTTTCGAAAGAGCTGCAGAGCTTAGCGCATCTACTTTCTAGTTGCACGTTAGTGCCACTTTATTGAAGAACAGGGTAGAGGCATTAGTCATAGTCGCTTTGGTTCAGGACCATCCCTAGGCAGGTAAATTAGGGATTTGTTGTGAATATTCAAGATGACTAAATCTGTATTCATGAATCTTACTGGGGTAAGCAGTGATGTGCCTTCGATTTGGTACTGACTAGCATTCAAGCTTTGATGGCCTGAAAAGCTTTAGATAGCGTTTTGCAATTTTGGCCTGCACAAAGTGGAGCCAAGAACGTTGCTTATTACTGCGAGCTACAGAGGTAAAGCAGCGGCCCCCACATGTTTCGTGGGGAACCACAGGAAGTGCGTTGATTCAAGCCGTGTGCCAGCCCCGACATTTGCGTGAGTTTGAATCTGCTTGTTATCTGTGTTAGGCTAACCGGCATGCGACGGTGTCCAGTGATCTTGACTTAGCTAAAAGACCATATCGCAGTGAAATTAAATGTAGAAGCGCGCATGAGCCGAACCGCTGCTATTACCAGGAGGTGAGAGCGTGGTAGCTTCACGAAGCATTGGTATTGCTGTATTCCATTGGTGTGGGCAAAGCAACAGTGGACACTGCACCAAGCACGGCGACCCAGTGCTTTTTGCAGAGACTACCAATACTGAGAAATCTGAATCCGACTCTGGGTGACAGCTCGTTGGCTGAGAAGGTGCAGCACAAAAAGCTGCCAACCAGGGTAATAGGCTGAAATCATTGATGGCGCTCGCATCTATGCTCGCTACAGGAGATGGCCGCATTTTCCCATTAATCTGCACCTTTACAGAGCACAAGCTAAACTCAACTCTTAGTTGTTGAAGGACAATATTATTATGTATAGACCAAGCGTAGATCATACTTTCTTATTCATAGAGTATGCCCTGCGTGCTCTTTTGGCTCTGCGAATTCCCGGCGTGGGTGCAGCGGACGACTTAGTGTAATTTAACCTTCGAACGTGGCACACTTACAGCGAATTTGAAGCGTTCCACAGGCCAAAATTGCCCCTGTTGTTTTTATCTAACCACCGGATAATTTGGAAAGAGATGTCAAGAAGCTGCAGGCCGTTAGGCTTTAGCAGCCGCACCCCGCAGGTGCGCTGTTATTCGGATGCACGTGTAGATTGTAGCCACACAAGCGCGGATGCGCCTGCTTGTATGCGGAGGTGAGTCTCCATCATCTTCAGCGCGAAGGTTGAGGTGCTAGCAAATATGGGGGAACCAACAGAATTTAGATTCCATGACAGTTCGCGCCTGCTACAGTACAGCAATGGTGAGCAAACCCACTGCAGGAGAAATAAGGTACGGTCACCAATGGTGCGTCTCTGTTTGCTTTACGGGGTCGCCTCTCCTTGGAATGCCCTTTCAAGCCCATGAATTTGCCGGCAGTGCTTGCTTGAACTGCAAATGACCATCATCGCTGTGAGGAGCTAGTCTCAAAATGACGATGGTTGCCTGCAATTCAGCTGCTTCCCGCTGCAGGCCTCCACCAAGATTAAGCAAGGGTGTCTTGGATATGGCGCACATAAGACCAGAGCAGAACGCTGGGCAACATCAATTTCAGGAGGTATGCTGCTCGCTGGACCTCCAGATTTGCTTTACCTACTTTTAGCATATCTATGCGGAGAGTCTAGTAGATTGAAGTTGTCTTCATAGTTTGGCTGCCTCATCGGATTCTGAAAAGAATCGTAGTATTGATTCGTGTCAGTCATTCGATGCACTAAAAATGCGTTTAGTACAACGCCTTTTTAAGATATCTTTGTCAACCTCTTTGAGCTGGCGAACTAGAAAGCTCTGCTTCTTGAAAAGAAGCGCATGAGATAGCTCCCCTTCATATCCAGCCAGCGACTGCCCCTTCTGGTGGTGGCATCTAGTACCAAAAGCCATTTGCAAAGCAGCCAGTCGCATTTAAGGCCTTTCACGCAGCTCTGCCATCAAATATGGGCGCTAGGGAGAATGCGTTTCTTTGTATTAGAAAGTAAGCACAGACTTTATGGGTCTATGCCCTTGCAGATGGTTGCCGCTTTTAGAAATCATGCAGCATGCGGTGTCGGCGAGTCTCCTTGCTTGGAAACAGCAAACCGTCGAAGCCCGTACTGGCAGAGGCCTCTAATATTGTCAACGATAGCGAGGTTTACACACGAAGGCAGGGGAATAATCGTGCTTGCTTGGTACCTAGGGTACCAAGAAACCACGATTATTCCCCTGCACACGAAGACATTGAAAAGGAAGGCTATGATTTTTTGCTGTGCTTCGACATCATCCAGGATGTTCAAACCATTCAGGTGGGAAGATGGCAGGATTTTGTAGGACTGGCTCATGGCAGACCGCCTTTTGTCGTGATAAAGGATAGAATGTTCCGCTTGGAGTTCTGTGCTTCTCTAGTTCGGTAGTATCTCGGGCCAATCGCGATTGGGTCTAGCACGTCAGGTTAGCCATAGTCGGCCCGAATTTGATGCTGCCTGATGGCTATGCCTGTGGATGCCGCCATTTGTTTAGAAGGTGGAGCTTTGCTGCGGGAAGATGCAGCCATACTCGTTTTCCGCTCATCTACCACGGAGGTTTCTACGGAGGCTTCATACACTTCGCCCCAGGCAGTGCGTTCCCAAAATGTGCAAGCAGGTGGCATCCAAGAGTTACTCGAGGGCGTGCACGCCTGCTGCCGAAATGCTATGGCTTGTTTATTGATCCCAGTTGTGTACTCCAGTATTGGTGCCAAAAACCCGTCCCCACCCAGGTCAACTTATTTTGAGAACCTACGCTCAAGGGCAACGAGGTGAGTGAATCTGTTTATAAATTGACCCTGCGGTCTCAGCACGCGAAGCTGTGTGATGGAGAGTCTGGCTGGCTGAAAGCAAACCAGTGCACTCCAATTTCGAACGGCTGCCGAAAATTTGATCGTAACCCCGGAATACCTTTTATGAAACACCTCTGCTTGCACAATACTAGGAACAAGAGGCTCAGGAGCTTTGGCTTTGAGGAAATGTACCCATCGTTATGAGCAGCGACGCTGCCCTTAAGAGCTGCGGCATAGGCAGTGCGTCGTCTAAAAAGCGCTAGTATCGTTCGTATGCACAAGCACGTTTGGCGTTGTGGGTGGGACGGAGCAAAGATTCCCAGCTTGTCTTTGTCCTTGCGCGGCCGTAGTTCTCAACTAAGATCTGTGCATATTTCTATCTGAACAAGTTGCATGCGCGCGGTGTAGTGAACGAAATGACAGATCGGGTTTCTTGCTCTGCTACAGTCATAGTGGGCAGTGCGCCTCCAATAGTTCCAGAGTAAACGGTGACGGTTGGATGGAAAAGTTGCTGCGGAGTCGTCTCTACAGCTGCGAATTTTTCGCAAGTCCTCAAAAGGCGAACAGTTTTGATTTGCGCTCGAATTAAAGAAGAGGCGGCGTTAGAAACGCCGGGATCATGTGAGCTCTTGGATTTTACGAAGGCCGGAGGATATGCTTGTGCAAGCGGGCTCTTTGTCTCTCTTCCTTATCTTTAGCCATGCGCTTTTGTTAAAATAAACCATGTGATAAGCCTAGCAAGCGAAAGACAATCTTGGATTGCTACATTCGAACTGAGCCAATGAATCCCAAAGTTGGTGCGTTTGCTTGCGTCACGTGTGAGTCTGGCTGCTTCACCGCTGCGATGGGTGGGGTGGGATGTTGGCATAAGAGAATCTGCGCAACGTACATGCTATGTTATGCGCAGTATGCGCAACATGCTTGCTATGTTGTCAGCCAGGTGGCATTTTAGGAACGAGCTGAGTATGATGCAGGCTGGCTGTTGGTGGTTTGGACACCAGTTGGTTGGTGATGGATTGGCTGTGTGTTGGCACAACGTTGTAGGATGTAGCAGTGCACAAGCATGCACTATGGCGAAGCGCTTGGCAAGTATGAAGTAGTCTGTGAATATCAGGTGCAATCGAACGGTGTACGCGCTACTGTGGAAGTAGCAGTCGAGTAAACGGCTGGGCGGGAGTGGTAGGCAGCTTGTTCAGTAACACCTAACGGCGTTATAGTTGTGGTGCTTGACACTGAAACAGCCAAAAGCCAAAGGGAAGCTGCCAGACCTGGGTGTATTACGGAGGAAAACGTTTATACAGCGACGCTGGTATGAACCCTTGTGGCATGCACAGGAAGTATGGTTTCCCCCAGCAGGATGGTGTTCTGCATCTATGAGCGTACCTTTGATAGTTGCGGAGCCGCTTACACAGGTTTTTGGAACTCGTCGGCTTCCGCTTCTGTCTGAAAGTTTTATCTGCGTTCAGTGCAAATTTTATTCTGAAAATGCTGTATGCTTGGCTTCAACTTGGCCTAATAGGCAAGCAGGCCTATCGACTCGGTTGCTTTGTTTCAGTTGTAGTGGTACGCGCGCCTCCAGTAGCGTCGCAAACCACTTGGAGGGGGAAAATGGCTGCTTGCTCATCTCCATAGTTGTGTATGCCTCTCAATGGCTCATGCTATCCATATGCACGTGAATTGGAACCGGAGATGTACCAGAAAATCGGGGCCATAATTAGGAATTCACCTTCACGGCGAATTAGGGATTCGCCGTGAAGGTGAATTCCTGCCCTTCTTTCCGCATCTTTATACGTTAACGAGGGCCCCTTCGATAATATGAATTTTATTATATGCTCTTCACCTTCTAGCTATACACGAAACACTGCGTGCTATTCGAACTTGTGCATTTCGAAGCTTGTGCGCTTGCTTCGGCGCATGTGAAGCTGTTTGCTGCTTCGCCTTGAGAGCCAGAGCCTGGTGGAGAAAGAAGGAGCACGCCTCGGTATTTTCCTGCATTCAAGGGAACGATACTGTTCCTCGTCATAGGTGCGAAATGAGCCACCCGATGGATCTTGCTGTACGCGCCAGTTCTACATTATCATCAGGCGAACTGCCAAAACAGCATAACGTGGTGTTACCTTACGCTTGTATCAAACTCGATCACACTTCACGGTAGGGACCAAATTAAGTTCAGCGCCTTCTCTGCTGCACCTGGTTTCTACTCTGCAGTGTGAGGCCTTCAGCTGGCTGTG
Organism: Eimeria praecox; assembly: GCA_963920595.1. Classification (NCBI taxonomy): domain Eukaryota; phylum Apicomplexa; class Conoidasida; order Eucoccidiorida; family Eimeriidae; genus Eimeria; species Eimeria praecox. The sequence goes on from OY986950.1 coordinate 4,946,472, forward strand.
GGTTCACCGAATGGGTGCGGGTGCTCGTTGAACATGGCAGGTCATCCACTTCATATATGTAGTCTTCCGCGCGGCTACGGTAAACGCTCTCAGAGCCTGCTAGGGTGCGACAGACTTGTTTAGTGATTATCCTAGACGGGCGGTGCAGATCCTGAAGCCGGCTCGGCTTTATTAACACTCTGTTCCAGAAAGTGCGCCAAAGACTGCAGTTTTTCAAGGCATCTTTGCCGATCCTGAGGCCGTTGTCGAATTGTCGAGGACCCTTACCAACCGCCTAGACCAGTGCAGCGTCTTGCAACAGCATACTGGCTTGCGGGGTGGTTAGGTGCTCTGTGCGGTTTGCCTTGTCCAGTTGTTCCTACACGCAGCGCAGCCTCAGCGAATATCCTTAGGCAAAGGAGCAGGAACCAGCTACGCGCGACACCGCGTAACGATGCAGTGGCTAATCAGTCGATGGACCACTTTGCCAGGCCTGCAGAGACGGAGCTGACCAGTCCCATTTCTTGTCCAGCTGAACATATTGGCTCATCGGCTACTCACTGACTGTTCGCGAACGCCATTTCGACGCGTGCTATTTGAATAAAGCACGCTCATTCCTGCTGAACGTTCTCTTGAGTTTTCTCTTGTGCAAAGAAGAAGCTCTTTTGAAAGCTGATGCTGTTCGGTCGTTTTGCTCTTTCAACGCATTGAGAAGGCGTGCGTTGGCCTTGCCAGTGCTGCTGCCCGATATTGATGAATGCACCCAATACCATGATTTACGGAGAAAAGTCAGAGGCAACAGCTTCTCAAGCATAGTTGTAGCCATCGTGTCTCCAGGCCAGAGTTGCCTTTGGTGAGGCAATGTGCTCACTGTCCCTGCGATTGGAATTATATTTTGGATTTCTTGGCGAGCCTTTCCGAAGTCGGTGTGTTGCGCATTGGCTAATATAAAAGGTTACACAACTGTATGCGATGCGCCTCACAACTTTGCAGGTATCAAACAATCATTAGGCAGAGTAAATACTGACATACCCAGCATAAGGCATCGTCAGGCGGCGGCGGCACACTAGCACCGGTAATAACACTCATTCGTTAGTAAATAAGAACGCAATGGTAATGCTCCTTATGGAGAATCAGAAGTATGTCTAGCAGAAGCATGTCACAGCAGGTTCACGGCTTGCATGCCTTGGCTTGCGCAGGAGTGATCTGATGCCTGCCAACGGACGTGATTCCTTGGGGTTTTAGAGACAAAGTGCGCAGCTTCGGCAGTTGTGGGGACCTCCACAAGTTCTGAGTAGTGTGCTGGATTTTACGTGCAGTGTATGGTGATGCAGGAAAGTGGACAAAGCTGTCCTTTGTATTCAGCATACTCCAGAGACAGCTTCGCAGGCCTGTGAGGCTGAGGTGTCAACGTCCGCAGTGCTTGTTGGATCTCCATAAATATCACTGCCCTGCTTTTCTCAGCGTTCAAGGACGGTGCTTGCTTCATGGTTCTTCATCGTTATTTTGTGGATGAATATTTATCGCCTATGGCCTTAAATTTCCGAGACAGGCACGCCTTGCGATGCGATACAGAAAGTACACAATGCTTTTCATGGCTTTAAGCATGGTCCTCCATCAATTATGCTTGAAGCAGGGGCTTTACGCGTGAAACACGGTTCAGTATGTCTTTGTAACGTTGGCATAGGGGGCGCGCAGCTTTGGAATTTCTGTTCTCTGTGTTTTCTTCCTAGGCAGTGGTGATATCGGCAACTGGCAAGCGGCCGGACTTAAATAGCCAGCAAGAAGCTGAGAGGGTTTTTACTTCTTTCATTCTGAAGCAGGGTGCTACTCCCCTGCGATGAGGCGCAATATTGTACATATGAGCAACTCTTTTAGGTGCCTGTATGTTGCACACTAGTGTCATAGGGTACTGCATGTCGCCAGTTGCCTGCCAAATGTTAAGAATCTTGGAGTCTGCAAGCATGCAGTGGAAGCTGCTTGGGACGGCCTGGCATCTGCCCATCTTCCCAGTATGGTGCCATGAGTGGCATTTGCTATTCTTACTAGTCCCTCTAATTTGTATAACTTCCATTTGAACTTCTTGGTGGCGTTGTTTATTTGCTCATCCTGTTCATGTTGTGCCAGCATCGTAGAAGCGCTTTGCCTTCAAGTCAGCGTTCCAGCGCTAAGTGCCCAGAGTTGTGACATGTTGCTTGCCTCGCACAGGAGCAAGGGGCCTGCGTATCTTTGGGCTTAATGCAAAGTACATGAAAATGCTGTATTTATTTATGTCGCGCGTTGCACATGACGTTTTTTTCACCTCGCATGCTGTTGTTGATTTGGTAGGCATCTGGCAGACCTCGCAAGGTGCATCCCGTTCGACGATGGATCAGCAAGTGCGCTGGCCCACATAGAAACAAGGATATGCTGCTGGTAGTCGGCGCCAACGAAGCTGGACTGCGCCTCGGCTTACCTTCGTTGATTGTGTTAATTGCGAGACTGCCGAAGTCAACGCAGCATTCTCTCCATTATCTTCGATTTGATCAGGTGCAGCGGATCTTGTCCTAGTGGCAGGGTCACTGTCAGTGTTTAATTCGGTCGAGCAGGCAAGTCTTATTGTTTATTCTATGGCAGTACAGCGACAATCCCACATCTGCAATGGTGGCGCAAGCTCCATAGAGTTGCCTTTAGCTGGCCACTTGCAATGAAGAGGCCACGCAGATTTTTAGCAGTGAATTTACGTTGCTGAGGACAAATCTGGGTGCACCCTTCCTGCTACGCTCGCTCTTACCATCGGCCTGAGTCCCCCTACAATGCGACGTTTTGGGGGCGAGCATATGGCAGCTTTCGTGACCTTGGACTTGCGAGTGGGAAGCAATAACAGGTAGTACACTTCTCGCCTAGCATCGTTCGAGTATTTTGGATACAGAAGTGTGCCGGGATCAAGATGCTCATGCGATAGCTTTGTTGTGCATGGAACGCCTTTCCTGTGCAGAATCGTGGATATTTTTCTCTGGTTTATGTGCATGCACTATCTTCCCAGTGGTTTAGCAGCAACGGCTGCAGACTATTAGGTTAGGCGAGCTGTATTTTCTATACTGCAAAGGAAATGGAAAACCCACTTGTGTTAGACGTGAAGCCTACTACCGGAGGTTGGCTCTCAAATGCGTCAGAGGGTGCGATAGTACACAGTTCAACAGCACTTCATTGCTAACAGGCTAATGTGGAGCAGCGCAAACGCTGGTCACAGTCTTTAAAGCGGATGATCGATTGTATGGACTAGTAGAGGTTTTCTTGCTGTCTTCAGCTATCGCTGCTATAGCTGGCACGTGTAGCTATCCACGCTTATCATCTGCGCGGCATTGCTTCGCTTGTTGAGGTATGCTCCACGACATGAGGATCGGGTTAACTGCCGTTGCAGGGAAGAATCCGGCTTGCACTGCGGGTCTGTCAAAGAAGGTTGAGCAGTGTGTGCATGTGGGCAACAGGGCTTGTACTTTTTGTTATGCTTTCCCCGTCACCAAAGAAGCGCGTCACCCACGCCGATCAGACAATTTCGACGATTATAGGTACTGGTGGATACGCCATTTGGGAGTTCTGTTTCGGGCAAGGGTGGAGGTAATGAGTGCTGCCAACCACCGAATAGCGTTGCGTCGAGCTCTTGAATGTCGAGAGTAGGACCCTGCTCGAGAGGTGTGCGTTTCCGTGGCTTGTAAGATTGTAAGATGGGGAGAAGCGAGATGCCTCTGCACCTGCAAAAGCAGCATAAGCGAGCACCGATTGCATCTATAGGGTTCCCTCCCTTTCGCGGTAGGCAGTGTGATGCAACTGTCGTGGCTTCGTTTTTGTTTCCTTACAGCATACAGGAGCTCGCGTACGTGCCAGAGCTATCCAGTTGTGCCATAAGAGTGCCGCGGGATGCGGGGTTAAAAGCTGTGGCACCACCTGCCTCGGATGGTTAGAGTGCTCCAGCAAAGCAACGGCCAAAGCGCAATTCTCAAATCCCAGGAAGCATATTTCGATTTCGTCTATCTACCCCTTCAAGGCAGTATGCTGCTTGGGCTTTGCAAAAATGCAGAAATGTTCAGCCGCCCTGCGGAAATACCGTGTTGCATGGGCGAGAGGCCGCTGTTGTGGACCATCCTTATTTTAGTGGAGATTTCCAGCACAACGAAGCACCACGTGCGCTGTCAGTACGCATGAACTGGCCCTTCGCGTGCTCTGGGCTTAGTCCGATATGCATGAAGTAGTTTTGTCAGGAGCATACTCGACCCGCTGGTTGCGTTCTTGCCCGTTGGCTGTGCCCTCGTCAAGGACGTACTGGCGGTCCAGAGTAGGAACAGCTTCAACGCCGATTAGTCTAAGGACGGTACAGCTGATCGGCACCGCATTGGGTTGCTTTGTGGAGAGCAGACACGTTGGTTGCGCAGAAGGGTTTGTTCGGAATTCTTACGTGCTTTCCAGGTCAGCTTTTATCATACTGAATTTCCATATCTTTGTAATGGCGTGCAGATGGTATCAGCTAGGGCCAGTGTATTAGTGCGCGTCATCTCTTGCGCTCTCTAGGGTCTTGCTCTGTGGGTGTGGTGGCCCTATGTGAAGAGGCGCTTCTCAGTTGTCATTCCGACACTTCGTAGAATATGTGGGGAGCAGTATTCCTCTAGTTTTATGCACGGTTGCAAAGAACCTTACTTTCGAGGGGTTTTGTGGCTGCGCCTAAAGCATATTGGAGAAGCGAGAAAGAGAAAAGTGGAGGACCCGCTCCCTGGAACTGGAATCGTTCAATTACATTCCGTCAGAGAGTACTGTGCAGAGACGAATATTCAGACCGAACTGCGTCCTGGCGCTGCTGCTAATACTGTTCAAATAACATTTACGGTAGGCTAGCTATGCCCATAGCAGTTGACGCTTCTGGGTGCTTTCATGCCTTGGTTCAGCGCGTGCGCCATTTTCTGCATATAAACGAAGGCTTTGTGCAACCTGATGCGGCGGTAAGCAGCAGCGCGGCTGAGCGCAGAGGTACCGGATGGACATTTCAGGCTTGGCGGCATGCCTCATTTTCATGCTGTAGAGAGTGCGGATCTTATGAGTATCATTTGTGCAGGACGCTAGCGCAACGTGCTTGAAGGCGACATCGATGAGCTCTCTTCGAAAGGCATGGAATGGCAGTAGTTCCATGGCTTCTGCAATGTGGCCACTCTAGACGAGTCGTTGCTGTTGCCATTTGTCCTTTCTTTGGACATGAAGGGCAAATGACGGGAGCAATGTTGCAAGACGATACATTGTGCTGCTCTTCACCTCCACAGCAGGAATGTGTGGGTAGGGTAGGGAGCGGTGCTCGGTGCAAGGAATGCAGAAAAGGTGATATTACTACTCGGTTACCATATCTGTTGTATCACTTGCTGCTCATCAAGCACCATTAATTGCGGAGCGTAGCTTATAGAGCTGCCGCCTTGATGAAATGCTAATACGGCTGGCGGATGACCACACAAAGAGCCTGCTCAGAACGATGAACTGAAGCTTGTAGAGAATGCATGTAGGCGTTGCTCGGCATCTGAAACACGGTGAGATCCATGTGCGCATTACCTGAAACGCCATGGTTAGTGTCAAATAAACCTGAACCCATAATACCATCTTCGGGTCCCAGAAAGTACGGGAGAATACCATGACGCATGTGTCGAGCAAACATTGTGAACTGTACACCGGTACACCGCATGCATGACCCCGAGAAAGTTCACTTCCATAAACCCAGCGCCCATAGCCATTCCCGCAGCTTCTAGAATGTGCAGCAGCGCTGCACAGGAACCGAATGGCGGAAGCGCCCCTTTTTTCCCCTTTCAAGGCTACCTACAAAGCGTGGATGCCATTCCAGCAGAATTAATTAAGTTTGAGCACGTCGTTTCAGGCGTGCCGACAATGAAAACCATTGTGACTTATTGCGGGATACTCAATATGAGCCGCCTGCTCCCCACTTGCCATGTGTCCGTGGTGTGCACAGAATCCCCCTAGGCGGTTTTGTTCATTATCCCTAGGCGCAAGAACGCTTGGCGTGCTTGGTGATTATACCAAAAGGGATGTATCTCAGGTGCGACCCAGGTTACTGCAAGCCGGTCTCTGCCGGCGAACCGTTTTTGCCTCCTGCTGCCTACTGCGAGATTTAAATGCCCCATGACAGTATCCTCTCGTGCCAAAATGACTTGCGCGCCCATGCATTCGGTGACGTCGACCAATTCTACCATGACCACTTACGCCAATCCCACCCCCGTGCTACTGTGCTGTGTTAGAGTAGCATTCTAAACAGCATGATGTTCCCAAAACATAGGAAAGGCCAACAAAGACGTCTCGTATGGTCGGAAGTGGGAGATGCAGAGTCACTGCGTGTGGCATGAGCAGCACTTCTTGTCAATGGCTGCGCATACACAGCCTAGCATTGGGGCAGCAGATGCAAGACGTGCGAAGGCTAGCGAGCGCATTTACCCATTGGGGAAACTCGTCATGGGAATTCATCTGTAGGCTTGCACTCTACATGAAGTTGGAGGGGCAGCTGCATGGTGCTGCCCGTGAGATTGACACCCTGACCATGGTTCGAGGAGACGCAGATTCAATCTAGCGTCTGCCTGGTACATGCTACGCCATATGCCAGTGCAGTGCCACTAGCACCGGCCTGTCAAGAGGTCGAGCTTTAGCAGTGATGCGTGCCTTTTTTTTACTTCTGTGCGCTCGAGCTTATTCTAAATCTGTTCCTTGTGGCGAGTCTTGATCGTTGGCACGCTGCATCCTGCTAACAGACGAAAGGTCAGGTTTCTCCTGAGGTGCTGCTTTGCGAAGATAGTGTGTACCTTTGCAACAGGCAACTGTCGCTGTGGACTGACCGACCCAAAAGGGCCGGCGGCCCACAAACGATCAAGTAGTTAGGACAGTGTGGAGGTGACTATCGGCGACGCCTGCTGGTGAGATTAAGTCTGATGCTTCGCCCTTCGCAGTAGCTGGAAGATGCATAGTGCCTCTGCTGCAGCAAATGAGTCGGAAATATTATTCAAGAGTTTCCTGTCATGTGGCGACCCAACAGAGATCTTGATATCTCAAAATCTGCTCTCTGTCTGTGCCTGTATGATAGCCACAAGTTTAGCCTTCAACACTGGAGGCTGAATAGGTATGGGATGGGTTGCCGATATGCAGCTGCCTGTTCGCTTTTACGAGAAGGAAGGGACGGCGGGGATACGGGCGCTCAGGCAGCAGGCCGCATTATCCTTTCTTTGTAGCATATATTGACCATCTAATATTGGCGTGTTAAGCTTATGCATGTATTCTGGCTTACGTGGAATGTCTTTGTGGTGTGTATTCATAAATCCTGTGGATACAGCAACTAGTATTTGATGTTTTGCACACCGAAGCGCCTGCCTATTGATGCGCAGGCTATCAATTCTTGGGGCTAAATATATACTTATCCCCTGCGCTGGCGTAGATATGCAGCCTCCTAGATGTGTGGATGAAGCATACTGAGTGTGTGGAACAGAGCTATCCAGGAAGCAGGCTCGCCTGATTGGTTTAGGTATTGCCACAAAGCGGTATTCATCATGCGTTTTACTCCAGAAAGTAGGGAGCACCTAGGCGGTATAGCAAAGTGCCATTCTAATACGTGGACACTTCCGAGAACCTGGTTATTTATTGCTAGGCTTTCGCTCTTTCATAAACGATTTTGGCATGCCTGTTAGGTGAGCAGCTGCTCGGAGCATTCGTGCTCAGGCCTTGAAGTATGGGTGCATTCTTAGACTTCTGGTTTTGGATGCTGGTTCGGATGCAGTATCGACAGGCAAATGGCACGCTGTGTCTTGGATATGCTGCAAGGGAAATGGTATCAAAATGCTGAGATTGTGAAAGGCAACTAAAAGGTCATGGCATTGGAGGGAATGGAGTTGACGCGTCCGGCTTCACGCTTGGCCTGTTATTCCAAATCACTATTAGCGCAAGGCGCTGTCAATCTCAGGCGCACTTGGCTATTCCGTTTCTGCATTGTCGGACGTTTGTTCCCTCTACAGAGAGAACCAAGGAGTAGATACTTTACCTCCATCCACTAGGTCATTTGACAGATGTGAACATGGATGATGTGGGATCGGCAGGAAAGGAAACAAGGATGCTCATCAAGTGTCTCAGGCTGGTACAGCTTTGCTTAAAGCGAAGGGAGCACTTTAGGCGAGTTCGGTTACGGAGCCGGTTAGGGTGGCACCTGAGCTGTTAAAGCATTTGAGCTGAGAACACGCCTGATGAACGAAATGATTCGCCGTTTCTTCATGTGGCTAGGCCCGACGTGCGACGTATCTGATAATCGTAATCTCATTGAACTGGCATTGCCTTCCAGAAGGTACGAATTAAGGCAAACTTGTGCGAGAAGCATTTAGAAAGAGCCTCTTCTCGGGGAGGTTCCGTGCTCTTACTGAGCGCGCATGTATGTGGGCTCCGGACGATCCTCCTTACGCGTTTGTTCGTTTCGTGTTAAAGGTCGTATCGCCTGCGTCGAGCAGTCATAGCTGGCTATGAAACGCAGTGCCGCACGCGTTATCTCGGAAATAGGAAGCAAACGCTTCAGGGCATTTTGCCAATTTTTCGGTTATGCAGCAGTTTTGTGAAGAAATAGAGTGCCGCAGGGGCCCCTTGTCGCCTTCCTTTGTGCAGGATACGTGTGCGCAAATCCGCTTGGCTTGCTTATTATTTAAACCTAAAGAACAGAATCATACACTTAATTCATATGAGTACAAGCCAGGGTATGCAGGTTAGCTGCTTGTTGGCCGCTTATTGCCTTCTAGGGCATCAAAGGCCCTCTTCATAACATGGTTTCTTGCCGGCAATGAGTAGCGGTACTTGCGGTGAATTTATATTTTGGGGAAACACGCAACGTAGGCGGTATGTTGCACTTCTTGCCATCAGGTGGCCCTGTGTGGGGACGGCATTCTAAACAGCATGATGTTCCCAAAACATAGGAAAGGCCAACAAAGACGTCTCGTATGGTCGGGAGTGGGAGATGCAGAGTCACTGCGTGTGGCATGAGCAGCACTTCTTGTCAATGGCTGCGCATACACAGCCTAGCATTGGGGCAGCAGATGCAAGACGTGCGAAGGCTAGCGAGCGCATTTACCCATTGGGGAAACTCGTCATGGGAATTCATCTGTAGGCTTGCACTCTACATGAAGTTGGAGGGGCAGCTGCATGGTGCTGCCCGTGAGATTGACACCCTGACCATGGTTCGAGGAGACGCAGATTCAATCTAGCGTCTGCCTGGTACATGCTACGCCATATGCCAGTGCAGTGCCACTAGCACCGGCCTGTCAAGAGGTCGAGCTTTAGCAGTGATGCGTGCCTTTTTTTTACTTCTGTGCGCTCGAGCTTATTCTAAATCTGTTCCTTGTGGCGAGTCTTGATCGTTGGCACGCTGCATCCTGCTAACAGACGAAAGGTCAGGTTTCTCCTGAGGTGCTGCTTTGCGAAGATAGTGTGTACCTTTGCAACAGGCAACTGTCGCTGTGGACTGACCGACCCAAAAGGGCCGGCGGCCCACAAACGGTCAAGTAGTTAGGACAGTGTGGAGGTGACTATCGGCGACGCCTGCTGGTGAGATTAAGTCTGATGCTTCGCCCTTCGCAGTAGCTGGAAGATGCATAGTGCCTCTGCTGCAGCAAATGAGTCGGAAATATTATTCAAGAGTTTCCTGTCATGTGGCGACCCAACAGAGATCTTGATATCTCAAAATCTGCTCTCTGTCTGTGCCTGTATGATAGCCACAAGTTTAGCCTTCAACACTGGAGGCTGAATAGGTATGGGATGGGTTGCCGATATGCAGCTGCCTGTTCGCTTTTACGAGAAGGAAGGGACGGCGGGGATACGGGCGCTCAGGCAGCAGGCCGCATTATCCTTTCTTTGTAGCATATATTGACCATCTAATATTGGCGTGTTAAGCTTATGCATGTATTCTGGCTTACGTGGAATGTCTTTGTGGTGTGTATTCATAAATCCTGTGGATACAGCAACTAGTATTTGATGTTTTGCACACCGAAGCGCCTGCCTATTGATGCGCAGGCTATCAATTCTTGGGGCTAAATATATACTTATCCCCTGCGCTGGCGTAGATATGCAGCCTCCTAGATGTGTGGATGAAGCATACTGAGTGTGTGGAACAGAGCTATCCAGGAAGCAGGCTCGCCTGATTGGTTTAGGTATTGCCACAAAGCGGTATTCATCATGCGTTTTACTCCAGAAAGTAGGGAGCACCTAGGCGGTATAGCAAAGTGCCATTCTAATACGTGGACACTTCCGAGAACCTGGTTATTTATTGCTAGGCTTTCGCTCTTTCATAAACGATTTTGGCATGCCTGTTAGGTGAGCAGCTGCTCGGAGCATTCGTGCTCAGGCCTTGAAGTATGGGTGCATTCTTAGACTTCTGGTTTTGGATGCTGGTTCGGATGCAGTATCGACAGGCAAATGGCACGCTGTGTCTTGGATATGCTGCAAGGGAAATGGTATCAAAATGCTGAGATTGTGAAAGGCAACTAAAAGGTCATGGCATTGGAGGGAATGGAGTTGACGCGTCCGGCTTCACGCTTGGCCTGTTATTCCAAATCACTATTAGCGCAAGGCGCTGTCAATCTCAGGCGCACTTGGCTATTCCGTTTCTGCATTGTCGGACGTTTGTTCCCTCTACAGAGAGAACCAAGGAGTAGATACTTTACCTCCATCCACTAGGTCATTTGACAGATGTGAACATGGATGATGTGGGATCGGCAGGAAAGGAAACAAGGATGCTCATCAAGTGTCTCAGGCTGGTACAGCTTTGCTTAAAGCGAAGGGAGCACTTTAGGCGAGTTCGGTTACGGAGCCGGTTAGGGTGGCACCTGAGCTGTTAAAGCATTTGAGCTGAGAACACGCCTGATGAACGAAATGATTCGCCGTTTCTTCATGTGGCTAGGCCCGACGTGCGACGTATCTGATAATCGTAATCTCATTGAACTGGCATTGCCTTCCAGAAGGTACGAATTAAGGCAAACTTGTGCGAGAAGCATTTAGAAAGAGCCTCTTCTCGGGGAGGTTCCGTGCTCTTACTGAGCGCGCATGTATGTGGGCTCCGGACGATCCTCCTTACGCGTTTGTTCGTTTCGTGTTAAAGGTCGTATCGCCTGCGTCGAGCAGTCATAGCTGGCTATGAAACGCAGTGCCGCACGCGTTATCTCGGAAATAGGAAGCAAACGCTTCAGGGCATTTTGCCAATTTTTCGGTTATGCAGCAGTTTTGTGAAGAAATAGAGTGCCGCAGGGGCCCCTTGTCGCCTTCCTTTGTGCAGGATACGTGTGCGCAAATCCGCTTGGCTTGCTTATTATTTAAACCTAAAGAACAGAATCATACACTTAATTCATATGAGTACAAGCCAGGGTATGCAGGTTAGCTGCTTGTTGGCCGCTTATTGCCTTCTAGGGCATCAAAGGCCCTCTTCATAACATGGTTTCTTGCCGGCAATGAGTAGCGGTATTTGCGGTGAATTTATATTTTGGGGAAACACGCGACGTAGGCGGTATGTTGCACTTCTTGCCATCAGGTGGCCCTGTGTGGGGACGGCATTCTAAACAGCATGATGTTCCCAAAACATAGGAAAGGCCAACAAAGACGTCTCGTATGGTCGGGAGTGGGAGATGCAGAGTCACTGCGTGTGGCATGAGCAGCACTTCTTGTCAATGGCTGCGCATACACAGCCTAGCATTGGGGCAGCAGATGCAAGACGTGCGAAGGCTAGCGAGCGCATTTACCCATTGGGGAAACTCGTCATGGGAATTCATCTGTAGGCTTGCACTCTACATGAAGTTGGAGGGGCAGCTGCATGGTGCTGCCCGTGAGATTGACACCCTGACCATGGTTCGAGGAGACGCAGATTCAATCTAGCGTCTGCCTGGTACATGCTACGCCATATGCCAGTGCAATGCCACTAGCACCGGCCTGTCAAGAGGTCGAGCTTTAGCAGTGATGCGTGCCTTTTTTTTACTTCTGTGCGCTCGAGCTTATTCTAAATCTGTTCCTTGTGGCGAGTCTTGATCGTTGGCACGCTGCATCCTGCTAACAGACGAAAGGTCAGGTTTCTCCTGAGGTGCTGCTTTGCGAAGATAGTGTGTACCTTTGCAACAGGCAACTGTCGCTGTGGACTGACCGACCCAAAAGGGCCGGCGGCCCACAAACGGTCAAGTAGTTAGGACAGTGTGGAGGTGACTATCGGCGATGCCTGCTGGTGAGATTAAGTCTGATGCTTCGCCCTTCGCAGTAGCTGGAAGATGCATAGTGCCTTTGCTGCAGCAAATGAGTCGGAAATATTATTCAAGAGTTTCCTGTCATGTGGCGACCCAACAGAGATCTTGATATCTCAAAATCTGCTCTCTGTCTGTGCCTGTATGATAGCCACAAGTTTAGCCTTCAACACTGGAGGCTGAATAGGTATGGGATGGGTTGCCGATATGCAGCTGCCTGTTCGCTTTTACGAGAAGGAAGGGACGGCGGGGATACGGGCGCTCAGGCAGCAGGCCGCATTATCCTTTCTTTGTAGCATATATTGACCATCTAATATTGGCGTGTTAAGCTTATGCATGTATTCTGGCTTACGTGGAATGTCTTTGTGGTGTGTATTCATAAATCCTGTTGATACAGCAACTAGTATTTGATGTTTTGCACACCGAAGCGCCTGCCTATTGATGCGCAGGCTATCAATTCTTGGGGCTAAATATATACTTATCCCCTGCGCTGGCGTAGATATGCAGCCTCCTAGATGTGTGGATGAAGCATACTGAGTGTGTGGAACAGAGCTATCCAGGAAGCAGGCTCGCCTGATTGGTTTAGGTATTGCCACAAAGCGGTATTCATCATGCGTTTTACTCCAGAAAGTAGGGAGCACCTAGGCGGTATAGCAAAGTGCCATTCTAATACGTGGACACTTCCGAGAAGCTGGTTATTTATTGCTAGGCTTTCGCTCTTTCATAAACGATTTTGGCATGCCTGTTAGGTGAGCAGCTGCTCGGAGCATTCGTGCTCAGGCCTTGAAGTATGGGTGCATTCTTAGACTTCTGGTTTTGGATGCTGGTTCGGATGCAGTATCGACAGGCAAATGGCACGCTGTGTCTTGGATATGCTGCAAGGGAAATGGTATCAAAATGCTGAGATTGTGAAAGGCAACTAAAAGGTCATGGCATTGGAGGGAATGGAGTTGACGCGTCCGGCTTCACGCTTGGCCTGTTATTCCAAATCACTATTAGCGCAAGGCGCTGTCAATCTCAGGCGCACTTGGCTATTCCGTTTCTGCATTGTCGGACGTTTGTTCCCTCTACAGAGAGAACCAAGGAGTAGATACTTTACCTCCATCCACTAGGTCATTTGACAGATGTGAACATGGATGATGTGGGATCGGCAGGAAAGGAAACAAGGATGCTCATCAAGTGTCTCAGGCTGGTACAGCTTTGCTTAAAGCAAAGGGAGCACTGTAGGCGAGTTCGGCTACCTTTTTGGTTACGGGGCCGGTTAGGGTGGCACCTGAGCTGTTAAAGCATTTGAGCTGAGAACACGCCTGAAGAACGAAAAGGATTTGGCTGTGTGAGTAGGTTCGTTTCTCGCGGTGCGCGATGGCCGTGATCCGTAAACCCGCTGGGCGTTTGGCGAGCTGCAGGATGTGGGAAAAAGGGGACGCACGCATAAAGACTAGCACTCGTGGCCGATTTAACACTAGCCACTGCGGCTTCAGGGCTGTTGCAATTTTTGCAACAGCAAACTCGAATCCGGGATGTTAAGCTGCTCTGTGGGGTGTGCTTTGTCCAGTTGTTCCTACACGCAGCGCAGCCTCAGCGAATATCATTAGGCAAAGGAGCAGGAACCAGCTACTCGCGACACCGCGTAACGATGCAGTGGCTAATCAGTCGATGGACCACTTTGCCAGGCCTGCAGAGACGGAGCTGACCAGTCCCATTTCTTGTCCAGCTGAACATATTGGCTCATCGGCTACTCACTGACTGTTCGCGAACGCCATTTCGACGCGTGCTATTTGAATAAAGCACGCTCATTCCTGCTGAACGTTCTCTTGAGTTTTCTCTTGTGCAAAGAAGAAGCTCTTTTGAAAGCTGATGCTGTTCGGTCGTTTTGCTCTTTCAACGCATTGAGAAGGCGTGCGTTGGCCTTGCCAGTGCTGCTGCCCGATATTGATGAATGCACCCAATACCATGATTTACGGAGAAAAGTCAGAGGCAACAGCTTCTCAAGCATAGTTGTAGCCATCGTGTCTCCAGGCCAGAGTTGCCTTTGGTGAGGCAATGTGCTCACTGTCCCTGCGATTGGAATTATATTTTGGATTTCTTGGCGAGCCTTTCCGAAGTCGGTGTGTTGCGCATTGGCTAATATAAAAGGTTACACAACTGTATGCGATGCGCCTCACAACTTTGCAGGTATCAAACAATCATTAGGCAGAGTAAATACTGACATACCCAGCATAAGGCATCGTCAAGCGGCGGCGGCACACTAGCACCGGTAATAACACTCATTCGTTAGTAAATAAGAACGCAATGGTAATGCTCCTTATGGAGAATCAGAAGTATGTCTAGCAGAAGCATGTCACAGCAGGTTCACGGCTTGCATGCCTTGGCTTGCGCAGGAGTGATCTGATGCCTGCCAACGGACGTGATTCCTTGGGGTTTTAGAGACAAAGTGCGCAGCTTCGGCAGTTGTGGGGACCTCCACAAGTTCTGAGTAGTGTGCTGGATTTTACGTGCAGTGTATGGTGATGCAGGAAAGTGGACAAAGCTGTCCTTTGTATTCAGCATACTCCAGAGACAGCTTCGCAGGCCTGTGAGGCTGAGGTGTCAACGTCCGCAGTGCTTGTTGGATCTCCATAAATATCACTGCGCTGCTTTTCTCAACATTCAAGGATGCTGCTTGCTTCATGGTAATTCATTGTTACTTTGTGGCTGAATATTTATCGCCTATGGCCTTAAATTTCCGAGACAGGCACGCCTTGCGATGCAATCCAGGAAGTACACAATGCTTTTCATGGCTTTAAGCATGGTCCTCCATCAATTATGCTTGAAGCAGGGGCTTTACGCGTGAAACACGGTTCAGTATGTCTTTGTAACGTTGGCATAGGGGGCGCGCAGCTTTGGAATTTCTGTTCTCTGTGTTTTCTTCCTAGGCAGTGGTGATATCGGCAACTGGCAAGCGGCCGGACTTAAATAGCCAGCAAGAAGCTGAGAGGGTTTTTACTTCTTTCATTCTGAAGCAGGGTGCTACTCCCCTGCGATGAGGCGCAATATTGTACATATGAGCAACTCTTTTAGGTGCCTGTATGTTGCACACTAGTGTCATAGGGTACTGCATGTCGCCAGTTGCCTGCCAAATGTTAAGAATCTTGGAGTCTGCAAGCATGCAGTGGAAGCTGCTTGGGACGGCCTGGCATCTGCCCATCTTCCCAGTATGGTGCCATGAGTGGCATTTGCTATTCTTACTAGTCCCTCTAATTTGTATAACTTCCATTTGAACTTCTTGGTGGCGTTGTTTATTTGCTCATCCTGTTCATGTTGTGCCAGCATCGTAGAAGCGCTTTGCCTTCAAGTCAGCGTTCCAGCGCTAAGTGCCCAGAGTTGTGACATGTTGCTTGCCTCGCACAGGAGCAAGGGGCCTGCGTATCTTTGGGCTTAATGCAAAGTACATGAAAATGCTGTATTTATTTATGTCGCGCGTTGCACATGACGTTTTTTTCACCTCGCATGCTGTTGTTGATTTGGTAGGCATCTGGCAGACCTCGCAAGGTGCATCCCGTTCGACGATGGATCAGCAAGTGCGCTGGCCCACATAGAAACAAGGATATGCTGCTGGTAGTCGGCGCCAACGAAGCTGGACTGCGCCTCGGCTTACCTTCGTTGATTGTGTTAATTGCGAGACTGCCGAAGTCAACGCAGCATTCTCTCCATTATCTTCGATTTGATCAGGTGCAGCGGATCTTGTCCTAGTGGCAGGGTCACTGTCAGTGTTTAATTCGGTCGAGCAGGCAAGTCTTATTGTTTATTCTATGGCAGTACAGCGACAATCCCACATCTGCAATGGTGGCGCAAGCTCCATAGAGTTGCCTTTAGCTGGCCACTTGCAATGAAGAGGCCACGCAGATTTTTAGCAGTGAATTTACGTTGCTGAGGACAAATCTGGGTGCACCCTTCCTGCTACGCTCGCTCTTACCATCGGCCTGAGTCCCCCTACAATGCGACGTTTTGGGGGCGAGCATATGGCAGCTTTCGTGACCTTGGACTTGCGAGTGGGAAGCAATAACAGGTAGTACACTTCTCGCCTAGCATCGTTCGAGTATTTTGGATACAGAAGTGTGCCGGGATCAAGATGCTCATGCGATAGCTTTGTTGTGCATGGAACGCCTTTCCTGTGCAGAATCGTGGATATTTTTCTCTGGTTTATGTGCATGCACTATCTTCCCAGTGGTTTAGCAGCAACGGCTGCAGACTATTAGGTTAGGCGAGCTGTATTTTCTATACTGCAAAGGAAATGGAAAACCCACTTGTGTTAGACGTGAAGCCTACTACCGGAGGTTGGCTCTCAAATGCGTCAGAGGGTGCGATAGTACACAGTTCAACAGCACTTCATTGCTAACAGGCTAATGTGGAGCAGCGCAAACGCTGGTCACAGTCTTTAAAGCGGATGATCGATTGTATGGACTAGTAGAGGTTTTCTTGCTGTCTTCAGCTATCGCTGCTATAGCTGGCACGTGTAGCTATCCACGCTTATCATCTGCGCGGCATTGCTTCGCTTGTTGAGGTATGCTCCACGACATGAGGATCGGGTTAACTGCCGTTGCAGGGAAGAATCCGGCTTGCACTGCGGGTCTGTCAAAGAAGGTTGAGCAGTGTGTGCATGTGGGCAACAGGGCTTGTACTTTTTGTTATGCTTTCCCCGTCACCAAAGAAGCGCGTCACCCACGCCGATCAGACAATTTCGACGATTATAGGTACTGGTGGATACGCCATTTGGGAGTTCTGTTTCGGGCAAGGGTGGAGGTAATGAGTGCTGCCAACCACCGAATAGCGTTGCGTCGAGCTCTTGAATGTCGAGAGTAGGACCCTGCTCGAGAGGTGTGCGTTTCCGTGGCTTGTAAGATTGTAAGATGGGGAGAAGCGAGATGCCTCTGCACCTGCAAAAGCAGCATAAGCGAGCACCGATTGCATCTATAGGGTTCCCTCCCTTTCGCGGTAGGCAGTGTGATGCAACTGTCGTGGCTTCGTTTTTGTTTCCTTACAGCATACAGGAGCTAGCGTACGTGCCAGAGCTATCCAGTTGTGCCATAAGAGTGCCGCGGAATGTGGGGTGTATAGCCGCGGCAACAGCGACATCGGAGTTTAGGGTTCCCTTGTGAAGGCAGTACCTCGTGGCTACTAAGGTGCGTACCGTCCACCATCAATTTTGCTAAGCAAAGCAACGATCAAAGCGCAGTTCTCTAGGACCAGGAGGCAGTTGTCGAATTCGGCAATTTGCACCTTTAAGACAGTAAGAGTTTTAGCCGTAAAAAAATGGAATGGCTGTGCAGGTATGTACTGGCAAGGCGCTCTATTAGAGTGAAGAGGCGTTTTAAATTAAACAGGATTTAAGGCAACTCTGCTTAACGCTGCCCTCAGATTATTGAATGCAGGCAGTACGCGCATTGCCGTTTGCCACGCATGCAGTGCAAGGCTTAGCAAGCGACGCGAAGACACATCCATTGATTTTATTGAACTTAAACGTAGAGCCGCTGGGTGTGTATTCGCTTTGCGCCCTGTGCCTCCTGCATGAAATAGCATTTTTTGGCAGAAGCTGTGCAATATGAGAGAATGGCAAATATCTTTGTGAGGCGATAAGTATATAGTTCGGGGATATTGCTGTTGAATCATATTACTCCCCCGGTTTAGGCAATGTCTCCTAAATACGTTTAGGGGCTTTCTTCAGTCCTCACTGGCCCCTACGATTATGATCCATAAGCGGAGCACCGCTCTGTACAGAGGCAACTCACCTTCAGCGTGTGCAAACACTAAGAGCAGCACAAAACGCGTACATATACCAGCCTAGAGCTGCGATTTGGTCTATTCCAGTGCAAATTAGTTATAGATGGCACCTTAGCTAGTACGCTGGCCTGGATTTATGGGGCGCATTGCAAAGCCATATAGCGTGGGGTACAAAGACGCCATCGGCCTTTAAGGGAAAAAGTTCATTTGCGTCGTGGGCGCTGACAGTGCTGGGGTAGTTGTGCACACCGTGGACCGCTGAAGGTGCATGGCTCGTCGAGTGAATATCGGATAAAATCATGAAGTTGTTGCGTGAGCGTTCGTGTGGCTTTGAACAGGCAAGATGCCACCAGTAAAAATCCACTTTTGGGGTCTTGCCGAATGCTGCAGAGGCCTTGGGCTGTTGCGGGTAAATGGAAATAAACCATTAGTTCCCACAGCCTGCTATAAACTAGGTAGTCTTCGCTTTACTCCAAAAAGCATTCGCTGAGTCCAGTGTACTTTTGGTCTGCACTTTTCTTGAAATTCAGATGTACAAAGTGATACTGCGTCGTGACCTTAGAAATGCGCAGAGCACTGAAAGCAAATCAAATTATCGTTATGGGTCCGCATGGCAAAGCGAGTAAGCCAGTGATGCACCGCTTGCAGGGTGTAAATAATGAAATGAAAATGGGGTTCCACGCCACTCTTACAGCGGCAAACCGCAATGCCTTTGAAGTTTTGCCGGTGGTTATTCTCTTATGCTGGCATGGCATACACTTTTCTCCCTAGCTCCAAAATGCACGTGGCTCTGTTGCAACAGAAAGTGAGCGGAGTTGCCACTCTTCATAGGAAAATGCATACGATACGCCTGCTTGACCGATGATAGGTCGGCCTAGTTTAGGGGAGACAGCGCGTGCACATGTGAGGCTTCAGTGTATTGCAAAGGTCTGTTAACCACGAAAGCTTATCGAGGCCTGTAATTCCCAATAAGCTGCTTGCCTTTCTTCCCTGCTGTTGATGTAGAGCAGAACTTTGAGACGTTCAAGAACAGGAAGAGGATTCCCCTTATGGTGTGCATTCCGTTTAAGGCAACCGTAGCAGATTGGCTTTAAAACGATACTACTTAAGCGACTGCATCCAGACAGCACTGCGGGATGGCTTCAGTGTGGTATCAATGCTGTAAATCTTGTCTGAGTGCTGTGCTGAAAGCTTTGATCGTTCCACGCCATGTTCGGGATGCATTTGAACAGGCTGTGCCATGTTCCAGTAATCCATCACAAAATAGGTTGTAAAGACGCACTAGTGGCAGATAGCTTCTATGCAAAATCACCTAAAGAAGCTCGGGCGTTCCCTCTTCATATCGATAATGCATGACAATTCGCAGGAAGTCAGTACCTTGGTGGGCTGAAGAACCAAAGAACTGCGGGGCTTTATTTGTCTTGCTCAGGTCACCCTTCTGCATAGAATGCTGCCTGGGAAGCTAGGGCTTTGCACTAACCTAGAACTTCCGTGTAGCTGCAGACATTTCCCAAATTTTCGTATTTCTTATAGTTGTGTGGGGGTTTTGTGAAAATGTCACGTTTTGGTGAAAGCCAAAGAAAATGGGGGGCTCGGAGCCTCTTTACCTCACATTATATTAGTGTAGTGAGTGGTTTTGGAGCCGTGCTTCATGTGTACTCCAGGGTTATAGCGATAGGCCAGAGCCACTCAGGGGAATTCTTTGTGACGGCAGTCGCTGACCACACTCCAGGAAGCGCAAAATGTGGTGGACTCATTCTGGCACAAGACACGGGATGTTATTTTGCAGGCCAGCTCGTCTGATAAACCTTTTCCAAGTGGTAGCAGAACATGCGCCCCTCACTCTATCTAGTTTCGACTATGGCCTGACACACTGTCTTTTGAACGGTTATTGGCTTGAATCCGTCCCTCACACACAGCACAGTTGCTTCGTCTCCACAGTGCGTACGCCTTCAGTAGTTTTCTTGTTTTCCGCATCAGCAGTTGTCTTATCCTTTAAGAAGTGCTGAAGAGTCTTCAAGAACTGTGCGAGTGGGTGCAACATTATACCTGTCCTCTTGAAGGCAGTGAAGGCGCCTAACTGCTCAAGCTTACATCTAGGGGTTGCACGACTGTTCGTGCCACACGCATTTTGCGTCGGTGCCTCAACACCTAGAACTACTTTATAGTTGCTGTATAGAGACTATGGCGGTGTAGAAAGTAGGTCAACAGCTCATGGCTTACGCAACGCATTTGTTTGAATGGTATGTGCTGCCGTTTCTCCCCAATTTTGAGCGCACAATCCATCCGACCTCTTGCGCTCATGGGTTAGAGCATTGTGATCTATCAGGTGTAACTCTATTAATAAACGTATTGGATGCCTAATATAATCCTTTTAGACCTTCCGTTTTCAGTGAGTGAACATCGGGGGCAAAAATAAGGAGCACGAGCGAGCGCTTTCATCTTGCTTCATGCATATTCAGAATGCCGCAGTACTAGATGCCGTAGTGCTTTCGAGCTACAATATGTTCAGGAAACAAGCGGGAGACCTGCCAAAGACGCTATGCTGCACTCCTATATACAGGAGAGGCATCCGCTACCAGCTTTCCCGCTCTAACAAGGTAATAGCACTCCTTCTGTCCAAGATGACGCCTCACAATTCCTCTCTTTTGTTTACAGTCTGTGCGATTCAAGCAGCATGCATTCCTGGTGTATAGGTGACGCCTCCGTCTGGGTAGCGAATGCAGTTACGCAAGCGCTGGCTTATAATGACACTGCCACGTGTGAGGCCTCACGAAATGCTTCCGCCTCCAAACTGTACTGCCGCCCATCTCGTGCGCTAGTGCCTACCCACGCATCCAGGACACGGCGTCAGTGTAGATAATACAAACGTTGGCAGTGGTTCTTTGAGGTGGATGCAGGTGCACGCTAGGCATTGACGGCATTACGAGGGGAGCACCAAGACTAAGTCTGGGCCTTTTATGCAGTCACAAGAACGTTAACGCAGCGTATTCAGGCAGAGCAACTAGATGCCTACTAGCTAACTTGCTTGTCAGCTAGACATCTCCTCCACAAAATCTGGCAGCGCCTTCTTGAGCGGAGCGAGGAAATGGAGATATCACGTTTTGTCTCCCGCTTCCGCAGGAAGTGGGTACTGGACAATATATCTTTCTTGTCAGTTCTTATGCCCTAAAGCAGGCTTTCACCTGCGTCTAAGACTTGCAGCGCCGATGGCAGTACTTCCAGAAAGCCATAAGCAGTCTGTTCCCCTAAGGAACCTGATTTCAACATTCAGCACTTTCCTGAGGAGTGCGAATTCAAGTCTTTATGAAGTCCGGTTGAGCTCAGTAGCTCGAAAGTGCGGCAAGCGAATCTGTCGCCGAATGCATGCCTTGATGCTTCTTGGATTTCCACCCAACCAGGCTCATCAAGCGCTGTTGCGGTAAGACCTTCCCTAGACACGCTTAGTATATTTGAAAAGCCAAGGTGAAACTGGACGAGGAGCATCAATGCACAAGGCAAGCCCTTTTCCTTATGGACATCTTTTTGCTTAGTTGCAGCCAACTAGGCAGCGAGCTGCTGTGGTGTTGCTTCTTGAACGATAATCCTTGCGTCTGCTTCTAGTAGCCGGATAGGCTTTCTCACAGCGGCTAACCCCCTCTGGACATTCTCATCAGGAAGTATGTTTGCAACGGGCAGGTTGCGTTGACGCTGATTGGTGTCAGGTGCTAATCTTCCCCGAACTTGCTTGGATGTACACCTACAGTGTAGCGCCTGAATCGAAAGTATGCTGGAACGACGGATCAGTATAGTACCGTTTGTTAAAAGATGCAAACAAGCAGGGGTTAAAGAAGTTCGTCGTTATCTGTGGCAAGTCTACAAACCTCCAAGCAGCAAAGCGAATAATGCCTCAGCAGCATTTTCATTAGTCTTCATATGCATGAAACTGGTGTGGCAATGGTAAGCACGCTGTTGATTTCGGAGCCAATAGACCGAGAAGGCGTAAACGAGTAATTCGCCTGCTCAGCGTCTATGTATCCATTATATCATGGCCCCTGCTTGCCATGAAAGTGGTCGCATCTTGCGTTGCGGTTACGCGTGCGTGCGAAAATCAGCTGGCATGCGTCTTAAATCACAGAGGAAACGTGCGCGCGCTCGTTGCATTGCTAGCTGTCAAAGCGACCTTAAAAGCCACAATGTGCATGGAGCTGTTGGGTGGCCAAAATTTATTGCCGAAGCTAAACGCATTCACGTGAGTACCAACGGTTGCAAACTTGGAGCTCCGCTGCTTCTGCAGGTTTTAGGTGCTTAACGTCCTTTTCTTGGCGATACCCAGGAGGTTAGTTCCACCCGGCGGCTCCCTTCTAGAGGCAAGTCCTGCATGTGCTCAAGGCAGTTACCTTGTATACAACATAAACGCTGAGCTTGCTTGCTGGTATGTGACAACATATGTGGCATATTCCTTTCTTCGGAAAGGCTGTCTATACAATGCCATAATTCTCCGTGCAGTCGTGATAGCACATTTTTATTGCATTCAGGTTCACTTTAGGGAGCGGCTGACGCAGCTGCATATTCACCACAGCCTCGAAAGGGCGAAAAAAAGAATAAAATGGGTAGCTTGGCCATGGGCGTTCCTTTAACAGCTCCACCTTGTCAATTCGGTCAGGAAGAACGACAGGCAGCCTGGCAGTGACGAGTGAACTCGGCCTTTTTGCCGCATCCACGTTGGCGACAGCGTTACATTTGCTGTTGAGGCACTTAGGCCTCGCTACTGCACACACAGTTTTTATCGTTCGTGGAATACACACTGGAGATACTGTGTCAAGCAACTGGTGCTGGTTCAATAGCTTATATGGGATATGTGGTGTTCATGCGGACGTAGGTTTTGGTAGCTTCCTACAAATTGCCACAAGACTAGCGTGTCGGATTGGTAGCTGCTTGTGGTTCACGGCAGGCACCCTAGTTGGTCCTGTCCAGAGGGTGGGGGAATGCGAGGTGTGTCAGCATCTGGCGTTGCCAGATTGGGCGTTGCGCTCATACCTCTCTTTTACCTCGGCAGGTCGGTACCCCAGTGGTGTTTTTCAGCTGGTGCGCTGCAACTGGTGACTTCCTAGTGGTGATAAAGGCACGCTGTGCTGTGGTGACATCATGTCAGTGTACTTCCATGTATGAACATTTCTGTGCAGCATAACGGGGCACATGCACATGACTTCAAAGTTACAGAGGCTAGTTCCAGCCATTGCAGCTTGCGCCACGCATGTCCAGTATTGTCTACTGTCGAGTGCATCTCACAAGGAGCAAAAGTCTACGACTGCCTTGAGACTGCCTCATGTTCGTTTTCTTCATACAAGTCGGCATACACTAGAGCGGGTGCATTGCTTGCTTGTGCACTATGCAGAAGGGAGAAACCTGCGCATGAGCAGCCGCCTTAGTAAGAACAAAGGAATCGTGGATTACCTTGCTTCTCATCATAATCTGATTGCGCCAATGCCTGTCTGTTAGCGCTTTAGGAAGACCTTAGTTGTATAGCATTTTCTATGTCAACATTACTGTAGGCAGTGCGTTACGCGAATACACAATATTGGGTGTCTCGCGCAAGCCTACTGCTTCTCCGGCGCAGCTATGGCTGCAGCAAGAATGTCAGGTTGAGCTTGTATCCGCCCTCAACTAATTTGCTATTGCCATTAGGTTGGAAAATTGCACTTGGAGGATGCCATGCACAAACTCCCAGCACGTGATGCCACCGGAACTCCATTAAAGGCTTCCAGTCATTCATGCGTCGTTCAGGTGAACTTCGCCGCTTAAATTGCACTTCCACTGTAATACAGAGCCAAGCAGGAAGCTATGAATATTCGTCCTATTGTTGTGCAGCATGATGCGGCGATCACCATGTGGGCAAAAGCAGCGCTTGTGTGATTGGTGAGCCCGTTCCCTCCAAACCCCTCAAATGGGAGTGCCTAAACTTTGAAATATCAGAAGTGCATCTGAGCGTAGGGAGATACTGCCATCGTCACGGCACGTGAAGAAACGCAGTCAAATGTGCTTCCCGCCACAGGTGCAAACGCTGCATAAAGCACGTGGCCGAGCACAAGCCGATGTCTTGAATGTATGCGAGAATCCGATTCAGCGTGCAGTTCAGGTGAAGCCGCTGCCCGATGCTCAAACTAAAGCTCAATGCTTCTTAGCGAGTGCGCTACTGATCATTAAACTGGGCGTGAACGCACTGATCGAGGGGCAGAAGTGAGCACATTTCGGCTTATTCGCTACGCATGGCGCAGCCATACCGTCTGGTCTAGTTCTCGTAGTTCGTAGAGGCTGGGGAGAGGCTGTTTATTTATTATAGAGACGCACGTTCAGTTCGAAGGTGCGACGCGGTTCCGCCGTGTAGGAGTTTGTTGTTATCAATGCGCTTCGGCGGCGTAGCTGCATTAGTTCAATAATCACTCCGATAAGCTACAAAGGAGTCGTTCTGCAGCGTCTGCTATCTCCATATTACTTGCCAGTATAGCAGAATCGCCTGCTACAGAGAGTAGGATAATTTTGCCTTAATGTTCGTAGCGGTGCACGCTTGCACTGTTTCAGTCCTGGGCAGAACTGTTAATAAAATATGCAAGGTACAGTGGCTTTACAACCTCAGAGCAGGAGACCGCAGTACCGAACAGTTAATTTCCTCGGGTGTAAGCTACGAGGCAAATGCTGGTTTACTACGCTGTGCTGCTCTTTGCTGCTCTCCATTTAGATAATGAAATCGATGAGGCTGCTTACTTGCTTTCTTTCAGGGCGCACGCGGATCCTGGTTCCGATTCGCTTGGGATTCAACAGACGAGCTTAACTCCGTGAGGAGCTGGCGGGATGTTTTTAGTGCGGCAGTGCGCAAACGTCACGATTGACCACATGAGCCTTCGCTTTTGAGCTCGCATAAATCCCGGTGAAGCGAGTTCACGGCTGCCTGCATCTAGGAGTGCGCAGCATGAGCCTGCACCTTCTGCCTTTTTAAAGTAACAACCAATTTCCGTATGACGTGCTTTGCGCTTCAGGTGCCGATATAGCCTATAGCATCCCATCTACTGAATCAAAATGCATCTACAGAATCACAATGCTTGGCACCAACTGCTCCTCGGTAGGTTTGGGCACCCTGTATGGCATCCCCAATTATAAAACCATGAATGTCTTTTGAGAACAGTTGGAGGGACAGAACACTTCCGATTTAGTCTCCTCGGTGCGGGCGAGGCAACCCATCATTACATGTATGGCACCTACTGCGTTCCAGCTAGTAGGTTACTGGCCATAAGAAATAATGGTGCTAGGCAACTCCTTGTCCGACAGGTTTGCCTTTTTCTGCCTATAAATTGGCAGAAATGCGCTATACGTATCTACAAGATCTACAATGATTAGCATTAGGCGCACATCGGTATACACTTCCTTCTGTTATGAGCAAATACTGTCTTTGGAGATCACGGTTTGTCTGGTTTAGGCGTTTCGCCGAACACGGATATCTACACCCAATTCTGGCAATGCGCAAACACTAGGCGCACTGCCGTATACACTTTGGCCAGTGTCTTGATAGCGAATTGCAAGAGCAGCCCTATGCATGAGCGTGAAGACTCTGCTGCTCTCCTTGGGGGCCTGAAAAAAAAACCTTTCCCTCAAAACTGGAACACCTGTTGCACTGAAGTTGGTGTGTGATATGACGCTGTTGACGGTGTTTCCCCAATAACCAAGGACCAAGCATATGGGGCTGTTGCCAGGGCTGCCCTAAGCCATAACATGCTGCGCTTGCTTGGCCATAAGCTTTTCTCTCTATTCAGTGCACTGAGGTTCGCCGACAGGAGACAGTCTAAGGCTACGCAGTGCCCCTCCTCAGCTCCCACTTTCCTGCCATTGGGCGATTGAGTGTATTCATCTGCACAGGTTGGCATTTATTCATCATGAGCATGCCAGCCTTCCGGAAATTGAGTTGCTTTGGCTGTTAGCAGCACGCGAACTCGAATAGCCAGTGCGCGCCTGCCAAAAATAACCAATGCATGCTTCTGTGGCCCAATGACAGGAGTAGGACAGATAAATGCCTGCTCATAATGTTATTCGGATTTGCTTCTCCTCCCGTGTTGGAGCTTTCATGCTCGGTATCTCATATTAGATCTGCACCTGACGCCTTCGAAAAGCGATGCATGCTAGGCACAAGACTGTGATACACACGTTTCCTGATATTTTACTTTCATTTAACGCCTTTAAGTTAAAGCCTAGCTTGCATGAGACTTTTGAGGGTACCAGAATGCTCCTTAAGGTTAAACCCAGCAAGCTGTCTGCCCGACGCTGGGTTGCACACGCCACCACCCTGGTTTAAGAAACCATGGCTGTCCAGAATGCCTGATGGCCACCAAGCGATGGTACTTGGATCGGGAGGGATAAATACTTCCTACTGACGATGTTGCTTATGCGTCGCTCCTCATTTTGAAGTATATCTGCCTTGTCAGTAGAGGCTATGCTATCTGGGATTGATCAAGGCTAAGCTCATGCGCAAGAGTGCAGAACCTTGTGCTTTGCGATCTAGATGCGTGCAAGCGTTTTGCTTTAGAAGCAGGGCTGTTGTGAATGCATTCACCCTGGACCGTTATGGTCTATATTCACAAGCTAATGGCTTCTGCCTCCAGCATATTATCTCGACCCCTCACCTAGACTGTGCGACAGCGTTAAGATGATGATGCTTGCACCCCTTGGCAGGCAGATCGTTGAAATTGTTTTTAACATTAATTCGACTTCCGGATTAAGTACCTTGTAGGGCGTTGTGCACAGTCTGGAGCTGCTTAGGCTGATTATATCTGTCCTCTGTTTTCGTTAGGTTACCTTAGACTTTTCGCCTACTTCAGAATGGAGAAGCGCGGACTAGGTGTGGTTGACTTATTTTCAAGATTTGATTCTGCAGCGACACAGGGTTTAGGTACATAGAACATAGCAGGGGTACCAAATGAGACGATCGTGCATACAAATGCTTGTACGCCAGCATTCGTGAGTAGTGTGTCTTTTTCATCAGCGCTACACCTGCATGCTCAGGCAGAAACTGAAGTCAGTGGTGCAGCGTGAGCTTCGAAGCAAGCTGTGTCACCAGTTGGTGCGTGCCTGACGCTTTTGGACCAATGAATAGAGTTACAAGGGAATGCAGACTGGCACGTGCACCTGCCTAAACCTCTTCTTTGTAGGCATAGGCATATCCGTTCAGCATTGCAGCAGCGTGAGACAAGCTGGAATGAAAGTAGTGCTGCGTTAGCAGTTGCTGCAAACATAGATACTGGTTCACGCTTCTGAGCATCAGTAGAAGGATGCTTCGTGGTTTTGCGGCTTGTAGGTTAGCTTAAGCGAAGTCTGCATTAGAACAGTGCTACACTTCAACGCATTCATGGCAACCCTAAGGCTCTGTTAACGCCAATAGCATGGTTTCCGCCAGATCTTTGTATTCGCAAGTAACTGGAGAAACTACAGCTCCCACTATTTCATATTTTGTTCTCATTCGTTAATGAGTTCGCCTAATTCTTCGGCAGCATGCCGCTTGCGGGACTGGCTGCTTGTGTATTTTTGGAGCAGGTCGTACGCCTTCCTATTGCTTTGCAGTGTGCATGATACACAGCCTCCTTCCTCTGTATT
Source organism: Eimeria praecox (assembly GCA_963920595.1). NCBI lineage: Eukaryota > Apicomplexa > Conoidasida > Eucoccidiorida > Eimeriidae > Eimeria > Eimeria praecox. The sequence continues at coordinate 4,974,089 of OY986950.1, forward strand.
TAACTAATACAGGGGGCTTCTAAAGGGCGTATACACATGGATGGTAACAAGCAGGGCCACCTCTGACTGAAGTTCTGGTTCAAAAAAATACTCCTGCACGATAGAATGGGATTCCTACAAGGTGGCTCAACAAGTGGGCAATTTACCGCACAGTGGCACTTGCTGTGCTTGCTTATTTTTGCCCGTGGCTGGGCAACCGCTGAAGAACTTCATTAAAATGAGCAACAGTGTGGAAACGTGAATGCAAATTCGTTTCTGCATTCTGTTGCTCGCATTTTGCCTCTGGTGGCACTCAGAGAGGATCTTACCACAGGAGTCTTGGGTCTGGATGCGAATTCATCCTGTACACGGGGCGCTTCGTCGATCTCAGGTGTCGCAGCCCGTGTGACCTTTTAACACAACCTAGGAACCTAGAGAATAACGAGATGACCGAACATCTTACGAGACGGAAGTTCTTCAAAAAGCCCCATGCCCCTTTTTGAACCGTCGTGAACACTCCGTCTGAATGGCGGAAATTCTGCCACTGCCCTAATGAAGCATTCGGCATGGAGTAGCGGCTTACCCCTGCAGTGAGCATTCATTTGCAGTCGTTGCATCTGCATCATAATCTTCAGTTGGGCGTCCCTACATAAGGTTTCTTTGTTCTAGCCGGTATGTGGAAGACCCACCAGCCTTGGATGCTCACTGGCCTTGCACAAATGAAGGCGAGCGGCAAGGGGTCGCTTGCTTAGCTAGTATCACCCGTTCATTAGAAGCCTTGCATAAATGGTTGGGAAATACGTCCTGTTTACTGGGGCACCAGGTGGGGTAGGTGGCACCGCTCAAACTAGAATTTCCTTGAGGGCTATACCACAGCAAGGGTGTCTTGGGGCTGCCGAACCCTCTTTTACCTGTACGCTAGCGGCTTTCCGAAATGCCATCTCCGTGATTTGCGGCAAAAATACAGAACAGGACGAGAAACCTGCCATCATGAGGTATGATGTGGACTTGCTCACTTAGGCATCAGCTGCGCAGCGCAACGAACGCAGTACTCGTTTTCCCCCATAAGGATAACATGAAGTGATCCACCACGTACTCTAGGAATGCTGCCGTTGAAACCTATTTTAGGCCGGTGGAATTCATTTGGAGGCCAAGCCTAAGTTTTAAACGGTACGATAAAAATGTGGGTGTTAGTGCGTTTCATTGCTTCGGTACTTCGCCAAGCACCGTATAGGCTGGAGAGGGTTGCCACAGGGTGCGTTGCAGCGTTGCATTGTGCCACAGGACATCTGTTGGACTTCACATGATAACCTGGATGGCCATTGCTATTTGATGATAAGCGTCGGTTGTTCATCATAGCACCCACTATCTGTTGTGTTGTTCAAACAGCTGCGCATTGCTTTTTGGTTATCTCGTCTGTTTCACATATGTGCTTTCGACCTACTTTTGCGTTAACCTCATTTGCACAAGACAAATCAGGACAGTGCAAGTCGTCAAGAGCAAATTTCAGGTAATAGGACTGGAAATCGAAGCTTCATTACGTCCAGTCATCGATGTGGGATTCGCTTCAGGAAGTGCGTCGTTAGGCCGTTAGCGAAATTAGCATGCAGCAAACACGATTTGGCATATTCTGCAGTTTAGCGCTCCGCTCACTTGACTAGCTTGTTCCTGTCGTTAGCATATTGCTGTGTGGGTTTTAGAAGCTGCTGTCTGGTTGTGCATCTGCGGTTGAGGGAGGCTGGCTTTCAGCCCTAAATCGGTTTGTTCGTCATTAGACATGGACTCGTAGTAGACGCTCTTGAGCGCAAGCGGTTGGTGTTGAGATATCAGAGGTGCTCATTCTAGAAGGCAGCTCACCTATGGTCTCGACCTGTTTGGGAAGTCCTGATCACCAGGTAATATGATGTTTTGATATTATGCTTGAGTATGCGCCTGCACAACAGTGTATATATGCTTGCCTGCCTGTACAGGGCCACTCGTTCGCTCGGAACATTCGTCTTTCACTACTTGTTCTGCTCGTTCTCCTCGATTTCCCCCTCATCATTGCGAATGTTGCTGCGGCTGCCCAGCTACATCCAACCAGCGCACGGTGGGCACCTTTGGCACTCGGGTTTATCCAGCAAATGGCTGTAAATGCTCATCTTCATTATGATTCAATTCATTCGTGCATATACCAGGTATTTTGGTTTGACCGACAGGCAATGGGTCCTTGCGGCTGGGCCGAGCGGTGACGGATTGCCTATTCTGCCTTGCATTTGAAACTCGCAGGAATAGCTCGCTGGGACTCCACATTGTTGCACTGTGCCCATCATGCCAAAATAATGCAATTTAAGACGTGTGTAAAGTTGTGTTAAACGAAAAAGTAACAGCGAGCTGATGAAGCGGCAACCGAATGTGCCTGTCGGTCATGGCAGGCACAGTTGCTTGCAAAGACTGCACATTAGAAGAAACCAGCGAAGCAGCTGTGGCCTTCCAAGGTTTTGTGAATGCTGTCGAGGCATGCCGAGGCTAGGCGTTCTATCTGTTTGGGTTATTGCAGCTAGTGCGTTAGTGGAGACTGCCTCTAGAGATCAGCAGAGTGTGTATAGTACGCTCAAGAGACAGCATCTGGGAACTGCAAATTGATGTGGCATTCTGAAGGAGTGCCGCTTTAGCGGTGGACAAGCGAAGATTAGCATGTGCTGGGTTGTATCTTTGTGGCATCTTTGACTAACAAGTGTACAGGTTTTCTACGGTTAGACGCACCGCCGGAACAGAGTGCTGACCCTTTCAAAATATGCTGTAAAGATCTACAATGGCGTGAGGCAGCACCTGGCAAAACAGAAGCCTTGTTGCATGCTAAAGGCACATAAGGCAGAAACTCAGACCATGCAGAGACACTTAATACTCCCAAGAAAGTGCGGCGTGTACAGTGCTGATCCTTAGCGATCCATGTCGGTGGTTCCCTGTTCCACCGTGCTCTCCATGCAGGCCCTGATGGGTAATCGTAAGTACAAGGCTCTCTGTAAGTAGTTGACACGCATATTGTGCTAGAATTTGGAAGTTATGATGCTGGAATCTTAGTTTGAGGAGCAGCCTGAAAGCCCTCTCGGCCAGGTTCCGGCGAAAATGGCGATTGCTTAGTCCCCGCTGGCTTCTCAAAATGTGAACCTTGCATGGGAAGATGTCGTTAACTCGCTGCGTTCCTCGTAACGAAAATGGTGAGCCCGGACAACTGAAATTGTTTGCGGTGGCGCGGAAATCCTACTTGATGTATGATAGGCAGTACGTCATACCAGCCGTTGTGTTGGGCTTTAGGGAAACTGCCTTCATTCATTTTTTTGCGGGTTGAAGCCTTTCAGAAGATTCACCATCTTAACACGAGGTGGCCCCATGGATAAAACAGGCTGCATAGTTTGATGGCTTTTAGTATGTGAGCTGCTAGCCATAGGGTCAAGAAACAACCAGCTGCGGCACCTGTCTGTAGATGTACAGCATGGCAGATATAAGCGAAAGTCGTTCTTATTCTTTCGCCGTGTTTATTAATGCTTCCCTTACCCTCTGGCTGTTAGTAGAGGAACCCGTATGGCACGAAACGAGCATGGGAAGCTGCGCGTTCTATAATGGGTTTTATACACGCGGCTCGGACTTGCGCAACGCGCCTAACTATCAGGGGCGTCGCAAAAAGGGATTCGCTGTTGCGTGCCTTTACACTTTTCGATGGAGTCCCACCCAACAACGCGAGGACGAACGAACACAGGGAATCGTCCCCTTGTGAGGGACGGCACAGGGTCCATGGAACGCCATGTGCGTTTGGCCCAAGTGCATTTTCTAATTCAAGGTGCTTTGTACTAGCTAACAAACAACTAACTAGCTGCCAGCGCATCGTTGCTGCTACTGCAAGCACATGCCCTGCGCCTCGGCGTACTGAGATTGCGTCAATCTCTCTAGTATGAGCACTTTCACTGTGCCTTACAAAGCACATAACCCGTAGGTTGTGCGTTGCAAAAGTGCCTTTCTGCATTTTGCTTTCTGCAAAATGCACTCCAGCGCCGACAGACCAGTGCCTTTCTATCAGCTTTAATGCATACGAAAGTTAACAACTGAAGCAGGCTTCAATTCAGGATGCATTCTGCCTTCAAAAGCTTAGATTTGTTGTTTATATATGCCATTAGGGCATCTCAATTTGTACGTGCTACTGCAGCCGCGCCTGCATTCTTGTGTGTACCGTTGCACCCTCATGGCCCCAGAAAGACAAGAGACCTAACTTACTAGTATGCACTTGCTTTGATCATTACGTGAAGTTACACTCCATCTCTGTTTCTAGGATGCATTTGTACACTCTCGGTGGTGTGCCCATTTAACGGAAACCGCCAGTTCCGTTGTTGTGCAGATATCGCAGATTCCGTTTGATCGTCATCTGCGTTCCCCTGCTCGCCTCTAAACGACGGAAGCAGCAGGCTTCATTGCAGCACAGGAAGAGACATCTATAGAGTCAAAGCAACTAACTGAATTGGGTTCCTGCTGTTCTGAATAGTGCGCGACAGGAAACGGGGCATTACGTGTTTACTGTGTCCATGCCGACAGCCATCCAGGTAGGGTGACGCATGCGAAATCTGGCTGAGACTGTGACCCTCAATATAGAGGAGTATTGCGGAGTAGGGCAGCATCTTTACTCAGCCGTGTCCATGGTCGCTTGTCGTTATATCGGAATTGGTGTGAATGATCTTCTAATGCCTCCTTCTGCGACAGGTGACTGTCGTTCGGCTTCAATCTTGCTGCCGCAATCTGGCTTAGGACATTTTGGAGACCGGCGTTCAAGCCCTTGTGCAAGGTCCGCATTAGAACTCGAAATTAAATGAGCATCAAGCCGCATATAAGCATCCTGTCCTTCTAAGGAAGTATGCATTTATCTGGATCAGGGTTTTGAAGCAGAATGGTGTAGTCGAGAACAAGCACGTAGCAAAGCTGTGCTGGTTGGGCACGAAGGCTGCAGGAGTTTTCGCAGGCTTCTCCCTTGACTTACGCGCTGGCTTAGAAGAATTTGCAGCGTTGTGGACATGTATGGTGTTTTTTGAGGGTTCCTCATATAATAACACATCCTGTTTGCGTGCAAACTAGTTGTTTCCAGTCTTACTCCGGCGACTGCGTAAATGTGATAATCGTTGGGCAACGGATATCATCCTTTAGGGACTTTCACATTCTTATTTGGCTGCATCAGATGCTATTGAGAAGCAGCTTCAGTACACTCCAGCTGGGCGCCATCCTTTGCAGGCTTTCAGTGTCAGGTGCATATTTGTTTCCACTGGCTTCCTTTTCAGTGTCAACTGATCGAGCGTACTACCTATGTAAGCAAGCGAGCTTTCCCGCTAGAATGTAAGTTTCTTCCTGCATGTGTGGACACCGGCAGTCTACTGCACTTGTAGAGAACATACGCTCCATTATGTAGCCTTCAACAGTGTTTCGGTGCCACCAAATCCGCTGAAACAGTTGAACTATGCCGACAAACCGAAAACTAGGCTTCAAGCATAGGCAATGTGGCGCCCAGGCACAAAACTCTTGGAAGGAAGGGAATTTTCATGTAGCGTCTGTAGTTTAGAAAGGCTTTTTCATGAGGACATTGGATTCATCCTCAGTTATTTTCAAACTGTAGCTCTCCCCATGATCCCCTCGTTTAAATGCTGCAGCTCCGTATACTTTAGGCATCATGCCGCGTATAACACTAAGAGAGCCAAGAAGGCCATGCTTTATAGCTTTGGAATGCATAACTCGCTTCCCAGGTCTGGCGGCCTCTCATACAACGCTTCCAAACAGAGTTTGTTCAAACAGAGATGCTGGATGAAGCAGTGCTGCATCCTTGCTGCAGATTGTAGGTATTTTGAAGAATTGCTCGGGCGGATCTTATCAATTCTACCAGGCTGCTGCTGTGTTTGCGGAGAATCAGCTTGCTCCAAGGGAACTTTGTTTGCCTCGGATTAGCAGCCTCCTGGAACAAACAGTTTGGCATATCTGCTGGTAGCAGCAGATCGAACAGTGCGCAGCCAAACCCTATGATGAATACAGTGCCGCCGGCATACTGCATCCCCGGCAGGCAGGGCACCTCGCGTATGGAGTGGCCATCTGCTTAATAGCTGTTCTTTTGAGTGACGTAGCCATTGATATACTTCTCCAAGGTTTCGCGGTAAACGGCTATTGCCACCCGGTTGAAGCTTGTGAGAAATTTATTGTTTTAAATACACTGCTGCTCGCATAGGCGGCGTTACACCTAGCTGCTGTTAGTCTGATTTACTGCTTCACACAAATTGAATCAACATGCTTGACGCATCGAACGCCCAATCTGGGAACAGGTTAGAATATAGGTCGGTTCTATACCGGTTTATCATCATCATCATCATCATAAAGGGAATATGGGTGAGCCACTATGCTTTGGGTCTTCAGGATGTGCGCTTCCTCCAGCAATCTACGCAGTTGATCCCCAGGCAGTTGCATGCCGGCGTACATAGTCCTCTGTGCTTAGTTCGTCCACCATTATATGGAGTTCACATAAAACAGGGGAAGCAACTGTGTCGCGTACGCTATACTTTAGTTTGTTTATGCAGGCTAGCTGCATATGCAGAGTATTGGTGTCTACAGTATATAGAAAGAAATTATTTTCTGAGCAAGATGCCATTTGCTGTGCCGAAATCGCTGGTACACGCATTATGTTCCCTATGCTATCATGTGTAGCACATTTTAAACTAGTATTTTTCTAGATTGACATTTTTGGCGTGGGGGCCATTGAAACAACGAAGGCAAAGTTCCTCCTGTGAAAAGGCGCTGACGGGCGTTCATGCGTCATGCGTACCCCATCCCACTCAAGCCCTAACAACCTATTTTGCCCACCAGTGTACGAACTGAATAAACCAATCTTGGACCCTATTGTCAGCTATGCTGCCATTTACAAGGACTGTTTTGGAACTAGCTCCACTTCACCAGTGCCGTCCAAGGCATTCTGCAGCAGCTACTAAAAGGAGCGTACTTGTCGCCCATGGATGAAAAAGGCCGTATGTGGGCTATCTTTGGACGTATAGCTACATCGCTTCTCTTGTGCGGAACAATATAACTGTACGTAAGAAGAAACTAGGAAGCTCGTGTCAATGCACGCGGCAAAATGCTGCTTGCAGCACAGGTTTTGCAACCGGAAAACGTTTACCTAGCTTAGCGGTTTTTCAGGCAGCCATTGTTCTCGAAATTGGCACCTATTCCAGTGCAGCAATGAGGTATTCGCATGATGAACACCGATACTAAAGATGCGCGTGCTGTGATGTGTGATTACCCTGTAGATGGTGCGGCGCTCACCGTAGAGCCTTGAAATATTAGAGATATGGCTGGTGCCGTTTTGGCACTGGTTCGGAAAGTATAGCTCATTAGGGAACATATGTAGCCTTTTAATGAGTAGCGCCTGAGTAGATAACAATCCCCCGGCTTACAAGTATGTCAACGCTGCAAACCCCCGTGGCGGTTTATCCACATGTCTTTTGCGTTGAAGGCGAAGAACATACTGCTTGGTCAACTGCATTTGTAGCAGTTAGCAAACCAAGAGCGCAGGAGGTACGATGAGGCAGGCCATGCAAACTTTGGTGTAGTTCGGGGGCCCGATTAATAGTAATGAAGGTGATAAGTAGACTACGGCAGGCATTGTACACTGGATGATTTAAGTGAAAACGATCAGGCAAGCCTAGATCCCGTGCTTTTACTTGAAGATATTCCTAATTGCTTAGGTGGTCTTACCCCTTTACAGGGGCGTGCAAAGCTATAAATCTGTTTACCTTGATGTCTATGGCCAGCAAAATGTATTCTACAGTGGAATTTGACATTTGCGCTTTGGATTCTTTGCGGGCTAGCCAACCGGGCCAAAACAGGTTTCTCTGCCTGCTGGTCAGGTGTCCTATGATCGTATTATATCAGCTGCAGCTTGCATGAACGCAGACTGCATTTGGACGGATTCGGACTGTAGTGGCGCAGCAACTACTATGGCAGATGATGCATGCTTTGTTTACCAAGTGGCACGCTTAAGTGAGCAGCGCATCATACTGCATCGGCGTGTTAAAAGGCTGGCAGATAATCCCTTTGTCCACTGCCGCTTTCAGTGGATTTTGCATGGTGTTGACGGCGCATGTACGTGCCAGCCACCTGGATGTTGAGCAGTGAATTTGCATACCTGCATAGCATGGCCTGCAAACCGCAGGTATGAACTCTTCAGAAACTGCAACACAGACCGGTACACCATACCAGTTCTGAATGGCCTGTTATAGCGTGCTTGCAGCACGTTGAGTGCAGGCTGTTTGCATTGAATTAGTTTTTCTTAAAGAGCTGTCACATGCATACGCTTCGATGGCCCAGGGATTGCATCCTGCAGGCAAAGAAAGGCCTCAAATACGGTAACTGCTGATCCCCGGAATGAGATGCAATGAAACAATTTCCAAGCGACCCGTTAGAGGGCAGGTTGGAATCCTCTTTGCTTCCAGTGGCGCGAGTTGCCAAGAAATTCTTCGAAGTGCTATGAAGGAGAATGCGTCTATATATACTGCATAGGAACCTGACAGTCTCGCTTCACACTCATCTGCCGTAGTATGCTGGTCATTGTCGGGGCTATTGAAATGTTTAGCTCTCGTGCTTAGGCACCATAGACAACGTCATAGTTGTACTGGGACGCAAGCGCCTTTTCAGAGAAAGCTGACGCTTCATGCAGGTGATTTGGTTTCACTGACACTCTGTAATTGGATCCCTACAAAGATTGCCTCGTCATCTTGGCAATTTACTTACTAGGCCTTTTTTAAGTGGGCCACTAAAAATATTGTGAGTTAATATTTGGTTCAGTCGTTGAAGTGCTTAACGCAGCGTCCTCCAGCGCGTGCCAGAATTGTATCAAAGTCCTGCGCGTTGCGAGACCACGCCACGCCTAGGGCAGATACCTACTGTCCGAGAGAGCATTTCGACCCTGATGGGCTGTGTGCGTCTGGCTGCTGCGATGTGGAGTGATATGGGTCAGCATATACACAACACTAATTCGTGCTTCGCATGGAATGTGCTATTCAGCTGCGTGTACTCCGCATTTTCACACTTCCGGCAGATGGCAGGGATATGGACGGTCCGAAGCCAGCCCACCGGGCGTGTCTCCCGCCTTTACACATTGTTGAAAACAGCAGGCATTAGTCAAAGAAAAGTGCATTGCTGCTCTAAACATTGCGAATCACACAATAAAGAAGAAGGTGCGCCTAGAAACGTCATTAAGGTGTAGCCGATTAAAGTTGTACCCGTTGGAACAGTCTGTGCATGCTCAAGGGAATTGAGCTGCGGTTGCTGAGGGAGTTTGCTCTAAGTGGTCTCTAAAAATGTCATTGTCTGGCAGGCGTCCACCGTAGCTTGCCTTGTGCTTGTGCGAATCCGGTGCCCACAGTATTCTAGACCGCCTAGCCGAGACTCGTTTCGATAGCCGCCGATCAGCGGCCAGTGATGATATGTGCTGTGGCTTGTCGGGCCCTTTACGTTGCCTGCGTGCATGTGCATTTTTATCTTAAGCTTGGCGTTTCATACTTCCATCAGAGCGGTGCAACCAGGTTGAGGCCGCAAGACAAAGCGACGCGTGGTGTAATGTGCAGTGAGGTCAAACGACTTCTGAATCACCAAGGTAGATTCGACGCTAAGCATGTCGCTAGCTTTGGTAGCTTAATGCTGCAGAAAGTGCGCGCAGGTCCACCATTTTGTTTTGCACGGTGAGAAAGCATTGCCCAAGAGATAGTTGTTTCCAGACTGTTTCCAGATACTTCATCGCTACTTCGAATGTCGCACATTTTGGTCCATCGTACGTGTCCATAGTCTACGCACAAACGTTCACGCAGGAGAAGCTGTCATAAAAGCATATATTGATATCCATGCCATGAGACTGGTGTGAGGGGGAGGAGGGGGCGGGAGGGCGTTTGGGTACGCTACTACGCCTGCCTTATGGTTCTTTTCCCGCGGTAGCCAATGCTGGAGGGCATTCCTTTTCGCTGTTATCTGTAGAAGCTTTCTTGCTAGGATTTATTTCCTGCAGAGTACCAACCTTATTAAGAAGCCCTCCTGGGCAGCCTGTTTGGATAAGAGTTGCGTATGGGGCTTCTCCTTGTGCTCTGCACAGGTGACAATGCGTAAGAGCATTGGTTCTTTGGTTGTGTACTACGCGGCAATGCCATAAACCCAAGCAATTATACGAGAATCAGCAAGTATGGTTTTGCGTACCATTAGGCTGCGAGGGTTGAAGCGATTACAGGCTAGCATGGCCATCTCAGGGCATCATTTCCACTGCTTGTCCATGCGGCATGAATTGTGCCAACAACGTTTACTGGGCAAGCAGGTTTGTGCTTGTTGATCGGTTTAAAATTCGCTGCAAACGCCGCCTAACCGGAACAGTGAAGAGGACTCTATACGTCCTGTATTGTTATCCGACGACGTGTCTCCCCAGTGATAACTCTGCAGGCAGAATCTTGCCTTTGGCAGTCAACTAGATTACCACACAGTAGTCGCTTTTGTCGTTTACCGCACTGAATGCACATTCAGTTGCTTTTACTGAATGGAGCGTTAGAATAACTGAACATGTTTATGTTCACTGTGTCTAACAATAGCACTGATGGACGAAAATGGACTTCCTGTATTGTCTTTTCTCATCCCAAGTAGCTTACGGTTCCTTACTAAAAGTATATTTTGTTGTCGGTCAAAGGTAGTATTGGGCACGGACCAGTCGATAGACCCTAAAAACGCCTTTCTGTTGTTTGTTGAACTGCCTCGAGTTGTACCAGCATTTTTTTCATTCACAGTTGCATCGGGGGCCATCGGTTTGTTGCGCTACCGAAGTGGCCACCTGCTTTATCAAGGCCTTCAGGAGACCACCCTCGCTGTGTGATGTCGCGTCAGTGCGTGCACCAGCGGTTTGCGGATCGGCCACCGACTCAAGCAAAGCCTGAGCATTTCGTGTTGTGCAGAACAATGCTCACCACGTAAACACCTCAGAGTAGAGACACGCCGGGTAGTCGCTCACTGCAACGTGTGGAATGCCTCCAAAGTGCCATTTTATGCAACGCAGTTCAAAGAACTTCTGAACATATTTGATGTCTGGATATTATTAGTGCAGCCGCATTCATTTACCTGTTATCGTAGCGTCTTTCGAAGACGGGGATGGCTGATGTCACTAGCGATTGCGGCCAAGAGCTTTTAGGCTGTCAACAAGAAGCTCTAGAGTTATGTTGAAGCACATACATGTGCAGTGTTGTCAGTTTCATGCTTTGTGGGCCAGCGAGTTCGTGCTTAGAGCCATACGAAGTGCACATAGATATTCGCCAGATGGTCTTACCGAGGACGTATGAAAGGGGGGGTTCTTGAGGGCGCTCCAACAGGACGCGCGTGTGCTCAGTTGTCGGCACTTGCGGTACGCGATCCCGTGACCATATGGGCACCCTAGGTATTTGAGGTTCGGCTCACTGCAACAGTTCAGCAGGGAATGGCTCTTACTCTGCATAATTAGTTTTCGTAGAGCAACATAGCTTGCGTGCTCTGCTATCAGCAAGTACGCCACAGTGAAAGCACTCCTTCAGGAGAATAGCGCGGCTTCCCAGAGTGGCTGCATGTCCCGCTGGCCTTCGCTTGTTAGGTTGCCCTAGCTTGCAAAGCCGCCTTAGTTACTAAGATCGCCTCTTCCATGTAAATGCGACCTATTTGGTTGCATCGGGCTTTGCCTGCAAGAGCTTGGATATGCGCAGGCTGGCTACACGCAGGCTGTACGGAGCTTCGCTGAGTGCCTGCATGGCTGTCAATTAACCTGCTGACGTCGATGCTGTCAAAGCGTATGTACTTGGATAGCTGAATGTGAAAATTCCCATCTATGTGCATGGCTTCCGAAGGCAGTGACTCTGCTGTAGAGAATCTTTGCCCACGTTCACCAAAGATTGTCTACTGGCTTATGAAAGTTCCTAACCTCATAACCATTTGTGACGCCTGCAGCTCTGCCTCTGCTTTTCCTTGTGCTTATGCACTTCGAATGCAGTAGTAGGTTTTGACTGCGTCAGCCAGTATGAATATATTCAATGTTTTGCTGATGGCTTGCCAGAAAGCCATCAGTTTAATGCTTGCCTTATTCATCCGCAGTGAGAACGGCTCAAATCCTCAGAGTACAGCGAGGGGCGCGACGCTGGAGTACACCACTTTCCGTCTTTGAATGATTCTCGGTGTCTTGTGATTATGCTATTCCTGTTCCATATTATTTTTCCAAGCCTCGAATATTGAACTGGATATTTGCTTAATCCGTCCTGCGTGGCTGGAGACGCCTGCTTTGAACTACTCCCTACGAGATGAATGGGCCTCTACTATGTAGTGTGCATTCGTTTCCAACACAAGGCTGCCAGTTTGGCGACATTACTGGTTACATTTTTGCCTAATGGGGACTGACCCCACGATACATTATGGAAGCAACTTACGCTGCAAAGCTTCGCAGTGTTTAGCTCGCGCGTGCCACTTCCAGGAGGGGCGAGCATTCAGTTACCTTTGCTATCTGGTATGCATGTGCATGCCAAACGGAGTTGCCGGTTACGGTTGCGTCAGTCAGTACGCTTGCATTCGGTCTCAGGCTCATGGCTTACTAGTAAGCCAGGATGCGTTCGAAGACGGGGATGGCTGATGCAACTAGCGATTGTGGCCAAGAGCTTTTAGGCTGTCAACAAGAAGCTCTAGAGTTATGTTGAAGCACATACATGTGCAGTGTTGTCAGTTTCATGCTTTGTGGGCCAGCGAGTTCGTGCTTAGAGCCATACGAAGTGCACATAGATATTCGCCAGATGGTCTTACCGAGGACGTATGAAAGGGGGGGTTCTTGAGGGCGCTCCAACAGGACGCGCGTGTGCTCAGTTGTCGGCACTTGCGGTACGCGATCCCGTGACCATATGGGCACCCTAGGTATTTGAGGTTCGGCTCACTGCAACAGTTCAGCAGGGAATGGCTCTTACTCTGCATAATTAGTTTTCGTAGAGCAACATAGCTTGCGTGCTCTGCTATCAGCAAGTACGCCACAGTGAAAGCACTCCTGCAGGAGAATAGCGCGGCTTCCCAGAGTGGCTGCATGTCCCGCTGGCCTTCGCTTGTTAGGTTGCCCTAGCTTGCAAAGCCGCCTTAGTTACTAAGATCGCCTCTTCCATGTAAATGCGACCTATTTGGTTGCATCGGGCTTTGCCTGCAAGAGCTTGGATATGCGCAGGCTGGCTACACGCAGGCTGTACGGAGCTTCGCTGAGTGCCTGCATGGCTGTCAATTAACCTGCTGACGTCGATGCTGTCAAAGCGTATGTACTTGGATAGCTGAATGTGAAAATTCCCATCTATGTGCATGGCTTCCGAAGGCAGTGACTCTGCTGTAGAGAATCTTTGCCCACGTTCACCAAAGATTGTCTACTGGCTTATGAAAGTTCCTAACCTCATAACCATTTGTGACGCCTGCAGCTCTGCCTCTGCTTTTCCTTGTGCTTATGCACTTCGAATGCAGTAGTAGGTTTTGACTGCGTCAGCCAGTATGAATATATTCAATGTTTTGCTGATGGCTTGCCAGAAAGCCATCAGTTTAATGCTTGCCTTATTCATCCGCAGTGAGAACGGCTCAAATCCTCAGAGTACAGCGAGGGGCGCGACGCTGGAGTACACCACTTTCCGTCTTTGAATGATTCTCGGTGTCTTGTGATTATGCTATTCCTGTTCCATATTATTTTTCCAAGCCTCGAATATTGAACTGGATATTTGCTTAATCCGTCCTGCGTGGCTGGAGACGCCTGCTTTGAACTACTCCCTACGAGATGAATGGGCCTCTACTATGTAGTGTGCATTCGTTTCCAACACAAGGCTGCCAGTTTGGCGACATTACTGGTTACATTTTTGCCTAATGGGGACTGACCCCACGATACATTATGGAAGCAACTTACGCTGCAAAGCTTCGCAGTGTTTAGCTCGCGCGTGCCACTTCCAGGAGGGGCGAGCATTCAGTTACCTTTGCTATCTGGTATGCATGTGCATGCCAAACGGAGTTGCCGGTTACGGTTGCGTCAGTCAGTACGCTTGCATTCGGTCTCAGGCTCATGGCTTACTAGTAAGCCAGGATGCGTTCGAAGACGGGGATGGCTGATGCAACTAGCGATTGTGGCCAAGAGCTTTTAGGCTGTCAACAAGAAGCTCTAGAGTTATGTTGAAGCACATACATGTGCAGTGTTGTCAGTTTCATGCTTTGTGGGCCAGCGAGTTCGTGCTTAGAGCCATACGAAGTGCACATAGATATTCGCCAGATGGTCTTACCGAGGACGTATGAAAGGGGGGGTTCTTGAGGGCGCTCCAACAGGACGCGCGTGTGCTCAGTTGTCGGCACTTGCGGTACGCGATCCCGTGACCATATGGGCACCCTAGGTATTTGAGGTTCGGCTCACTGCAACAGTTCAGCAGGGAATGGCTCTTACTCTGCATAATTAGTTTTCGTAGAGCAACATAGCTTGCGTGCTCTGCTATCAGCAAGTACGCCACAGTGAAAGCACTCCTGCAGGAGAATAGCGCGGCTTCCCAGAGTGGCTGCATGTCCCGCTGGCCTTCGCTTGTTAGGTTGCCCTAGCTTGCAAAGCCGCCTTAGTTACTAAGATCGCCTCTTCCATGTAAATGCGACCTATTTGGTTGCATCGGGCTTTGCCTGCAAGAGCTTGGATATGCGCAGGCTGGCTACACGCAGGCTGTACGGAGCTTCGCTGAGTGCCTGCATGGCTGTCAATTAACCTGCTGACGTCGATGCTGTCAAAGCGTATGTACTTGGATAGCTGAATGTGAAAATTCCCATCTATGTGCATGGCTTCCGAAGGCAGTGACTCTGCTGTAGAGAATCTTTGCCCACGTTCACCAAAGATTGTCTACTGGCTTATGAAAGTTCCTAACCTCATAACCATTTGTGACGCCTGCAGCTCTGCCTCTGCTTTTCCTTGTGCTTATGCACTTCGAATGCAGTAGTAGGTTTTGACTGCGTCAGCCAGTATGAATATATTCAATGTTTTGCTGATGGCTTGCCAGAAAGCCATCAGTTTAATGCTTGCCTTATTCATCCGCAGTGAGAACGGCTCAAATCCTCAGAGTACAGCGAGGGGCGCGACGCTGGAGTACACCACTTTCCGTCTTTGAATGATTCTCGGTGTCTTGTGATTATGCTATTCCTGTTCCATATTATTTTTCCAAGCCTCGAATATTGAACTGGATATTTGCTTAATCCGTCCTGCGTGGCTGGAGACGCCTGCTTTGAACTACTCCCTACGAGATGAATGGGCCTCTACTATGTAGTGTGCATTCGTTTCCAACACAAGGCTGCCAGTTTGGCGACATTACTGGTTACATTTTTGCCTAATGGGGACTGACCCCACGATACATTATGGAAGCAACTTACGCTGCAAAGCTTCGCAGTGTTTAGCTCGCGCGTGCCACTTCCAGGAGGGGCGAGCATTCAGTTACCTTTGCTATCTGGTATGCATGTGCATGCCAAACGGAGTTGCCGGTTACGGTTGCGTCAGTCAGTACGCTTGCATTCGGTCTCAGGCTCATGGCTTACTAGTAAGCCAGGATGCGTTCGAAGACGGGGATGGCTGATGCAACTAGCGATTGTGGCCAAGAGCTTTTAGGCTGTCAACAAGAAGCTCTAGAGTTATGTTGAAGCACATACATGTGCAGTGTTGTCAGTTTCATGCTTTGTGGGCCAGCGAGTTCGTGCTTAGAGCCATACGAAGTGCACATAGATATTCGCCAGATGGTCTTACCGAGGACGTATGAAAGGGGGGGTTCTTGAGGGCGCTCCAACAGGACGCGCGTGTGCTCAGTTGTCGGCACTTGCGGTACGCGATCCCGTGACCATATGGGCACCCTAGGTATTTGAGGTTCGGCTCACTGCAACAGTTCAGCAGGGAATGGCTCTTACTCTGCATAATTAGTTTTCGTAGAGCAACATAGCTTGCGTGCTCTGCTATCAGCAAGTACGCCACAGTGAAAGCACTCCTGCAGGAGAATAGCGCGGCTTCCCAGAGTGGCTGCATGTCCCGCTGGCCTTCGCTTGTTAGGTTGCCCTAGCTTGCAAAGCCGCCTTAGTTACTAAGATCGCCTCTTCCATGTAAATGCGACCTATTTGGTTGCATCGGGCTTTGCCTGCAAGAGCTTGGATATGCGCAGGCTGGCTACACGCAGGCTGTACGGAGCTTCGCTGAGTGCCTGCATGGCTGTCAATTAACCTGCTGACGTCGATGCTGTCAAAGCGTATGTACTTGGATAGCTGAATGTGAAAATTCCCATCTATGTGCATGGCTTCCGAAGGCAGTGACTCTGCTGTAGAGAATCTTTGCCCACGTTCACCAAAGATTGTCTACTGGCTTATGAAAGTTCCTAACCTCATAACCATTTGTGACGCCTGCAGCTCTGCCTCTGCTTTTCCTTGTGCTTATGCACTTCGAATGCAGTAGTAGGTTTTGACTGCGTCAGCCAGTATGAATATATTCAATGTTTTGCTGATGGCTTGCCAGAAAGCCATCAGTTTAATGCTTGCCTTATTCATCCGCAGTGAGAACGGCTCAAATCCTCAGAGTACAGCGAGGGGCGCGACGCTGGAGTACACCACTTTCCGTCTTTGAATGATTCTCGGTGTCTTGTGATTATGCTATTCCTGTTCCATATTATTTTTCCAAGCCTCGAATATTGAACTGGATATTTGCTTAATCCGTCCTGCGTGGCTGGAGACGCCTGCTTTGAACTACTCCCTACGAGATGAATGGGCCTCTACTATGTAGTGTGCATTCGTTTCCAACACAAGGCTGCCAGTTTGGCGACATTACTGGTTACATTTTTGCCTAATGGGGACTGACCCCACGATACATTATGGAAGCAACTTACGCTGCAAAGCTTCGCAGTGTTTAGCTCGCGCGTGCCACTTCCAGGAGGGGCGAGCATTCAGTTACCTTTGCTATCTGGTATGCATGTGCATGCCAAACGGAGTTGCCGGTTACGGTTGCGTCAGTCAGTACGCTTGCATTCGGTCTCAGGCTCATGGCTTACTAGTAAGCCAGGATGCGTTCGAAGACGGGGATGGCTGATGCAACTAGCGATTGTGGCCAAGAGCTTTTAGGCTGTCAACAAGAAGCTCTAGAGTTATGTTGAAGCACATACATGTGCAGTGTTGTCAGTTTCATGCTTTGTGGGCCAGCGAGTTCGTGCTTAGAGCCATACGAAGTGCACATAGATATTCGCCAGATGGTCTTACCGAGGACGTATGAAAGGGGGGGTTCTTGAGGGCGCTCCAACAGGACGCGCGTGTGCTCAGTTGTCGGCACTTGCGGTACGCGATCCCGTGACCATATGGGCACCCTAGGTATTTGAGGTTCGGCTCACTGCAACAGTTCAGCAGGGAATGGCTCTTACTCTGCATAATTAGTTTTCGTAGAGCAACATAGCTTGCGTGCTCTGCTATCAGCAAGTACGCCACAGTGAAAGCACTCCTGCAGGAGAATAGCGCGGCTTCCCAGAGTGGCTGCATGTCCCGCTGGCCTTCGCTTGTTAGGTTGCCCTAGCTTGCAAAGCCGCCTTAGTTACTAAGATCGCCTCTTCCATGTAAATGCGACCTATTTGGTTGCATCGGGCTTTGCCTGCAAGAGCTTGGATATGCGCAGGCTGGCTACACGCAGGCTGTACGGAGCTTCGCTGAGTGCCTGCATGGCTGTCAATTAACCTGCTGACGTCGATGCTGTCAAAGCGTATGTACTTGGATAGCTGAATGTGAAAATTCCCATCTATGTGCATGGCTTCCGAAGGCAGTGACTCTGCTGTAGAGAATCTTTGCCCACGTTCACCAAAGATTGTCTACTGGCTTATGAAAGTTCCTAACCTCATAACCATTTGTGACGCCTGCAGCTCTGCCTCTGCTTTTCCTTGTGCTTATGCACTTCGAATGCAGTAGTAGGTTTTGACTGCGTCAGCCAGTATGAATATATTCAATGTTTTGCTGATGGCTTGCCAGAAAGCCATCAGTTTAATGCTTGCCTTATTCATCCGCAGTGAGAACGGCTCAAATCCTCAGAGTACAGCGAGGGGCGCGACGCTGGAGTACACCACTTTCCGTCTTTGAATGATTCTCGGTGTCTTGTGATTATGCTATTCCGGTTCCATATTATTTTTCCAAGCCTCGAATATTGAACTGGATATTTGCTTAATCCATCCTGCGTGGCTGGAGACGCCTGCTTTGAACTACTCCCTACGAGATGAATGGGCCTCTACTATGTAGTGTGCATTCGTTTCCAACACAAGGCTGCCAGTTTGGCGACATTACTGGTTACATTTTTGCCTAATGGGGACTGACCCCACGATACATTATGGAAGCAACTTACGCTGCAAAGCTTCGCAGTGTTTAGCTCGCGCGTGCCACTTCCAGGAGGGGCGAGCATTCAGTTACCTTTGCTATCTGGTATGCATGTGCATGCCAAACGGAGTTGCCGGTTACGGTTGCGTCAGTCAGTACGCTTGCATTCGGTCTCAGGCTCATGACCTACTAGTAAGCCAGGATACTGTTGCTTGCCAAAGTTGGCTCTAATGCGGGCTGGATGGTTGGACCTGCCTACAGCGAGGGCAGCTCGCTGTGCTATATCGTTCTGCCTTTGCTTGATTCCTGTGTGTACTGGTGGCCTGCGACCAAAGCAGCACATGCCTGTCTGTCTATGCCCGAATCTTGGGCTGGAGCCTGGCTAGTTCCGGTGTTTGTTGGTTGGTTCCATCTATTACACGCAGCATCATAGAGATCCATTCATGCCATACTGCCTATCGCATGAATGAGTGTCTGCGGTGTGGCGTGCATTCGTTTCGGAACGGTGCCAGCTTGGTTGCCCTAGTGAAAACGTTAGTAGCAAGGGGAGAACGCTTACACAATGCACCTTGCTCTCCGTGTACATCCCAGAACGTGCGTACCATCGCTGCATTCAGAGCTTTGTGGGACACGTTGCTGCATGTGAATGACTTCAGTGTTCTGCGGAGCACAGTCGCTCTAACGCCAGGGCCTTCGGAAGTCAGACAACGCAGCTGGTGTGTTACACTGTCGTAGTATGTTCAACCGTGGCAAATCCTTACCTCCAGTTCGCAAGCGAAGCGCGTGCCTATAGTAAAGTTTGGCACCCAACATTGAATGCATGCGGTGCCTGTTTTCCCTGCGAGGCAGAATGTGCTTGGGGAGGCTAACTACTGAATCTTTTTATTTTTTATCGTGCAGCCATGCTGCTAGTGGAAATTGCTCATGAATAGCAAATCGCAATGGCCTAGTCTGTATGTTTGAAGGCAGCACTTGGACGGGATGCTTGAAGCAGCCCATGTGGTAGTTGTTCGCCTGCAAATTCACTCTTGCAAGACGTGTTTTACCACGGGCTGTTCGTTATACAGAGACCCGGACCAACAGCCTAGTTCCAGTTCGCAAGAGAACTGCATATCTTTAGAACCTTTTGGCAACCGAACGTTGAATGCATGTGATGCCTGTCACCCGTGCAGAATGTGCTTGAGGAAGCTAACTACCCAACCTTTCTACTTTTTATCATGTTCCCATCCGGATAGTGGAGATTGCTCATGAATAGCAAATCGCAATGGCCTAGTCTGTATGTTTGGAGGCAGCACTTGGACTATTCCAGCTGTGAAATTCCGCAAACGGAGTGGATACTGAACGCGAACTATAGAGGGTTTGGAGCTTCTAGTATATAGATCGTACTTGCAGCAGCGCACCTGGTTATTGTTCGTCTGCACATTCATTCTTTCAAAGCGTGCTTTACCACGGACGGATCCCTACGCAAAGGCACAGAGCGTGAGTGCACGTTGAAGGAGTTTGACGGAGAGGTACTAAGAACTACTTTTTAGGTGCAGCGCGAGGTGGCTAGCACGTAACGTAAATCGCACGCTCCTGTATAAAAGGTATATATATATATATATATATATATATATATATATATATATATATATATATAGTCGCCAAGAGCGCTTGGCGCCGCTTTACGTGAGTATTCCCCCCATCCACTGTCATTCAAACGGACTTGTTTATTAGCCCGTTAAGACATGAGATACCGGAAATTCATGATTGTGCGGGTTAGCGCGTGAGTATTCACTACCAGTCGCGATAAAGCGTAGCAGCTGGAGCAGGGAAGGCTTATGGCGGGCTGGTTTACTGTGAATGGCTGGTAAGCACATAGTAGCGCTTGCGGAGCGTGTAAAGGTTAAAGGGCTCTACGGCAAATGACCCCATTCAGTTAAAAGGCCCTGCTGCATTTCTGCAAGGCTCAGAGAACCCGAAGCTTGTTTGGTGCTTTGCTAGCCAAAGGAGAAGATTGCATGCGTTGGCAGCTGAGAAGTGGCCTCTATACACCGCCTTTTCCCTTCATCAACGGTCCAGGCCTTACGCAAGAAACTAGCACCCTACGCAATTTCCCGTGCCAAGTGTTTATGGCAAAGCTCCCAGGTTTACATATGGTTGCCGTGAACTTTTGCTAGAACGCTAATCCACAGAAAAACGGCCAGAAGGGTCTAAGTGAACTTAGCAGAGCTATTTCATGCGTACAATCCCACCATCTCTTTTTGCTTTTGGCCGTACTTGCGTGCTTGCTAGTGTGATTGCATTTCCGCAGTTCGTATGTTGCGAGCTCACACGATATAAACTCGATACGTGGATATTTATGGGCGCGGTGGTAAAGTTCGTTTAGGCCTTTATGCCTGCCTTTTTAAAACGCTTTCATGCAGGGGGGCTTTTGACTTTGACCGCGGGTGCTGCAAGCAAAACTACATAGGAGCGAAACAATCCTAGCACAGAGTTTGCACTCCGTGTAAAAATATCAAAGCTTTATGCGGCATTGGCATCTAGCATGCTCCCTATGTGGCTCCTCTGTTTGCCCCCTTGCCGCGCATCCACAAATGAGAAGCCTAATCGCATTCGTAAATCCCTCCTGTGCTTGGTTGCGGTGCTCTAGTGTGGAGGCGGACAAGCTTTCTATAGCTATATCGGCTTTTATGGTTGCAAGATCCCTGTAAGCAGCCTCACCTCCGAAGCGGAATCCGCATGCTGAGCTCTAAAGAGTAGCCATCATCGTACAATTAGGACTTCTGTGTGCATTTATAAGCGGCGTTGAGCTGGCTATGCCTATGTTAACTAGGATACAATGTGCTAGAAGCTTCAGAGGTCAGGCTCAGCTGATTTTCCGTTCGTCGTGCAGCTCAAGCTTTCAGAATCGGAGAATGGCTACACATTTCGAATTGTTTCTGACGTGCAGGAATGTTCTCGTGGCTCTCCCTGCTGTTTCAACAGGCGGTACGCAGTATTCGAGTTCTTCAAGAGTAATCAATTGATAATAATAATCAAGTAATAGAAGTAACAATCTTAATTAAGGCATGCGAAAAGCTTTTGAGTTAAAGTTTTAGATGCACCCTCTTGCCTAGGCAACTTTAAAGAGCTTAAGGCATTATGAGGTGTTGCTTGTTGCATTGCTGCGTACTGCAGTCCAACGAATTATCTTATGTTGCTTCGTTAGCCTCCGGCTGAGTGGTGAATGGCTCGCTCACAAAGAAAGTGTGTCAGCAAAGTACCACTCACAAGCAGCGTGTAGCATCGGGTTGTCCGCCTCAGTCCAGCTACGCCATGCCACAGAGTGAATGCATTTCAGGCCAGCAATCAATCACAGCCCTGGTGACAATATTCAGCTTGTACTAGAGAAAAGGTTTATTTTGCCTGCGGGCAGCCGGCCAGTAGCGGCTTTAGAGCTTCTGTACCGTTGAGCAACGACTGTATCTTCCCCTGACAAACATGGATATTATTACGAGGAGCAGCGGAAATGCCTCAGCGAGACGCGATGACATCTTTACGCGTTTACTAAATTCAAGCAAAAGTTCTAGGAGGTTAGGCGTAGGTAGATAAACGGCGGATAGCGTTCATGATGCTTTAGCCCCCTGAACAATAATATCAGGCAGTCCGTCGCGAAGCGCGAGTCGTAGGGTGCAACCCGACTGCTGGCAATGAAATGAGCATCCTGTGAAACGCAATTCGCAGCTTCGACAAGGTTTCCGGCCAGGCCTTTGCAAAATCAAGGCACTGTTTGAACCGCTTTATGCTGTGCCTCTAAAGGCTTTGCAGAGATACACTCAAACAAGCAGTGAACGGGGACCTGCCAGCAAGTAAGTGCATCGAGGAATGGCGATAAAGGCGATTTCGGGTATAAACTTTGGCGGATTGGGAAGCATGACTGTCTCCTGCCCGTTCCGCTGCTTCTTAACGAGGCATTGCTTGGTGATGTGAATAGATCTGGCCGCGGAGACGTATTTATGCAGGCTTATACAAATATTTGCAATAACGCCTTTGCACTATGTTTCGTGCTGAAGAACGTCAGTTAGGGCTGCTGAGTGGGAATACATCCGTCCGGGCTGCCGATTAGTGGCTTGCGCAAATATCACGGTTAGGAGGTATTTGCAAGACACAGCATAATTGCAGTTTTGCGCTTCTAATGTGCGGAAACGCGGCTCTTTAACCCTGCTTATTCTTAGTGGTGTTGGGCACAGCTGCGTAGGTGTGGGTGTAGTGTGCGCGTAGGTGAATGCTCAGGCTTGTGAGACCAGCAGCCACTTTCCTGCACTTGATTCGCAGAGTAGTAGTGGAAATCACGTTCAGCTTCTACGACAAAACGAGAAGTGGCCTGTGATTGAATGGTTGCATTCCTATCGCCCTTGTTGACAAGTTTGGAGGAGCTGCATGCTTTACACAGGATGGGGCCACTTCTTGCATGCAAGGTAGGTTTATTGAGCGTGTTAAATCTCCAGATTGTGATAATAAGCCCGTCCTGTCTGGATATGGATGGCGAGCAAGCTTCACATCTCTTAAGCCCAGTCAGGGCCGCATTTGAGGAAGCTATGATCGAGTGATAGCTGGCATTTCAAATCTAGCTCTTGCAACGTTGAAATTGCGAAGTCGAACGTTGACAGGCACAACGGCAGTACGTCCGGCGGCATAATCGTGCATCTGCGCCTGTGGATGTTAGGCATCTTATGATGCTGATCCCGGCTTCGGCGTTTTTCGCACGTTGGACAGTTCGTGAGTAAAACTAAAATCGTTGTAGCTGTACGAACAGCCTTTGATTAATTATCCAGCAGTTTGTCTGATGGTCTCGTTAAATCTGTTAATAAGAACTTCGCATTTACTCAAGTATTGCCTTGATAGGGCGCAGTGCATCGAAGGGTCCTGTAGTTTTACAGGGGCGGGAATTGATATGCTCCGCGGAGCCCACATATCCCCGTTCTGGTAGCCTACTGTTGAAGCCATGTTGAAAGGGGAATATATGTGGGCGTGGCTTTGTCCATAGTGTTTCTGGCACTTAGCAAGCGTCGATTGATCAATCTTAATAGGTGCCCGCCTACAATCAGCGCATGCAATAAGCCTGCAACCGGTGTCTTGGCCTGTCCAGTTTGTATGCAGAAACGTTGTTTTAAGGCTTGGGGACTAGGTGCTACCAGTTGCTGGAAATAGTTGATTAGACTGTAGAATGAATCAGTCGCAGCACAGTGTTGCGCAGTGGCATTTTGTCTGATTATCGACGTCTGAAGCAACTCTAGAGGCTGTTGCATTGGCAACCTCCGCTGTACGGCCTTCAGAAAGTGAGCGGTGCTGCAGCTTATGGCGAGGATTTATTCTGGAGGCCATTAGCGAGCACCTGCACCTGCGGAATCGCTGGGGAGCATACCGTTACTAGCGTTCTAAATTCACGAGTCAAAGAAACTAACAACGAGACACGGTTGCACCTAGTTACTGTATGGTATGCCTTGCCTTTGCATTCGCTCCTAGTGCCTCCGAACGACAACCCTGCCCGCATGCCGCAGCGGCGAACAAAGGGGCCTCTCAACCACGGAAACGGAAAGCGTCTTCCTGCTTGTGCGCTATTTTCAGAACGTGCGTCGGGCATTTCCGTACGGGCAAAATATCATACTCAATAGATACGCATTACAACATACGAAGAATGAATTTTTGGGTGAAGGGGCTCACTTTTCCTTGTCCCAGCCTAGCCGAAATCTGTGGGAAGTTTGAACGCAAAAATTGCCAATTCATAGTTGGTTAGTTCAGAAACCAAATTGCTCAATGAAGAATGATCACAATGTTGATCATAATGTGGTAAAACTCTACTAGTCGAGCATGTAAACAAGTGCGACAGAGTGAGCGGCTCATCCGCATGTCAGCTGACTGCCTTCAATCAAAAATGAAATTAGACAGAGGCGATGGTTTTTCTGTGATGCATATCACACTGATTGCCTAGGTACGAGCGTGGGAACACCTAGGTTATATCATTGTTGCGGAATCTGGCCCCCTGAAAACTGTCGTGAATATATCCAGTAAAAAAGGGGGCCTGCTTGCAGATCGAAAGTACAGCTTCGCCTACGGCATTGGACTTAACGAAATTTTCAACATCATGCCGCCTAACGCTTACCTGGCAGGAGGTGCGTTCATTGCGTTGAATACTCCCTTCTACCTTTGCGTTGGCTGTTAAACACATGAACAAATGTATGCGTTCCTGAGGCATCAACAGGAACTACGTGCGGGGTCTGCGGCTGCTGTGATCCTGAAAATATGAACGTCGTTTGTTTAGTGGATCTGCTAGTGCAGCTGAAGACAACTGGGATAACGGGAATGTGCTTTGTGGGTGAACTCCTATGTCTTGATTTGCACAATAAGGACAAAGCTCCTGCACAGCCCCTTGGGGCAGCCTGGAGTACAAGACTCATTGGCTGCTTGTCTGTCCGCATGGTGCTTGAAAGGCGCATCTAGGCGTAGACGTGCCACAATTACTAAATGCCAACGCGATAGCACGTTACGTTCGAATAAGCAAGTACGCTATTGCACGGGTAACATGAAAATTCGTCCCTGGGCGTCCCTGGGCTGGAAAGTACAGTAGAATGTATGCGTTCTCTCTCAACAGGTTAACAAGCATATAATTGCGCAACTTGCGGGCCGCTGCTACTCAACGGTTTGGGGAAGTGGCCGAAAGCACGTAGACAGCAACGATCAGCAGCCCAAGACTACGCAGCTACCAGTGATGCGAAACCAGTTTGGTGCCGCCGCCTCAGGTTGCTTATTTTCTCAACCCCAGAATGTGCCGCTCCCTCTACGCTGAAGCTGGGAAGGCACCTTTTTGCCAATGGAAAGCTGACCTACAGCAGGTGCTCTGATGAAAAGCCGTCGCATCATAGGCCAGTGGGGAGCGCGTACTGGCGTGGTGGCATTGGATCACTTACGCCCCACTGTTATAGTATGGCAAGTGTGATTCCTCCTTCCTTATAGGGCCTTAGTGCACTGTAGAATTGGTTTCTTTTTCTAATATGCTAGAAAGCAGTGTGATAAGTTCAGCGCAGCAGGTGTTACATCCTGGTGATGGCCGCGTGCCTCCTGTTATGTGCTACTACAAGACATCCCCCTTCTCGCCTCGATCTGCATTGGAATTGATTTGTTGCTTGTTTACAATACAGCCCTTTCATTGGAATTCCGTGGCACAGGCCTGTATAGACTTGAAGAAATTCTCAGGTTTCGTGTCTGCTGCTCCCCCAGCCCTATGAATAAAGGCCTTTGCTCCACTTCACGGCCCCTGTATGCAGCTATTGCTTAGTTAGCACTCTGTTTTTTTGTCCGTCGAGGTAAGTCTGTTCAAGTGTAGTGCATGCTTTGGCAAGGCATTTGAGCTAAACGGGCAGCCTAGATATACAGCCAACCTGCGTTATTTAGAATCTCTTGTGGAAACAGTCCTCTACCTTTCTCATGACTCATGCTAGCGCATGTCATCCGACTGCGTTAGCAAGTGTGTTACGCTGCGTTCCTTTGGAGGCTTGTAAGCAAGCCTTGTGCTCTGGCTAAGCACAGTCGTCTCCGACTTTCGCAGATGTGCCCTGTTCAGAACGCTTGAGTCGCTGAAGCATCGAGCATAATGTGGAGATCCGGTGGTACATTAGCTATGTCGGCAATTCAACCCCAATAAAAGCATTTAGTGGAGTTCTTGTGTTTTACTGCACATATCGTGAATAAAGGCAAGTTCTGGCAAGCTGACAGCACGGGGCCAGGTGAAGTTATGCGTACTTGCATTTGCTTCCGTAAGCGGCTAAACGCAATATGCACGACTGGACGAGAATGAGCTACACACATAGGCAAGCGTCCGTGTTCTAGCGTGGTCATTAAATAACTAAGGTTGTCGGCAACGGCAATTTCTAACAATAGACAGTTTGCGCAGTTGCGCGGAGAAGCCCCGCCAGAAAGAGGCCCTCGTGCACATTCGCTCTTATGCCAGAATTCCGCAAGATGTACCTTTGGTTCCGCCTACGACTGTACTAAGCATTTGAATAAACTATTTGGTGTGGCGGCCTTCAACAAATCAGTCCACACTGATGAACTCGAAGTGCGACCCTCTGCATGAATTGTGTGGATCAGCGTTTCGGTGACTCCCCAGCCTGCATTCCCGCAAAGGCTCGGTTCCCATCAGCCTCACCTGGCAGCACTTTGCGAATGCCACTACAACTAAATTAATCCAAATTAAGCTATGCTAGGCTGATGAGAACTCCCTCCGGGATGCACGTGCAAGCGTCTCAGTATTTGATATATTTTATGGAAAGGGCACAGCAGATTCCGCAATTCTGTGGAAGTATGCTTACTTGGAGTGCCAGCATCCAGGTCTGGGCATTGTGACTCCACTACCGTGTCGAACTAATCTAAGTACTTACAGTTTATTTCTCTGATGCTATTCGTTGGTTTTTTACGCTTTTCCTCCATTTTTATTTATGGTGTTGGCCAACATATGTTCAGCATCTGCGGTTCCCTCATTAGGATGGTGGACAGCGAATGCGGATGGCTGAAAGGACAAATGGGAATTGCTGGAGCTGGCAGTGGCATTTTTGACAGACACAGCGAGTTCGTTGAGGGGCATCGAGAGAAACATCCTGAAGCATGCCCATGACGCAAATACCTACTGGACTGCGCACGATTTTGCAGCACGAGCGTTTCAAATTTCACTTGTCTCTGCAAAGCCAAAGCCGCCTAATCCAGGGCAGTACATGCATACCGATTTCAGTGGAACCCTACCCTAAGCAACTCCATAGCGAGGCTTGGCCTGAGGCGTCAACGGAAGCGTGCGTTTGGGAGGCTCGCCTCCAGCACTCAACATGGCACGCTAATCGGATATGCCTGGCCGGGAACATTTAGAAAGTGCGGCGGTTGGATAAATTCCTTCTTTCAAGGCCGTCACCTTTTGAGTGTGACAGTTAATACGCGCGCATGCCAGAGTGCTAGGGTTGTTTCAATGCCTGGGCGCTACTGAAATTTCTCTGCTTAACTCTTATATCTGCACCTTAGCCCACTGCCTCTGTATCGCATGAGGGATTCGGAATGGATACGTCAAGTGTGCTCCCACCAATGCTGCTGTGTCTCAACAAAACAGCAGTATGAGTGCTCCTCGATGTCCTTCATTCGAAGGACAGAGCATAAGGGCATGCCCCGAAGAGTGCTCTGTGCATTTAATTCATGCGTCGACTCGGCAAATCTACTAATCCAAAAACCGTCAATCATCGAAAATCATCGAAGTATTCCCACAGTATTGGTTAAAAAAGGTCTGTGCAGTACAAGAACAAAAGCTGCAGGCAGAACCGCAGGAAGTGCAGGTGGTGACGTGCTCGTAAGCCAAATGGTTATAGAGCCACATATTGCTGCATTGCTACATAGGTATTGGAATCTTCCACTTCTCTGGCATTCCTTTAAACGAGAAGTGCACAGCAGTGGGAAGTACGAAGAGGCCGCCTTCCTCGTCCACGCACGCTTTCTCGCCTCTTCTTTACACAGCATTTCCAGCTCTCTCATTCTTATCTCTATAGCGAAGCTATGCTCGCTGCGGCATGCGCCTCCCCATTTGTATCTACCTTCACGTTGGCTGGGAGAGTGTTCCACATCGCTTGCCGTGACTAACGCAATTCCTTCTAGACAGTGGACTTTAGGTTTGCCATGTTTCTCAACTCGCAAGATTCTGCTGAAGGGAAGTACTGTACCGAGCGCATGACTGTTGTGCTCCTCACACATAAAGTAAGTACGTCTCCTGTTCTTGTCGTGTTGTGTATGCCTACACTTTGGCCGTAATCACGGCTCACGAGCACAGCGGCACAACCAACGACGCATTCAAAAAGAGTATAGGGTAAACGAAAATGTATAATGCTACGATTCCGTGGCAGTTTAGTGATGCAGCAATATGCACCGTTTTATAGTGTTTAAACCTAGGGAAACGGCCAGATTTGGTGGAGCATTTTGGCCCCCATGTTCCTACCGAAGATCCCAACGCGTGCATAACTTCCCGTTTTGCAAGTTTTCGCAAACCCTGATATGTGAACCCATCCATGCATTTTAGGCAGTTGCTTTCCTCACAGTTGTAGGTCTTGTAGTTTTACGTACGGCGGTGCCACACACAAAGGTCAGGCAGCTCCACGAAGGCTTACCTGGAATGGACGGAAATGCCTTCACGGGCAGCAACTGCAGCTCAAGGGGGAAATGCCCTCTTCTAGACGTGAACGGATCCAACTGCGTCCTTCGTGCAATGGCAGCTGGCCTGGAGAAACCGCAGTTATCTGCCCTCGAATTAGGCACTCAGTTTATAGGGGCCGCTGAGCATAGGTAAGGACGGTATAGGGCTCTGTGGAGGCGCGCAATTGATGCACATTGGCTGAATAACTAAAAACGCCATAGGAACTGCCATGGAGTGCGGGGCATCATGCTGTCAATCAAACTGCCTGCAGGTGAGAACGAGCCAAAACACCGTCGTCATTGCATCCCCTTAGAGGCTCAGATTTCGCCCCGCATGATCACCTGTATGGCATTAGGTAACGAGCGACCGGCTGAGAATGAAAATTCTAACGAGCAACTGGAGCTGAAGTTTAGGTAGCACTAAGTGCCTCCATAACCAGGAAGGGGTAAGTTATGCCCCGGCCACGAACGGCGCTTCTACGCCTATTCAAATTG
This sequence comes from Eimeria praecox, assembly GCA_963920595.1. Taxonomy (NCBI): domain Eukaryota; phylum Apicomplexa; class Conoidasida; order Eucoccidiorida; family Eimeriidae; genus Eimeria; species Eimeria praecox. Next base: position 5,003,129 of record OY986950.1, read on the forward strand.
AGGCCGCTTATGTCGGTGCTTGAACTCCCAGAGACAGAACATATATAGATGGCAAGTAACCTGAGAGCCCAGAGACACCGCTCAATCGGCTGCCAGCATTTGCAGTGAGAGTCCTTTATCTTAGGCTAGGGCCGTCGCGAACACCAGTAGAGCCAACGACTTAACAAAAGAGTTCGCAAAAAACCGCTGCCTTCTCCTCTTGACTCTAGGCGCTCTCATCGCACCTGGCCCCAGGCGTGAGCTGGTGAGGACACGGGCAGGTCTGTCGTGCACTGAAACTAACCTTGCTGCTGATAGCGCTGCAAGGCAGTCTCAAGTGCTCACACAGCCGATGCGCCTTTCCTGCATGCGCTAGCATTGTCATTGTTGACAGTGGTGTACACTGTCTTTAAACATTTATACGGTTATTAAGCCCGCGAGCAAGCATGGGTACGAGTGCCATTAGCATGCAAAACATGCTACATCTTGCCCGCCCCCCGCCCCCTCGCTTCTCCACCAAGCGGGGCACGTCCTTTTGTGCGTGGTCGTCCGTGACACCTAAAAAGGCACAGAAGAGGAACAGCAACAAGGATAAGGGTTGGCCTGAATCCCAGAAGGTGTCGCTGCACTATGGTGCTGCCGCTGCTAAACAGCTGCTCGCGCTAGCCGAATCGCGCACTGGCGTGGCATCAAGGGCATGGGTCAAGTGCGGCACTGCTCAACATTTACACAAGTTGGGACTCGCTTTTAATGCGGGTATTCCAACAAAGCCAGAGCGCCGCATCCGTGTATGAACGGGGCCGGTCAGCCCTCAAAGCAGAGGGGCCCAACTTCAAAATACAGAAAAAAAACGCGTATTCGGGGATGCCAGTAGGTTAAGCGTATATCGCATGGTGTAGGCTATCAAGAAGTGACGACCAGCGGGTGATTACACGCCGTCCTTTAGGGAGATTGGAATCCGAATACGAATGCGACAGTATTTTTTGATATTTTAAGGCCACCGTAAGGGTATTACAGTGAGGGTGAGCATATACAGCGAGAGTGCAGCTGAGCATATGCATACATGCCCAGCTGCACTCGCGCGATATATACTCACATAGCACCGAATAGTAGTGGCAGCGTAACCCGTTGTTCATTACACTCACGCTATGCAAGGTCAACTAAATGTTTACAAGCAGCCTACGTTACGGTCTGCATTGCCAGCTCATGCAAAGGGCTATGCGTATATGTGGGGCTGCTGCCTTGCAGCCCTTGCTCTCATAGTCTGCATTGCAACCCATGATAGGTCATCCCGTGGCTTCATCAGCTTAACCCCTTGGGAAGCTGCGCGCAGGCCACCTGGAGTGTGGAGGGGACAGCAGCTGCTTACTGGCAATTTTTTCTCTAAGACTTCGATTCTATTGCAGCTAATGACGGCCCAGTGGTGAGATCGAGAGCCCTTGCTAGCAGCTAACCTGCCACATTCCAGGAAAAAGCCAATTACGATTTCTGGAGACCAACAAATGGGGGAAGGAGGTTACATCTGTGGATGACTGCACCTTGCCGGCATGGCAGTTTGTGCATGACTGAAGCGCGCCTTGCTCCCTTACTTTTGCACTACAAAGTGCATGGCCTTTAGCCGATAGACCACTGCTAATCAGTGGCATGGGCATCGATGGCGCTCCTCAGCTAACTTCGTTAAGATAGTTGCACAAGCGGTGTGGATGCCCACACGTGAGCTCGTGGACCACTTCGTGGCCAACCTGTCACTCGAGCGGCGCAGGACGCTAAAGAGGGGCGCCACTGTCGGCTTGAAGGACTGAAGAGACGCATCCGCCGAACGGGCAGCAGTGGAAGGATCGTGAGAAGCAGCAGAGGTAGTGCTGACGAGGCAGAGAAGTAGGTAGAAGCTCAGTGTTGCCGGCGAGCCAACGAGGGCATACCGGCACCCTGCACACGGTGTAAGAAAAAAACATCTTTCAAGAAGCGATAAAGACCGCAAGGGGAATTTTGATTGCGAGCGTAATGTGCACCTAGGGAAACTTTCCCTTACGCAACGCGAACGTTCGCAGGCCAGGCTAAACGTGCATGCAGCTTGGAAGTGAAAACCACTAAGCTCGAGGTTGTGCCTCACCCCCAAGCCAAGGCAAAGACACTTACGGTGGGTACGGAGTTCTGCCAGGCCGCATAAGGAAGGATAACTGTAAGAGCGTTCAATTAGTCAAACCTAGAATGGCCGATGTGCTAAGTAGCAACGGGGCCAAATATAACTGAAGTCTCCAGCAGCAACGGGGAGTAGAGCCTTCTGCAGCTAGGGGAAGGGGAAGCTCAGTCTGCGCGTGCTACTGGATTAACGAGCACGCGTATTGGGAAAAGAACCCACATGTTTAATAGGGGAACAAGCAGCGGCAAATTTAGCCGCAGCAATCCCAGCCGCAGCCGCAGCATCAACACCAACGGCAGTAGACGCTGCAGCGACCAGCGCAGAAGCAGCAGAGAGCAGCAACTGCAGGCCCAGTAACAACGGGTTCAACAATAGCAAACACACAAAAAAGCACGCCAGCAGCCGAAGCAGCGCAAAAAAGCGTAGTAGAGGCAAAAAAAAGTGGCAACAAGCATGGCCCCATGCCAAGCTGCACATAGTGAGGTCCCCCATTCCTGGCTGAGGACTGTTGCATCAAGAAGTTACAAAATTGTTCCCCCAAAGCACCTGCACCGTCCCCCAAGCGTCCTACACATATTGGCCAAAGGATACGGAGCTGCTGCGGTGAGGGGCACGCTGGTGCTGAGCTGCAGGGCAGCTTGCTGCAGCTAGTGCTGCAAGACCGGCCCCCTATAAGCAAAGCCAATATCCCCCTTCTGCATGTAATAACATTTCTGATTGCAGTGTTGGCAGTTGTCAAACACCTGCCTAGCGCTCCAATGCCGGCATGCGAGCAACAATGTTCCACAACTCCCGCTACAGGGTAACCCCGGATGCAGGTGTAGCCACGCTCCCTTTATTGCACGCACTAGCACTGCAGAAATTTGTTAAGTGCATACTTGGCCGTCAATTGGTAGCCTATGCGCACGAGCAAATACATGCTCTGACTCTAGACATCAGACCATCATCCACAAATGCTCCGTTCGACGCTCTGCTGGGACGCCAAAGCTTGCCTGGTCGCAATTACCTACGCATATTAAGTTGCCAACATGAATAGTTCGGGAATAAACATGGGGTAAGCAACGCAAGAAGTGTTCTTACCTGCGTCCACAGATCCTTAGTGGACAACCGCAGCCCCGACAACCTAGCGCAGCAGCTCAGCGTTGAGCCATAGACGGCATCCCAGATCTTGGAATGTAATGTAATATAATTCGCCGCTTTCGATGAAGAGGAAATAGAATAAATGATTGATTTTCATTGAAAATGTTTCGTTTGTGGTCACTTGCCATCGCTTCCCGGGCGCTGGTTTTGGCGACGGCCGACGGTCCGCCAGTCTTGAACTCTCCGCCTTCTGGCTCTGAAGCCATTCGAGGACACGATGAGCTTATTACGCACAGTCAGACTTTCGGAAAGGTGCGGAGAGGCACTGGAATGCCTCTTGTGATGGTATCTGTTGTGGCCGTTGCTGCCGCCTTGATGTTCTTGCTCATCCGCTGCTTTAAGGCCTTCGCCTCCAATAAAGTTTCAAAAAGCTACAAATTTGCAGCAAGAAAACTCTCTGAAAAAGCAGACCCTTCTTGCTTTGTAAGGTTCCCACTTTACACTACACAAGGCGCAGCGGTGCGAAGAGTGTGAACTAGCCCAGCCATCATTGACTCTACTGGTTCAGCGACGTTTGTTGCAAATAGATGAGGTAGTGGCGTTTACGGCGAAACGATGAGGCGTTGCAGACGCTTCCAGGGTGACTGGAGGCATTCGAGTTAGGAACTGGAAGCTCATTCACTCGTGAGAAGGCCAAGCTAGAGGGAAAAGTGAAGGCTGTATACAACGGGCCAACGGGGGAGGTGTTTCTAATTCATTTTTCAAAAGGAACGCAGTGGCCTTCTTAGGCACGTAAAAGTGCCACACTAGGCACTTGCTAATGTGTAGGATGGTACGATCGGTGTCTACTTCGGAGCAGTGCCGTGGTACACTGGGCTACAAAAGCATTTGTAGTTGGGAATGGGATCCCAGGTTCAGGCGCTGGGGCCCGACTCAGGTTTCTCCTTTCAGCGAAATAAAATGCCTTTTCTGCTTTCCTGAGTTGATGGTGTTCATCGTGCGCGGATGCGCATCATCTACGCGCCCCAGCGACAGGCTGCTCTAACTGCCTAAACACTTCCGAAAGCTAGTTATCACGTAAGACCAAGTGGGGTAACTTAGTAAATACCATGAAGGCGCTGCATATCTGGCAGGTGAAGGTATATGGTTTAGATATATAAGGGTGCACGCTCAGTGTGGAATTCGTTCGTACACCCAAATTCGCGTACAAATTGAAATTGCATACGAAGTGCGGCTGTGCGGTTTGATAATGCATACGTTTTGTGAGATATACGGAACAAATACAACCGCCGTTATGACGACTCAGCATTTATATGATGCTAGAGGTACCCGGCGGTTCTGCGCCTGTTCTGCATTGGTGGGCAAGCATGCACTGCATTAAGTGGAACGAAAAGCTACAGAGGTAGTTTAACAGCAGTAGCATTAACATGGTTGCCTTCCGTATTTAGGAATTTCTACAAACAGAAGGGGAAGCACTTATCTGCTCGTAGCGGCATCTGCTTGCCTGGTGGGGATCAAAAGGGGATACTTATTTTGAGTAACGAAGCTCTGTAGAAGCAGATACAATGCTTCTAAGTGCTTGCTGCTTCGACTATGTATGCACACAGGATCAAGCCTCTTCGTTTAATCGGGCTCGCTCTGCGCTGGGTATCTTGCCACTTTACAATATTCGGATCGATCATTGATAACTTTGGTAATACCCCTCTACACGCTCAATTTTCTGTGCAGCGTGTGCCTGGACTGGAGTGGGGGTTGCGCTGCGAAGGCAGAAATGCGGGGCATGGATGTGCCAGTGGAATATACAACTTGTGTGCAGACTGTACAACTTGTTTGTAGCAGAAGCATGCCTCAAAGCACTTGGGTTATGTGGTTGTTCGTAAAGAATTGTGGCATCCACAGCATGGACAAGCTTATATGGGGCATTGACAATGATGCTTGTAGAGTTATGGAGATTGCATGGACTGCGCTGAAGGCGCCCAAGTGGAGAAAAGTACACATTCAGTGTACTGGCAGCAATCAGGCAGCACAGTAACGGCAGGCGCGGCGACGATTTTGGCGGAGTGCTCCAATATTCATACGCATATAAGCGTTTATTGGTAAGCGTGCGTGCAGCTCTCCATCTCTACAGGCTTGAAGAGGCCTCACCAGCCTTCAAATGGGCAGCGCACTAATTTGCTTCGCCTGTAGCATCGTCTGTAACGCAGCCGGTAAGTTGATGCACCCGCTGCACGAACTTTGCGCACGCTCATTGGTGGTGCGTTATGTTTGCGTGGGTTTTATCTGTCTGCTAAATCTGCGTTTAATCGCCAAATTGTGGGAGCGCAGCAAGACCACAGTTTGCATCGGGATTCTGCGGAACACGCATCGCCGCACATTCGTTAGATTGCATTGCCCGTGTTTCAAGATTGATTTGTTACAGTTGTTAAGGGCAGAACCCCAAAATCACAATGGCCGACAGTCCTGCCAGCGAACGCGGAAAGCAAGGCTCAGCGGGCAGTGGACAGCAAACCCCAGCTGGAACAGCCCACGAGGGGCCTATCTCCCTGGGGGAGAATATTTTGGCACATAAGTGCTGGCAAAAACCACACGCTGACTGACAATGACCAGTATCTAGGGGTCAGCATCAACAACGCAACACAAACGAAAACTCTTCATCCCTACGATGGAGATACAGATGGGCAACAACCGCGGGACCCCTCTGGCACCCTGAGCACATGGAAGTTTTAGTCGTTTGTATTCATGCGAATTCAGGCATCCTCGGCTCTCTCCAAACACCTTCCCATATTTTCTTTGCAGTGCTTGTTTGCCTTCTGCCCCACCTCAGCAGCTAGCTTCATGCGAAATATATCATGCATTGTGAGCTCAAATCCTAGCGAATGAGGCTTATGGACTAAAATCTACCCGGCAGGCAGATGCTGCAGTTGTGCCAGCTTTGTGCTTGTTAAAGCGTGGTGTCTTATGTTTGTGTACGCTTCAAGTGCCTGCTAAATGTGCGACGAGGCTCCAAACTTAACGCATGCGGCAGGACTAGACTTTGCCTTAGATTTTTGGCTAAGAGCAGTGCGGAGTGGCAGCTTCTGCCATGCTGTAGCCATTTTGAGTTCTAGATGTTGCATTTTAGTTGTCCGCATCGGATAAAGAAGCAAGCCCTCAAGAGGAGCTGGGAGTGCTGCGGATCGAGAGCTCTGAGCGGGATCGCATCCACGGGATTCTTCGCCGATATTCGCTTTGAGAGAATGTGCATATGGTGCAAGGAGCTCTTCTGTTTGGGTGCGTGGCACTGCCTTGCAGGTACATTATCCAGTTGGGGTAGTGGGCTTGTCTGGCTTTTCGTTTCGTTTTATCAGTGAACATGAAGTCGAAGGTAGGGGAGTGCAGATGCGGCAGCCAGCTCTCCTCCCACTGAATAGTAACGCAGCGGGCGATGGGGCCATTTCGCACATGGAATGGCAGCAGCGCAGCAGGGAACCCCACTCAGCTGTCATGTTTCGCCAAACGTGCTTTGCACACGTAGTGTAGGCTGCAGGAGGAAAGCCATCAGTACACCCGAGTTGCTGCATGGAAGCTGCAGCGGGACTCTTAGGTGCTTTAATACGATGAATATATTGGCAGAACACCATATACATGCTTCGGTGGAAAGGGGCACAACAACGCAACAGGCTTCATTTGTGAAACGGCCTTACGGAAAATTGCCCTGCACCTACTCCGACGCTGCCTGCCCCGCACCGTTACTAGCAACTGCAATGAGGCAACCCGTGGGTCCTCGATCTATCTTACGCTTCCGCAGAAATCATCACTGCAGTTTATAAATTGGCTGCTGAGCCTTGGCGTCTCAGCCTAGAGCTCTCCACGCTATTGGACCGCATTACATTGACGGTTTAGCACTGCTATTCGTGCTCTTAAAACTTTGCAACTCACGTCTGTTAGGAAAATCAGTTTTATTAGCTGGTCTGAGGAGTTTTGCGACGGACAACATGCGGCGGCCAGAATCAGCGCAAATGCCGCCATTGTATGCCCACTAGGCTTAATTGCGTCAACCTCTCTGTTCATTCCGTGGTGCAAAAAGCGCGAGGATTGTTGGGAGTGTGTGAAGCTGACGCAGATTGAAGAGGAGAGGCGCTGATCGCCATTACCAATTCGTGCATAATGTAGAGGATCAAGCGTGGGCTGTTAAACATTGAGTGTTACCGCTGCAGTGGTACTCTGCGCATCTCGCTATTGCATTGGAGGAGCTCGTTGTTGAGCGTTTGTAGAGTGCTGTGGATCTGGCCATGCAGAGTCAGTGATTATGCGTCGACGTTCCGGGGTACCTGCATGGAGATGGTAGCACGTGCTAGGTCTCCTTGTTCGGAACACCCATATTACTCAGCTGTTCTGCAAACCTCGGTGCCGGCGGGTGCATATGGCGACCAGGATCAACTCACAAGCGTAAAACGCAAGAAGCGTGTATAAAACATCTCAATTGGGCTGTTAACTGCGTGCTGCAGGGAATGAGCGTAAGTGTGGAACTATGAGGCACTGACAGAGGTTGAAGCATAGAAGCGGTGATCACCACCACTGATTTGTGCATCAGATGAACAGTCTCAAGTCTGGGTTGTCAAGAACTGAGTTCTCTCGCTGCATTGGCCCTCTGGGAAGTTCGCCGCTGGATTGGAGAAGGTGGCTTTGAACGTCTGCATCGTACTGTGGAGCTCTCCAGGCAAAATGAGTGATTATATTTTGATATTTTGGGCTGTATGCACGGGCACGCTGTGGCCTGCTAGACACGTACGGTCAGACTAGTGACGGTAGTGGCTGCTCTGTGAAAGCACTGCCGAGGCATGACTACCAGGAGCAGCACAACGGGCATTAGCCCAACCACAGCGCGCAGCCTGTGCTGAGCGGCCCATTTGGCGGTGTGGGCAGTTCGCGGGTAGTTGGAACTGTGCCGTATTGGGGGCCTTTGGAGCACAAACGCGCTGATCACTACCACAGCTTCGTTCTTTTAATCGAGTATGCCCATCGCACAGCTGTACGCCAAATCACCAGAAGCCATAGGAAGTTTCCAGGTGTGGTTTTCTCGGCTTGCACGGTTCTTCGGAACAATTTAAATCTTTGCGGGAATGGCTGATTGCTTAGCATTCGCGCAGACGTCTCGAGCTCGCAAAGCACGATCCGCCTTTGGACAACCCAGTTCTGCCTGCCTGTACCCGCGTCAGGAGGCCCGCTGGCTTGCTATACTCGAAATATGCCTTTTATTCTTCGGTCTGCGGAAGGATGCGCTAGAATCCAGGCGCTGACCAATATACGACAACAGGACAGGGAACGTCTGCATGATGGCGTGTATTCGGCGGCTCCGTTTGCGGTGCAAGATGTGGGTAGATATAGAGCGGGATTGTGAGAGGCTGGGAGTCATGGGACGGTAGAGGCGTAGACGAGACGCGACGGGCTGCTCACCATGGGGCTTGCGTACCTAGAATCGATGCACTGCCTCCATCACATATTCGCTCATATGATGGACTGTGTGTATCAACCATTCGCGAAGGAGATCAACTCTCTCCATCACGCATTTGTCCTGCACATTGGAAGTCTCGGATGTGTGCTGGCAAACGCTATTTCCTGTCTGCATTGGGCTTCTGAGCAGTATGCCTCATCCCATTACAGGTTTCGTTTTCGAGCATTCGTGTTGTGGAATAGCTTTGCTCAGGCAGGGTAGCTCATTAAGGTTCGACGTTTGTGGCTGTCTGTATGCGCTCGGGAAGGCCGCCGGGACAGGCGTTCTTGGATTATCGTCAGTGCTGTCTGGTGTGTGGTAGTGGCTGCGGGCCTATTTGTGGGGGGGACGAGGACGAGCACGGATGCCAAAGAGGGAAGAAGCTTGTGCATGATGGCTTGTGTTGGGCGGTTCCGTTTGCGGTGCAGGAGGTGGGTGGATATAGAGGGGGCTTGTGGGAGGCTGGGAGTCATGGGACGGTAGAGGCGTAGACGAGACGCGACGGGCTGCTCACCATCGTGCTTGCGTACCTAGAATCGATGCACTGCCTCCATCACATATTCGAGCATATGATGGACTGTGTGTATCACCCACTCGTGAAGGAGATCAACTCTCTCCATCACGCATTTGTCCTGAACATTGGAGGTCTCGGATGTGTGCTGGCAAAAGCTATTTCCTATTTCCTGTCTGCATTGGGCTTCTGAGCAGCATGCCTCATCCCATTACAGGTTTCGTTTTTGAGGATTCGTGTTGTGGCATAGAGTAGGCTATGGTGGGTGGCTCATAATGCTTTTACATTTGCGGTTGTTTGCATGCGCGGGGTAAGGCCCCGTAGACAAGATTGGTTGGAGGCTGGGTTGTAGTGGGTGATCTGCTAGTCTGTGGGAGTACGTGCCAGTCTATGGGTGGGGAGAAGGAGCAGCATAGAGGCGACAAACCGCAAGAAGAGTTGATATCCAGGCGTGTGTTTGGGGATTAACTTGGTACTACAGGCAGTGCGTGGATAGCTGGGACTATGGCACGCTTGGAGGTGTTGGAATGTGAGCGTGCTAATGACGACCACAGATTGATGCATAGGATCAACTGTGTGCGTCAGACGCTTTTTATTAGATCCGGCCGTTAGTCGCCGGTTCTGGTTGTGGACCACTGTTTCTTCATTTTGCACAGGTCCTCTTAGCAGTATGCGTTTTGCTTGTAGAGGTTGGTTGTTGCGCGTTTGCGTTAAGGTGTGGAGTTGGCTACGGGTGACGGGCCTTTGGCCTTTGACGCTTGTAGATATCCGTGTGCATGCATGTATGCCCGCTAGACGGGGTTGCTTGAAATAGCGAGTCTATTGGCAGGCGTGTGGAAGTGGTTGCGGGCCTATGGGTGGGGGGGGACGAGGACGAGCACGGATGCCAATGAGGGGAGAAGCTTGTGCATGATGGCTTGTGTTGGGCGGTTCCTTTTGCGGCGCAGGTTGTGGGTGGATATAGAGGGGGCTTGTGAGAGGCTGGGAGTCATGGGACGGTAGAAGCGTAAACGAGACGCGAAGGGCTGCTCACCATCGTGCTTGCGTACCTAGAATCGATGCACTGCCTCCATCACATATTCGCTCATATGATGGACTGTGTGTATCAACCATTCGCAAAGGAGATCAACTCTCTCCATCACGCATTTGTCCTGCACATTGGAAGTCTCGGATGTGTGCTGGCAAACGCTATTTCCTGTCTGCATTGGGCTTCTGAGCAGTATGCCTCATCCCATTACAGGTTTCGTTTTCGAGCATTCGTGTTGTGGAATAGCCTTGCTCAGGCAGGGTAGCGCATTAAGGTTCGACGTTTGTGGCTGTCTGTATGCGCTCGGGAAGGCCGCCGGGACAGGCGTTCTTGGATGATCGACAGTGCTGTCTGGTGTGTTGTAGTGGCTGCGGGCCTATTTGTGGGGGGGACGAGGACGAGCACGGATGCCAAAGAGGGAAGAAGCTTGTGCATGATGGCTTGTGTTGGGCGGTTCCTTTTGCGGCGCAGGTTGTGGGTGGATATAGAGGGGGCTTGTGAGAGGCTGGGAGTCATGGGACGGTAGAGGGGTAAACGAGACGCGAAGGGCTGCTCACCATCGTGCTTGCGTACCTAGAATCGATGCACTGCCTCCATCACATATTCGCTCATATGATGGACTGTGTGTATCAACCATTCGCGAAGGAGATCAACTCTCTCCATCACGCATTTGTCCTGCACATTGGAAGTCTCGGATGTGTGCTGTTAAAAGCTATTTCCTATTTCCTGTCTGCATTGGGCTTCTGAGCAATATGCCTCATCCCATTACAGGTTTCGTTTTTGAGGATTCGTGTTGTGGAACAGCCTTGCTCAGGCAGGGTAGCTCATTAAGGTTCGACGTTTGTGGCTGTCTGTATGCGCTCGGGAAGGCCGCCGGGACAGGCGTTCTTGGATGATCGACAGTGCTGTCTGGTGTGTGTTAGTGGCTGCGGGCCTATTTGTGGGGGGGAAGAGGACGAGCACGGATGCCAATGAGGGAAGAAGCTTGTGCATGATGGCTTGTGTTGGGCGGTTCCGTTTGCGGTGCAGGAGGTGGGTGGATATAGAGGGGGCTTGTGAGAGGCTGGGAGTCATGGGACGGTAGAGGGGTAAACGAGACGCGACGGGCTGCTCACCATCGTGCTTGCGTACCTAGAATCGATGCACTGCCTCCATCACATATTCGCTCATATGATGGACTGTGTGTATCAACCATTCGCAAAGGAGATCAACTCTCTCCATCACGCATTTGTCCTGCACATTGGAAGTCTCGGATGTGTGCTGGCAAACGCTATTTCCTGTCTGCATTGGGCTTCTGAGCAGTATGCCTCATCCCATTACAGGTTTCGTTTTCGAGCATTCGTGTTGTGGAATAGCTTTGCTCAAGCAGGGTAGCTCATTAAGGTTCGACGTTTGTGGCTGTCTGTATGCGCTCGGGAAGGCCGCCGGGACAGGCGTTCTTGGATGATCGACAGTGCTGTCTGGTGTGTGGTAGTGGCTGCGGGCCTATTTGTGGGGGGGACGAGGACGAGCACGGATGCCAATGAGGGAAGAAGCTTGTGCATGATGGCTTGTGTTGGGCGGTTCCGTTTGCGGTGCAGGAGGTGGGTGGATATAGAGGGGGCTTGTGAGAGGCTGGGAGTCATGGGACGGTAGAGGCGTAAACGAGACGCTAAGGGCTGCTCACCATGGTGCTTGCGTACCTAGAATCGATGCACTGCCTCCATCACATGTTCGCGCATATGATGGACTGTGTGTATCAACCATTCGCGAAGGAGATCAACTCTCTCCATCACGCATTTGTCCTGCACATTGGAAGTCTCGGATGTGTGCTGCTAAAAGCTATTTCCTATTTCCTGTCTGCATTGGAAGCCTCGGATGTGTGCTGCTAAAAGCTATTTCCTATTTCCTGTCTGCATTGGGCTTCTGAGCAATATGCCTCATCCCATTACAGGTTTCGTTTTCGAGCATTCATGTTGTGGAATAGCCTTGCTCAGGCAGGGTAGCGCATTAAGGTTCGACGTTTGTGGCTGTCTGTATGCGCTCGGGAAGGCCGCCGGGACAGGCGTTCTTGGATGATCGACAGTGCTGTCTGGTGTGTGTTAGTGGCTGCGGGCCTATTTGTGGGGGGGAAGAGGACGAGCACGGATGCCAATGAGGGAAGAAGCTTGTGCATGATGGCTTGTGTTGGGCGGTTCCGTTTGCGGTGCAGGAGGTGGGTGGATATAGAGGGGGCTTGTGGGAGGCTGGGAGTCATGGGACGGTAGAGACGTAGACGAGACGCGAAGGGCTGCTCACCATCGTGCTTGCGTACCTAGAATCGATGCACTGCCTCCATCACATATTCGCTCATATGATGGACTGTGTGTATCAACCATTCGCAAAGGAGATCAACTCTCTCCATCACGCATTTGTCCTGCACATTGGAAGTCTCGGATGTGTGCTGCTAAAAGCTATTTCCTATTTCCTGTCTGCATTGGGCTTCTGAGCAATATGCCTCATCCCATTAAAGGTTTCGTTTTTGAGGATTCGTGTTGTGGCATAGAGTAGGCTATGGTGGGTGGCTCATAATGCTTTTACATTTGCTGTTGTTTGCATGCGCGGGGTAAGGCCCCGTAGACAAGATTGGTTGGAGGCTGGGTTGTAGTGGGTGATCTGCTAGTCTGTGGGAGTACGTGCCAGTCTATGGGTGGGGAGAAGGAGCAGCATAGAGGCGACAAACCGCAAGAAGAGTTGATATCCAGGCGTGTGTTTGGGGATTAACTTGGTACTACAGGCAGTGCGTGGATAGCTGGGACTATGGCACGCTTGGAGGTGTTGGAATGTGAGCGTGCTAATGACGACCACAGATTGATGCATAGGATCAACTGTGTGCGTCAGACGCTTTTTATTAGATCCGGCCGTTAGTCGCCGGTTCTGGTTGTGGACCACTGTTTCTTCATTTTGCACAGGTCCTCTTAGCAGTATGCGTTTTGCTTGTAGAGGTTGGTTATTGCGTGTTTGCATTGAGGTGTGGAGTTGGCTACGGGTGATGTGCCTTTGGCCGTTGACGTTTGTAGATATCCGTGTGCATGCATGTATGCCCACTAGACGGGGTTGCTTGAAATCGCGAGTCTATTGGCAGGCGTGTGGAAGTGGTTGCGGGCCTATGGGTGGGGGGGGACGAGGACGAGCACGGATGCCAATGAGGGAAGAAGCTTGTGCATGATGGCTTGTGTTGGGCGGTTCCTTTTGCGGCGCAGGTTGTGGGTGGATATAGAGGGGGCTTGTGAGAGGCTGGGAGTCATGGGACGGTAGAAGCGTAAACGAGACGCGAAGGGCTGCTCACCATCGTGCTTGCGTACCTAGAATCGATGCACTGCCTCCATCACATATTCGCTCATATGATGGACTGTGTGTATCAACCATTCGCAAAGGAGATCAACTCTCTCCATCACGCATTTGTCCTGCACATTGGAAGTCTCGGATGTGTGCTGGCAAACGCTATTTCCTGTCTGCATTGGGCTTCTGAGCAGTATGCCTCATCCCATTACAGGTTTCGTTTTCGAGCATTCGTGTTGTGGAATAGCCTTGCTCAGGCAGGGTAGCGCATTAAGGTTCGACGTTTGTGGCTGTCTGTATGCGCTCGGGAAGGCCGCCGGGACAGGCGTTCTTGGATGATCGACAGTGCTGTCTGGTGTGTTGTAGTGGCTGCGGGCCTATTTGTGGGGGGGACGAGGACGAGCACGGATGCCAAAGAGGGAAGAAGCTTGTGCATGATGGCTTGTGTTGGGCGGTTCCTTTTGCGGCGCAGGTTGTGGGTGGATATAGAGGGGGCTTGTGAGAGGCTGGGAGTCATGGGACGGTAGAGGGGTAAACGAGACGCGAAGGGCTGCTCACCATCGTGCTTGCGTACCTAGAATCGATGCACTGCCTCCATCACATATTCGCTCATATGATGGACTGTGTGTATCAACCATTCGCGAAGGAGATCAACTCTCTCCATCACGCATTTGTCCTGCACATTGGAAGTCTCGGATGTGTGCTGTTAAAAGCTATTTCCTATTTCCTGTCTGCATTGGGCTTCTGAGCAATATGCCTCATCCCATTACAGGTTTCGTTTTTGAGGATTCGTGTTGTGGAACAGCCTTGCTCAGGCAGGGTAGCTCATTAAGGTTCGACGTTTGTGGCTGTCTGTATGCGCTCGGGAAGGCCGCCGGGACAGGCGTTCTTGGATGATCGACAGTGCTGTCTGGTGTGTGTTAGTGGCTGCGGGCCTATTTGTGGGGGGGAAGAGGACGAGCACGGATGCCAATGAGGGAAGAAGCTTGTGCATGATGGCTTGTGTTGGGCGGTTCCGTTTGCGGTGCAGGAGGTGGGTGGATATAGAGGGGGCTTGTGGGAGGCTGGGAGTCATGGGACGGTAGAGGGGTAAACGAGACGCGACGGGCTGCTCACCATCGTGCTTGCGTACCTAGAATCGATGCACTGCCTCCATCACATATTCGCTCATATGATGGACTGTGTGTATCAACCATTCGCGAAGGAGATCAACTCTCTCCATCACGCATTTGTCCTGCACATTGGAGGTCTCGGATGTGTGCTGCTAAAAGCTATTTCCTATTTCCTGTCTGCATTGGGCTTCTGAGCAATATGCCTCATCCCATTACAGGTTTCGTTTTTGAGGATTCGTCTTGCGGCTTAGGGGTGGCTACGCTGGGTGGCTCATAATGCTTTTACATTTGCGGTTGTTTGCATGCGCGGGGTAAGGCCCCGTAGACAAGATTGGTTGGAGGCTGGGTTGTAGTGGGTGATCTGCTAGTCTGTGGGAGTACGTGCCAGTCTATGGGTGGGGAGAAGGAGCAGCATAGAGGCGACAAACCGCAAGAAGAGTTGATATCCAGGCGTGTGCTTGGGGATTAACTTGGTACTACAGGCAGTGCGTGGATAGCTGGGACTATGGCACGCTTGGAGGTGTTGGAATGTGAGCGTGCTAATGACGACCACAGATTGATGCATAGGATCAACTGTGTGCGTCAGACGCTTTTTATTAGATCCGGCCGTTAGTCGCCGGTTCTGGTTGTGGACCACTGTTTCTTCACTTTGCACAGGTCCTCTTAGCAGTATGCGTTTTGCTTGTAGAGGTTGGTTATTGCGTGTTTGCATTGAGGTGTGGAGTTGGCTACGGGTGATGTGCCTTTGGCCGTTGACGCTTGTAGATATCCGTGTGCATGCATGTATGCCCGCTAGACGGGGTTGCTTGAAATCGCGAGTCTATTGGCAGGCGTGTGGAAGTGGTTGCGGGCCTATGGGTGGGGGGGGACGAGGACGAGCACGGATGCCAAAGAGGGAAGAAGCTTGTGCATGATGGCTTGTGTTGGGCGGTTCCTTTTGCGGCGCAGGTTGTGGGTGGATATAGAGGGGGCTTGTGGGAGGCTGGGAGTCATGGGACGGTAGAGGCGTAGACGAGACGCGAAGGGCTGCTCACCATCGTGCTTGCGTACCTAGAATCGATGCACTGCCTCCATCACATATTCGCTCATATGATGGACTGTGTGTATCAACCATTCGCGAAGGAGATCAACTCCTTCCATCACGCATTTGTCCTGCACATTGGAAGTCTCGGATGTGTGCTGGCAAACGCTATTTCCTGTCTGCATTGGGCTTCTGAGCAGTATGCCTCATCCCATTACAGGTTTCGTTTTCGAGCATTCGTGTTGTGGAATAGCTTTGCTCAAGCAGGGTAGCTCATTAAGGTTCGACGTTTGTGGCTGTCTGTATGCGCTCGGGAAGGCCGCCGGGACAGGCGTTCTTGGATGATCGACAGTGCTGTCTGGTGTGTGGTAGTGGCTGCGGGCCTATTTGTGGGGGGGACGAGGACGAGCACGGATGCCAATGAGGGAAGAAGCTTGTGCATGATGGCTTGTGTTGGGCGGTTCCGTTTGCGGTGCAGGAGGTGGGTGGATATAGAGGGGGCTTGTGAGAGGCTGGGAGTCATGGGACGGTAGAGGCGTAAACGAGACGCTAAGGGCTGCTCACCATGGTGCTTGCGTACCTAGAATCGATGCACTGCCTCCATCACATGTTCGCGCATATGATGGACTGTGTGTATCAACCATTCGCGAAGGAGATCAACTCTCTCCATCACGCATTTGTCCTGCACATTGGAAGTCTCGGATGTGTGCTGCTAAAAGCTATTTCCTATTTCCTGTCTGCATTGGAAGCCTCGGATGTGTGCTGCTAAAAGCTATTTCCTATTTCCTGTCTGCATTGGGCTTCTGAGCAATATGCCTCATCCCATTACAGGTTTCGTTTTCGAGCATTCATGTTGTGGAATAGCCTTGCTCAGGCAGGGTAGCGCATTAAGGTTCGACGTTTGTGGCTGTCTGTATGCGCTCGGGAAGGCCGCCGGGACAGGCGTTCTTGGATGATCGACAGTGCTGTCTGGTGTGTGGTAGTGGCTGCGGGCCTATTTGTGGGGGGGAAGAGGACGAGCACGGATGCCAATGAGGGAAGAAGCTTGTGCATGATGGCTTGTGTTGGGCGGTTCCGTTTGCGGTGCAGGAGGTGGGTGGATATAGAGGGGGCTTGTGGGAGGCTGGGAGTCATGGGACGGTAGAGACGTAGACGAGACGCGAAGGGCTGCTCACCATCGTGCTTGCGTACCTAGAATCGATGCACTGCCTCCATCACATATTCGCTCATATGATGGACTGTGTGTATCAACCATTCGCAAAGGAGATCAACTCTCTCCATCACGCATTTGTCCTGCACATTGGAAGTCTCGGATGTGTGCTGCTAAAAGCTATTTCCTATTTCCTGTCTGCATTGGGCTTCTGAGCAATATGCCTCATCCCATTAAAGGTTTCGTTTTTGAGGATTCGTGTTGTGGCATAGAGTAGGCTATGGTGGGTGGCTCATAATGCTTTTACATTTGCTGTTGTTTGCATGCGCGGGGTAAGGCCCCGTAGACAAGATTGGTTGGAGGCTGGGTTGTAGTGGGTGATCTGCTAGTCTGTGGGAGTACGTGCCAGTCTATGGGTGGGGAGAAGGAGCAGCATAGAGGCGACAAACCGCAAGAAGAGTTGATATCCAGGCGTGTGTTTGGGGATTAACTTGGTACTACAGGCAGTGCGTGGATAGCTGGGACTATGGCACGCTTGGAGGTGTTGGAATGTGAGCGTGCTAATGACGACCACAGATTGATGCATAGGATCAACTGTGTGCGTCAGACGCTTTTTATTAGATCCGGCCGTTAGTCGCCGGTTCTGGTTGTGGACCACTGTTTCTTCATTTTGCACAGGTCCTCTTAGCAGTATGCGTTTTGCTTGTAGAGGTTGGTTATTGCGTGTTTGCATTGAGGTGTGGAGTTGGCTACGGGTGATGTGCCTTTGGCCGTTGACGTTTGTAGATATCCGTGTGCATGCATGTATGCCCACTAGACGGGGTTGCTTGAAATCGCGAGTCTATTGGCAGGCGTGTGGAAGTGGTTGCGGGCCTATGGGTGGGGGGGGACGAGGACGAGCACGGATGCCAATGAGGGAAGAAGCTTGTGCATGATGGCTTGTGTTGGGCGGTTCCTTTTGCGGCGCAGGTTGTGGGTGGATATAGAGGGGGCTTGTGAGAGGCTGGGAGTCATGGGACGGTAGAAGCGTAAACGAGACGCGAAGGGCTGCTCACCATCGTGCTTGCGTACCTAGAATCGATGCACTGCCTCCATCACATATTCGCTCATATGATGGACTGTGTGTATCAACCATTCGCAAAGGAGATCAACTCTCTCCATCACGCATTTGTCCTGCACATTGGAAGTCTCGGATGTGTGCTGGCAAACGCTATTTCCTGTCTGCATTGGGCTTCTGAGCAGTATGCCTCATCCCATTACAGGTTTCGTTTTCGAGCATTCGTGTTGTGGAATAGCCTTGCTCAGGCAGGGTAGCGCATTAAGGTTCGACGTTTGTGGCTGTCTGTATGCGCTCGGGAAGGCCGCCGGGACAGGCGTTCTTGGATGATCGACAGTGCTGTCTGGTGTGTTGTAGTGGCTGCGGGCCTATTTGTGGGGGGGACGAGGACGAGCACGGATGCCAAAGAGGGAAGAAGCTTGTGCATGATGGCTTGTGTTGGGCGGTTCCTTTTGCGGCGCAGGTTGTGGGTGGATATAGAGGGGGCTTGTGAGAGGCTGGGAGTCATGGGACGGTAGAGGCGTAAACGAGACGCTAAGGGCTGCTCACCATGGTGCTTGCGTACCTAGAATCGATGCACTGCCTCCATCACATGTTCGCGCATATGATGGACTGTGTGTATCAACCATTCGCGAAGGAGATCAACTCTCTCCATCACGCATTTGTCCTGCACATTGGAAGTCTCGGATGTGTGCTGCTAAAAGCTATTTCCTATTTCCTGTCTGCATTGGAAGCCTCGGATGTGTGCTGCTAAAAGCTATTTCCTATTTCCTGTCTGCATTGGGCTTCTGAGCAATATGCCTCATCCCATTACAGGTTTCGTTTTCGAGCATTCATGTTGTGGAATAGCCTTGCTCAGGCAGGGTAGCGCATTAAGGTTCGACGTTTGTGGCTGTCTGTATGCGCTCGGGAAGGCCGCCGGGACAGGCGTTCTTGGATGATCGACAGTGCTGTCTGGTGTGTGTTAGTGGCTGCGGGCCTATTTGTGGGGGGGAAGAGGACGAGCACGGATGCCAATGAGGGAAGAAGCTTGTGCATGATGGCTTGTGTTGGGCGGTTCCGTTTGCGGTGCAGGAGGTGGGTGGATATAGAGGGGGCTTGTGGGAGGCTGGGAGTCATGGGACGGTAGAGACGTAGACGAGACGCGAAGGGCTGCTCACCATCGTGCTTGCGTACCTAGAATCGATGCACTGCCTCCATCACATATTCGCTCATATGATGGACTGTGTGTATCAACCATTCGCAAAGGAGATCAACTCTCTCCATCACGCATTTGTCCTGCACATTGGAAGTCTCGGATGTGTGCTGCTAAAAGCTATTTCCTATTTCCTGTCTGCATTGGGCTTCTGAGCAATATGCCTCATCCCATTAAAGGTTTCGTTTTTGAGGATTCGTGTTGTGGCATAGAGTAGGCTATGGTGGGTGGCTCATAATGCTTTTACATTTGCTGTTGTTTGCATGCGCGGGGTAAGGCCCCGTAGACAAGATTGGTTGGAGGCTGGGTTGTAGTGGGTGATCTGCTAGTCTGTGGGAGTACGTGCCAGTCTATGGGTGGGGAGAAGGAGCAGCATAGAGGCGACAAACCGCAAGAAGAGTTGATATCCAGGCGTGTGTTTGGGGATTAACTTGGTACTACAGGCAGTGCGTGGATAGCTGGGACTATGGCACGCTTGGAGGTGTTGGAATGTGAGCGTGCTAATGACGACCACAGATTGATGCATAGGATCAACTGTGTGCGTCAGACGCTTTTTATTAGATCCGGCCGTTAGTCGCCGGTTCTGGTTGTGGACCACTGTTTCTTCATTTTGCACAGGTCCTCTTAGCAGTATGCGTTTTGCTTGTAGAGGTTGGTTATTGCGTGTTTGCATTGAGGTGTGGAGTTGGCTACGGGTGATGTGCCTTTGGCCGTTGACGTTTGTAGATATCCGTGTGCATGCATGTATGCCCACTAGACGGGGTTGCTTGAAATCGCGAGTCTATTGGCAGGCGTGTGGAAGTGGTTGCGGGCCTATGGGTGGGGGGGGACGAGGACGAGCACGGATGCCAATGAGGGAAGAAGCTTGTGCATGATGGCTTGTGTTGGGCGGTTCCTTTTGCGGCGCAGGTTGTGGGTGGATATAGAGGGGGCTTGTGAGAGGCTGGGAGTCATGGGACGGTAGAAGCGTAAACGAGACGCGAAGGGCTGCTCACCATCGTGCTTGCGTACCTAGAATCGATGCACTGCCTCCATCACATATTCGCTCATATGATGGACTGTGTGTATCAACCATTCGCAAAGGAGATCAACTCTCTCCATCACGCATTTGTCCTGCACATTGGAAGTCTCGGATGTGTGCTGGCAAACGCTATTTCCTGTCTGCATTGGGCTTCTGAGCAGTATGCCTCATCCCATTACAGGTTTCGTTTTCGAGCATTCGTGTTGTGGAATAGCCTTGCTCAGGCAGGGTAGCGCATTAAGGTTCGACGTTTGTGGCTGTCTGTATGCGCTCGGGAAGGCCGCCGGGACAGGCGTTCTTGGATGATCGACAGTGCTGTCTGGTGTGTTGTAGTGGCTGCGGGCCTATTTGTGGGGGGGACGAGGACGAGCACGGATGCCAAAGAGGGAAGAAGCTTGTGCATGATGGCTTGTGTTGGGCGGTTCCTTTTGCGGCGCAGGTTGTGGGTGGATATAGAGGGGGCTTGTGAGAGGCTGGGAGTCATGGGACGGTAGAGGGGTAAACGAGACGCGAAGGGCTGCTCACCATCGTGCTTGCGTACCTAGAATCGATGCACTGCCTCCATCACATATTCGCTCATATGATGGACTGTGTGTATCAACCATTCGCGAAGGAGATCAACTCTCTCCATCACGCATTTGTCCTGCACATTGGAAGTCTCGGATGTGTGCTGTTAAAAGCTATTTCCTATTTCCTGTCTGCATTGGGCTTCTGAGCAATATGCCTCATCCCATTACAGGTTTCGTTTTTGAGGATTCGTGTTGTGGAACAGCCTTGCTCAGGCAGGGTAGCTCATTAAGGTTCGACGTTTGTGGCTGTCTGTATGCGCTCGGGAAGGCCGCCGGGACAGGCGTTCTTGGATGATCGACAGTGCTGTCTGGTGTGTGTTAGTGGCTGCGGGCCTATTTGTGGGGGGGAAGAGGACGAGCACGGATGCCAATGAGGGAAGAAGCTTGTGCATGATGGCTTGTGTTGGGCGGTTCCGTTTGCGGTGCAGGAGGTGGGTGGATATAGAGGGGGCTTGTGGGAGGCTGGGAGTCATGGGACGGTAGAGGGGTAAACGAGACGCGACGGGCTGCTCACCATCGTGCTTGCGTACCTAGAATCGATGCACTGCCTCCATCACATATTCGCTCATATGATGGACTGTGTGTATCAACCATTCGCGAAGGAGATCAACTCTCTCCATCACGCATTTGTCCTGCACATTGGAGGTCTCGGATGTGTGCTGCTAAAAGCTATTTCCTATTTCCTGTCTGCATTGGGCTTCTGAGCAATATGCCTCATCCCATTACAGGTTTCGTTTTTGAGGATTCGTCTTGCGGCTTAGGGGTGGCTACGCTGGGTGGCTCATAATGCTTTTACATTTGCGGTTGTTTGCATGCGCGGGGTAAGGCCCCGTAGACAAGATTGGTTGGAGGCTGGGTTGTAGTGGGTGATCTGCTAGTCTGTGGGAGTACGTGCCAGTCTATGGGTGGGGAGAAGGAGCAGCATAGAGGCGACAAACCGCAAGAAGAGTTGATATCCAGGCGTGTGCTTGGGGATTAACTTGGTACTACAGGCAGTGCGTGGATAGCTGGGACTATGGCACGCTTGGAGGTGTTGGAATGTGAGCGTGCTAATGACGACCACAGATTGATGCATAGGATCAACTGTGTGCGTCAGACGCTTTTTATTAGATCCGGCCGTTAGTCGCCGGTTCTGGTTGTGGACCACTGTTTCTTCACTTTGCACAGGTCCTCTTAGCAGTATGCGTTTTGCTTGTAGAGGTTGGTTATTGCGTGTTTGCATTGAGGTGTGGAGTTGGCTACGGGTGATGTGCCTTTGGCCGTTGACGCTTGTAGATATCCGTGTGCATGCATGTATGCCCGCTAGACGGGGTTGCTTGAAATCGCGAGTCTATTGGCAGGCGTGTGGAAGTGGTTGCGGGCCTATGGGTGGGGGGGGACGAGGACGAGCACGGATGCCAAAGAGGGGAGAAGCTTGTGCATGATGGCTTGTGTTGGGCGGTTCCTTTTGCGGCGCAGGTTGTGGGTGGATATAGAGGGGGCTTGTGGGAGGCTGGGAGTCATGGGACGGTAGAGGCGTAGACGAGACGCGAAGGGCTGCTCACCATCGTGCTTGCGTACCTAGAATCGATGCACTGCCTCCATCACATATTCGCTCATATGATGGACTGTGTGTATCAACCATTCGCGAAGGAGATCAACTCCTTCCATCACGCATTTGTCCTGCACATTGGAAGTCTCGGATGTGTGCTGGCAAACGCTATTTCCTGTCTGCATTGGGCTTCTGAGCAGTATGCCTCATCCCATTACAGGTTTCGTTTTCGAGCATTCGTGTTGTGGAATAGCTTTGCTCAAGCAGGGTAGCTCATTAAGGTTCGACGTTTGTGGCTGTCTGTATGCGCTCGGGAAGGCCGCCGGGACAGGCGTTCTTGGATGATCGACAGTGCTGTCTGGTGTGTGGTAGTGGCTGCGGGCCTATTTGTGGGGGGGACGAGGACGAGCACGGATGCCAATGAGGGAAGAAGCTTGTGCATGATGGCTTGTGTTGGGCGGTTCCGTTTGCGGTGCAGGAGGTGGGTGGATATAGAGGGGGCTTGTGAGAGGCTGGGAGTCATGGGACGGTAGAGGCGTAAACGAGACGCTAAGGGCTGCTCACCATGGTGCTTGCGTACCTAGAATCGATGCACTGCCTCCATCACATGTTCGCGCATATGATGGACTGTGTGTATCAACCATTCGCGAAGGAGATCAACTCTCTCCATCACGCATTTGTCCTGCACATTGGAAGTCTCGGATGTGTGCTGCTAAAAGCTATTTCCTATTTCCTGTCTGCATTGGGCTTCTGAGCAATATGCCTCATCCCATTAAAGGTTTCGTTTTTGAGGATTCGTGTTGTGGCATAGAGTAGGCTATGGTGGGTGGCTCATAATGCTTTTACATTTGCGGTTGTTTGCATGCGCGGGGTAAGGCCCCGTAGACAAGATTGGTTGGAGGCTGGGTTGTAGTGGGTGATCTGCTAGTCTGTGTGAGTACGTGCCAGTCTATGGGTGGGGAGAAGGAGCAGCATAGAGGCGACAAACCGCAAGAAGAGTTGATATCCAGGCGTGTGCTTGGGGATTAACTTGGTACTACAGGCAGTGCGTGGATAGCTGGGACTCTGGCACGCTTGGAGGTGTTGGAATGTGAGCGTGCTAATGACGACCACAGATTGATGCATAGGATCAACTGTGTGCGTCAGACGCTTTTTATTAGATCCGGCCGTTAGTCGCCGGTTCTGGTTGTGGACCACTGTTTCTTCATTTTGCACAGGTCCTCTTAGCAGTATGCGTTTTGCTTGTAGAGGTTGGTTATTGCGTGTTTGCATTGAGGTGTGGAGTTGGCTACGGGTGATGTGCCTTTGGCCGTTGACGCTTGTAGATATCCGTGTGCATGCATGTATGCCCGCTAGACGGGGTTGCTTGAAATCGCGAGTCTATTGGCAGGCGTGTGGAAGTGGTTGCGGGCCTATGGGTGGGGGGGGACGAGGACGAGCACGGATGCCAATGAGGGGAGAAGCTTGTGCATGATGGCTTGTGTTGGGCGGTTCCGTTTGCGGTGCAGGAGGTGGGTGGATATAGAGGGGGCTTGTGGGAGGCTGGGAGTCATGGGACGGTAGAGACGTAGACGAGACGCGAAGGGCTGCTCACCATCGTGCTTGCGTACCTAGAATCGATGCACTGCCTCCATCACATATTCGCTCATATGATGGACTGTGTGTATCAACCATTCGCAAAGGAGATCAACTCTCTCCATCACGCATTTGTCCTGCACATTGGAAGTCTCGGATGTGTGCTGGCAAACGCTATTTCCTGTCTGCATTGGGCTTCTGAGCAGTATGCCTCATCCCATTACAGGTTTCGTTTTCGAGCATTCGTGTTGTGGAATAGCTTTGCTCAAGCAGGGTAGCTCATTAAGGTTCGACGTTTGTGGCTGTCTGTATGCGCTCGGGAAGGCCGCCGGGACAGGCGTTCTTGGATGATCGACAGTGCTGTCTGGTGTGTGGTAGTGGCTGCGGGCCTATTTGTGGGGGGGAAGAGGACGAGCACGGATGCCAATGAGGGGAGAAGCTTGTGCATGATGGCTTGTGTTGGGCGGTTCCGTTTGCGGTGCAGGAGGTGGGCGGATATAGAGGGGGCTTGTGGGAGGCTGGGAGTCATGGGACGGTAGAGACGTAGACGAGACGCGAAGGGCTGCTCACCATCGTGCTTGCGTACCTAGAATCGATGCACTGCCTCCATCACATATTCGCTCATATGATGGACTGTGTGTATCAACCATTCGCGAAGGAGATCAACTCTCTCCATCACGCATTTGTCCTGCACATTGGAAGTCTCGGATGTGTGCTGGCAAACGCTATTTCCTGTCTGCATTGGGCTTCTGAGCAGTATGCCTCATCCCATTACAGGTTTCGTTTTCGAGCATTCGTGTTGTGGAATAGCTTTGCTCAAGCAGGGTAGCTCATTAAGGTTCGACGTTTGTGGCTGTCTGTATGCGCTCGGGAAGGCCGCCGGGACAGCCGTTCTTGGATGATCGACAGTGCTGTCTGGTGTGTGGTAGTGGCTGCGGGCCTATTTGTGGGGGGGACGAGGACGAGCACGGATGCCAAAGAGGGAAGAAGCTTGTGCATGATGGCTTGTGTTGGGCGGTTCCGTTTGCGGTGCAGGTTGTGGGTGGATATAGAGGGGGCTTGTGGGAGGCTGGGAGTCATGGGACGGTAGAGGGGTAGACGAGACGCGACGGGCTGCTCACCATCGTGCTTGCGTACCTAGAATCGATGCACTGCCTCCATCACATGTTCGCGCATATGATGGGCTGTGTGTATCACCCACTCGTGAAGGAGATCAACTCTCTCCATCACGCATTTGTCCTGCACATTGGAAGTCTCGGATGTGTGCTGCTAAAAGCTATTTCCTATTTCCTGTCTGCATTGGGCTTCTGAGCAGCATGCCTCATCCCATTACAGGTTTCGTTTTTGAGGATTCGTGTTGTGGCATAGAGTAGGCTATGGTGGGTGGCTCATAATGCTTTTACATTTGCGGTTGTTTGCATGCGCGGGGTAAGGCCCCGTAGACAAGATTGGTTGGAGGCTGGGTTGTAGTGGGTGATCTGCTAGTCTGTGTGAGTACGTGCCAGTCTATGGGTGGGGAGAAGGAGCAGCATAGAGGCGACAAACCGCAAGAAGAGTTGATATCCAGGCGTGTGTTTGGGGATTAACTTGGTACTACAGGCAGTGCGTGGATAGCTGGGACTCTGGCACGCTTGGAGGTGTTGGAATGTGAGCGTGCTAATGACGACCACAGATTGATGCATAGGATCAACTGTGTGCGTCAGACGCTTTTTATTAGATCCGGCCGTTAGTCGCCGGTTCTGGTTGTGGACCACTGTTTCTTCATTTTGCACAGGTCCTCTTAGCAGTATGCGTTTTGCTTGTAGAGGTTGGTTATTGCGTGTTTGCATTGAGGTGTGGAGTTGGCTACGGGTGATGTGCCTTTGGCCGTTGACGCTTGTAGATATCCGTGTGCATGCATGTATGCCCGCTAGACGGGGTTGCTTGAAATCGCGAGTCTATTGGCAGGCGTGTGGAAGTGGTTGCGGGCCTATGGGTGGGGGGGGACGAGGACGAGCACGGATGCCAATGAGGGGAGAAGCTTGTGCATGATGGCTTGTGTTGGGCGGTTCCTTTTGCGGCGCAGGTTGTGGGTGGATATAGAGGGGGCTTGTGGGAGGCTGGGAGTCATGGGACGGTAGAGGCGTAGACGAGACGCGAAGGGCTGCTCACCATCGTGCTTGCGTACCTAGAATCGATGCACTGCCTCCATCACATATTCGCTCATATGATGGACTGTGTGTATCAACCATTCGCGAAGGAGATCAACTCCTTCCATCACGCATTTGTCCTGCACATTGGAAGTCTCGGATGTGTGCTGGCAAGCGCTATTTCCTGTCTGCATTGGGCTTCTGAGCAGTATGCCTCATCCCATTACAGGTTTCGTTTTCGAGCATTCGTGTTGTGGAATAGCTTTGCTCAAGCAGGGTAGCTCATTAAGGTTCGACGTTTGTGGCTGTCTGTATGCGCTCGGGAAGGCCGCCGGGACAGGCGTTCTTGGATGATCGACAGTGCTGTCTGGTGTGTGGTAGTGGCTGCGGGCCTATTTGTGGGGGGGAAGAGGACGAGCACGGATGCCAATGAGGGAAGAAGCTTGTGCATGATGGCTTGTGTTGGGCGGTTCCGTTTGCGGTGCAGGAGGTGGGTGGATATAGAGGGGGCTTGTGAGAGGCTGGGAGTCATGGGACGGTAGAGGCGTAAACGAGACGCTAAGGGCTGCTCACCATCGTGCTTGCGTACCTAGAATCGATGCACTGCCTCCATCACATGTTCGCGCATATGATGGACTGTGTGTATCAACCATTCGCGAAGGAGATCAACTCTCTCCATCACGCATTTGTCCTGCACATTGGAAGTCTCGGATGTGTGCTGCTAAAAGCTATTTCCTATTTCCTGTCTGCATTGGCCTTCTGAGCAATATGCCTCATCCCATTAAAGGTTTCGTTTTTGAGGATTCGTGTTGTGGCATAGAGTAGGCTATGGTGGGTGGCTCATAATGCTTTTACATTTGCGGTTGTTTGCATGCGCGGGGTAAGGCCCCGTAGACAAGATTGGTTGGAGGCTGGGTTGTAGTGGGTGATCTGCTAGTCTGTGGGAGTACGTGCCAGTCTATGGGTGGGGAGAAGGAGCAGCATAGAGGCGACAAACCGCAAGAAGAGTTGATATCCAGGCGTGTGTTTGGGGATTAACTTGGTACTACAGGCAGTGCGTGGATAGCTGGGACTATGGCACGCTTGGAGGTGTTGGAATGTGAGCGTGCTAATGACGACCACAGATTGATGCATAGGATCAACTGTGTGCGTCAGACGCTTTTTATTAGATCCGGCCGTTAGTCGCCGGTTCTGGTTGTGGACCACTGTTTCTTCATTTTGCACAGGTCCTCTTAGCAGTATGCGTTTTGCTTGTAGAGGTTGGTTATTGCGTGTTTGCATTGAGGTGTGGAGTTGGCTACGGGTGATGTGCCTTTGGCCGTTGACGCTTGTAGATATCCGTGTGCATGCATGTATGCCCGCTAGACGGGGTTGCTTGAAATCGCGAGTCTATTGGCAGGCGTGTGGAAGTGGTTGCGGGCCTATGGGTGGGGGGGGACGAGGACGAGCACGGATGCCAATGAGGGGAGAAGCTTGTGCATGATGGCTTGTGTTGGGCGGTTCCTTTTGCGGCGCAGGTTGTGGGTGGATATAGAGGGGGCTTGTGAGAGGCTGGGAGTCATGGGACGGTAGAAGCGTAAACGAGACGCTAAGGGCTGCTCACCATCGTGCTTGCGTACCTAGAATCGATGCACTGCCTCCATCACATATTCGCTCATATGATGGACTGTGTGTATCAACCATTCGCAAAGGAGATCAACTCTCTCCATCACGCATTTGTCCTGCACATTGGAAGTCTCGGATGTGTGCTGGCAAACGCTATTTCCTGTCTGCATTGGGCTTCTGAGCAGTATGCCTCATCCCATTACAGGTTTCGTTTTCGAGCATTCGTGTTGTGGAATAGCTTTGCTCAAGCAGGGTAGCTCATTAAGGTTCGACGTTTGTGGCTGTCTGTATGCGCTCGGGAAGGCCGCCGGGACAGGCGTTCTTGGATGATCGACAGTGCTGTCTGGTGTGTGGTAGTGGCTGCGGGCCTATTTGTGGGGGGGACGAGGACGAGCACGGATGCCAATGAGGGAAGAAGCTTGTGCATGATGGCTTGTGTTGGGCGGTTCCGTTTGCGGTGCAGGAGGTGGGTGGATATAGAGGGGGCTTGTGAGAGGCTGGGAGTCATGGGACGGTAGAGGCGTAAACGAGACGCTAAGGGCTGCTCACCATGGTGCTTGCGTACCTAGAATCGATGCACTGCCTCCATCACATGTTCGCGCATATGATGGACTGTGTGTATCAACCATTCGCGAAGGAGATCAACTCTCTCCATCACGCATTTGTCCTGCACATTGGAAGTCTCGGATGTGTGCTGCTAAAAGCTATTTCCTATTTCCTGTCTGCATTGGAAGCCTCGGATGTGTGCTGCTAAAAGCTATTTCCTATTTCCTGTCTGCATTGGGCTTCTGAGCAATATGCCTCATCCCATTACAGGTTTCGTTTTCGAGCATTCATGTTGTGGAATAGCCTTGCTCAGGCAGGGTAGCGCATTAAGGTTCGACGTTTGTGGCTGTCTGTATGCGCTCGGGAAGGCCGCCGGGACAGGCGTTCTTGGATGATCGACAGTGCTGTCTGGTGTGTGTTAGTGGCTGCGGGCCTATTTGTGGGGGGGAAGAGGACGAGCACGGATGCCAATGAGGGAAGAAGCTTGTGCATGATGGCTTGTGTTGGGCGGTTCCGTTTGCGGTGCAGGAGGTGGGTGGATATAGAGGGGGCTTGTGGGAGGCTGGGAGTCATGGGACGGTAGAGACGTAGACGAGACGCGAAGGGCTGCTCACCATCGTGCTTGCGTACCTAGAATCGATGCACTGCCTCCATCACATATTCGCTCATATGATGGACTGTGTGTATCAACCATTCGCAAAGGAGATCAACTCTCTCCATCACGCATTTGTCCTGCACATTGGAAGTCTCGGATGTGTGCTGCTAAAAGCTATTTCCTATTTCCTGTCTGCATTGGGCTTCTGAGCAATATGCCTCATCCCATTAAAGGTTTCGTTTTTGAGGATTCGTGTTGTGGCATAGAGTAGGCTATGGTGGGTGGCTCATAATGCTTTTACATTTGCTGTTGTTTGCATGCGCGGGGTAAGGCCCCGTAGACAAGATTGGTTGGAGGCTGGGTTGTAGTGGGTGATCTGCTAGTCTGTGGGAGTACGTGCCAGTCTATGGGTGGGGAGAAGGAGCAGCATAGAGGCGACAAACCGCAAGAAGAGTTGATATCCAGGCGTGTGTTTGGGGATTAACTTGGTACTACAGGCAGTGCGTGGATAGCTGGGACTATGGCACGCTTGGAGGTGTTGGAATGTGAGCGTGCTAATGACGACCACAGATTGATGCATAGGATCAACTGTGTGCGTCAGACGCTTTTTATTAGATCCGGCCGTTAGTCGCCGGTTCTGGTTGTGGACCACTGTTTCTTCATTTTGCACAGGTCCTCTTAGCAGTATGCGTTTTGCTTGTAGAGGTTGGTTATTGCGTGTTTGCATTGAGGTGTGGAGTTGGCTACGGGTGATGTGCCTTTGGCCGTTGACGCTTGTAGATATCCGTGTGCATGCATGTATGCCCACTAGACGGGGTTGCTTGAAATCGCGAGTCTATTGGCAGGCGTGTGGAAGTGGTTGCGGGCCTATGGGTGGGGGGGGACGAGGACGAGCACGGATGCCAATGAGGGAAGAAGCTTGTGCATGATGGCTTGTGTTGGGCGGTTCCTTTTGCGGCGCAGGTTGTGGGTGGATATAGAGGGGGCTTGTGAGAGGCTGGGAGTCATGGGACGGTAGAAGCGTAAACGAGACGCGAAGGGCTGCTCACCATCGTGCTTGCGTACCTAGAATCGATGCACTGCCTCCATCACATATTCGCTCATATGATGGACTGTGTGTATCAACCATTCGCAAAGGAGATCAACTCTCTCCATCACGCATTTGTCCTGCACATTGGAAGTCTCGGATGTGTGCTGGCAAACGCTATTTCCTGTCTGCATTGGGCTTCTGAGCAGTATGCCTCATCCCATTACAGGTTTCGTTTTCGAGCATTCGTGTTGTGGAATAGCCTTGCTCAGGCAGGGTAGCGCATTAAGGTTCGACGTTTGTGGCTGTCTGTATGCGCTCGGGAAGGCCGCCGGGACAGGCGTTCTTGGATGATCGACAGTGCTGTCTGGTGTGTGTTAGTGGCTGCGGGCCTATTTGTGGGGGGGAAGAGGACGAGCACGGATGCCAAAGAGGGAAGAAGCTTGTGCATGATGGCTTGTGTTGGGCGGTTCCGTTTGCGGTGCAGGAGGTGGGTGGATATAGAGGGGGCTTGTGAGAGGCTGGGAGTCATGGGACGGTAGAGGCGTAAACGAGACGCTAAGGGCTGCTCACCATGGGGCTTGCGTACCTAGAATCGATGCACTGCCTCCATCACATGTTCGCGCATATGATGGACTGTGTGTATCAACCATTCGCGAAGGAGATCAACTCTCTCCATCACGCATTTGTCCTGCACATTGGAAGTCTCGGATGTGTGCTGCTAAAAGCTATTTCCTATTTCCTGTCTGCATTGGAAGCCTCGGATGTGTGCTGCTAAAAGCTATTTCCTATTTCCTGTCTGCATTGGGCTTCTGAGCAATATGCCTCATCCCATTACAGGTTTCGTTTTCGAGCATTCATGTTGTGGAATAGCCTTGCTCAGGCAGGGTAGCGCATTAAGGTTCGACGTTTGTGGCTGTCTGTATGCGCTCGGGAAGGCCGCCGGGACAGGCGTTCTTGGATGATCGACAGTGCTGTCTGGTGTGTGTTAGTGGCTGCGGGCCTATTTGTGGGGGGGAAGAGGACGAGCACGGATGCCAATGAGGGGAGAAGCTTGTGCATGATGGCTTGTGTTGGGCGGTTCCGTTTGCGGTGCAGGAGGTGGGTGGATATAGAGGGGGCTTGTGGGAGGCTGGGAGTCATGGGACGGTAGAGACGTAGACGAGACGCGAAGGGCTGCTCACCATCGTGCTTGCGTACCTAGAATCGATGCACTGCCTCCATCACATATTCGCTCATATGATGGACTGTGTGTATCAACCATTCGCAAAGGAGATCAACTCTCTCCATCACGCATTTGTCCTGCACATTGGAAGTCTCGGATGTGTGCTGCTAAAAGCTATTTCCTATTTCCTGTCTGCATTGGGCTTCTGAGCAATATGCCTCATCCCATTACAGGTTTCGTTTTTGAGGATTCGTGTTGTGGCATAGAGTAGGCTATGGTGGGTGGCTCATAATGCTTTTACATTTGCGGTTGTTTGCATGCGCGGGGTAAGGCCCCGTAGACAAGATTGGTTGGAGGCTGGGTTGTAGTGGGTGATCTGCTAGTCTGTGTGAGTACGTGCCAGTCTATGGGTGGGGAGAAGGAGCAGCATAGAGGCGACAAACCGCAAGAAGAGTTGATATCCAGGCGTGTGTTTGGGGATTAACTTGGTACTACAGGCAGTGCGTGGATAGCTGGGACTATGGCACGCTTGGAGGTGTTGGAATGTGAGCGTGCTAATGACGACCACAGATTGATGCATAGGATCAACTGTGTGCGTCAGACGCTTTTTATTAGATCCGGCCGTTAGTCGCCGGTTCTGGTTGTGGACCACTGTTTCTTCATTTTGCACAGGTCCTCTTAGCAGTATGCGTTTTGCTTGTAGAGGTTGGTTATTGCGTGTTTGCATTGAGGTGTGGAGTTGGCTACGGGTGATGTGCCTTTGGCCGTTGACGCTTGTAGATATCCGTGTGCATGCATGTATGCCCGCTAGACGGGGTTGCTTGAAATCGCGAGTCTATTGGCAGGCGTGTGGAAGTGGTTGCGGGCCTATGGGTGGGGGGGGACGAGGACGAGCACGGATGCCAATGAGGGAAGAAGCTTGTGCATGATGGCTTGTGTTGGGCGGTTCCTTTTGCGGCGCAGGTTGTGGGTGGATATAGAGGGGGCTTGTGAGAGGCTGGGAGTCATGGGACGGTAGAAGCGTAAACGAGACGCGAAGGGCTGCTCACCATCGTGCTTGCGTACCTAGAATCGATGCACTGCCTCCATCACATATTCGCTCATATGATGGACTGTGTGTATCAACCATTCGCAAAGGAGATCAACTCTCTCCATCACGCATTTGTCCTGCACATTGGAAGTCTCGGATGTGTGCTGGCAAACGCTATTTCCTGTCTGCATTGGGCTTCTGAGCAGTATGCCTCATCCCATTACAGGTTTCGTTTTCGAGCATTCGTGTTGTGGAATAGCCTTGCTCAGGCAGGGTAGCGCATTAAGGTTCGACGTTTGTGGCTGTCTGTATGCGCTCGGGAAGGCCGCCGGGACAGGCGTTCTTGGATGATCGACAGTGCTGTCTGGTGTGTTGTAGTGGCTGCGGGCCTATTTGTGGGGGGGAAGAGGACGAGCACGAATGCCAAAGAGGGAAGAAGCTTGTGCATGATGGCTTGTGTTGGGCGGTTCCGTTTGCGGTGCAGGAGGTGGGTGGATATAGAGGGGGCTTGTGAGAGGCTGGGAGTCATGGGACGGTAGAGGCGTAAACGAGACGCGAAGGGCTGCTCACCATGGGGCTTGCGTACCTAGAATCGATGCACTGCCTCCATCACATGTTCGCGCATATGATGGACTGTGTGTATCAACCATTCGCGAAGGAGATCAACTCTCTCCATCACGCATTTGTCCTGCACATTGGAAGTCTCGGATGTGTGCTGCTAAAAGCTATTTCCTATTTCCTGTCTGCATTGGAAGCCTCGGATGTGTGCTGCTAAAAGCTATTTCCTATTTCCTGTCTGCATTGGGCTTCTGAGCAATATGCCTCATCCCATTACAGGTTTCGTTTTCGAGCATTCATGTTGTGGAATAGCCTTGCTCAGGCAGGGTAGCGCATTAAGGTTCGACGTTTGTGGCTGTCTGTATGCGCTCGGGAAGGCCGCCGGGACAGGCGTTCTTGGATGATCGACAGTGCTGTCTGGTGTGTGTTAGTGGCTGCGGGCCTATTTGTGGGGGGGAAGAGGACGAGCACGGATGCCAATGAGGGGAGAAGCTTGTGCATGATGGCTTGTGTTGGGCGGTTCCGTTTGCGGTGCAGGAGGTGGGTGGATATAGAGGGGGCTTGTGGGAGGCTGGGAGTCATGGGACGGTAGAGACGTAGACGAGACGCGAAGGGCTGCTCACCATCGTGCTTGCGTACCTAGAATCGATGCACTGCCTCCATCACATATTCGCTCATATGATGGACTGTGTGTATCAACCATTCGCAAAGGAGATCAACTCTCTCCATCACGCATTTGTCCTGCACATTGGAAGTCTCGGATGTGTGCTGCTAAAAGCTATTTCCTATTTCCTGTCTGCATTGGGCTTCTGAGCAATATGCCTCATCCCATTACAGGTTTCGTTTTTGAGGATTCGTGTTGTGGCATAGAGTAGGCTATGGTGGGTGGCTCATAATGCTTTTACATTTGCGGTTGTTTGCATGCGCGGGGTAAGGCCCCGTAGACAAGATTGGTTGGAGGCTGGGTTGTAGTGGGTGATCTGCTAGTCTGTGTGAGTACGTGCCAGTCTATGGGTGGGGAGAAGGAGCAGCATAGAGGCGACAAACCGCAAGAAGAGTTGATATCCAGGCGTGTGTTTGGGGATTAACTTGGTACTACAGGCAGTGCGTGGATAGCTGGGACTATGGCACGCTTGGAGGTGTTGGAATGTGAGCGTGCTAATGACGACCACAGATTGATGCATAGGATCAACTGTGTGCGTCAGACGCTTTTTATTAGATCCGGCCGTTAGTCGCCGGTTCTGGTTGTGGACCACTGTTTCTTCATTTTGCACAGGTCCTCTTAGCAGTATGCGTTTTGCTTGTAGAGGTTGGTTATTGCGTGTTTGCATTGAGGTGTGGAGTTGGCTACGGGTGATGTGCCTTTGGCCGTTGACGCTTGTAGATATCCGTGTGCATGCATGTATGCCCGCTAGACGGGGTTGCTTGAAATCGCGAGTCTATTGGCAGGCGTGTGGAAGTGGTTGCGGGCCTATGGGTGGGGGGGGACGAGGACGAGCACGGATGCCAATGAGGGAAGAAGCTTGTGCATGATGGCTTGTGTTGGGCGGTTCCTTTTGCGGCGCAGGTTGTGGGTGGATATAGAGGGGGCTTGTGAGAGGCTGGGAGTCATGGGACGGTAGAAGCGTAAACGAGACGCGAAGGGCTGCTCACCATCGTGCTTGCGTACCTAGAATCGATGCACTGCCTCCATCACATATTCGCTCATATGATGGACTGTGTGTATCAACCATTCGCAAAGGAGATCAACTCTCTCCATCACGCATTTGTCCTGCACATTGGAAGTCTCGGATGTGTGCTGGCAAACGCTATTTCCTGTCTGCATTGGGCTTCTGAGCAGTATGCCTCATCCCATTACAGGTTTCGTTTTCGAGCATTCGTGTTGTGGAATAGCCTTGCTCAGGCAGGGTAGCGCATTAAGGTTCGACGTTTGTGGCTGTCTGTATGCGCTCGGGAAGGCCGCCGGGACAGGCGTTCTTGGATGATCGACAGTGCTGTCTGGTGTGTTGTAGTGGCTGCGGGCCTATTTGTGGGGGGGAAGAGGACGAGCACGGATGCCAAAGAGGGAAGAAGCTTGTGCATGATGGCTTGTGTTGGGCGGTTCCGTTTGCGGTGCAGGAGGTGGGTGGATATAGAGGGGGCTTGTGAGAGGCTGGGAGTCATGGGACGGTAGAGGCGTAAACGAGACGCGAAGGGCTGCTCACCATGGGGCTTGCGTACCTAGAATCGATGCACTGCCTCCATCACATGTTCGCGCATATGATGGACTGTGTGTATCAACCATTCGCGAAGGAGATCAACTCTCTCCATCACGCATTTGTCCTGCACATTGGAAGTCTCGGATGTGTGCTGCTAAAAGCTATTTCCTATTTCCTGTCTGCATTGGAAGCCTCGGATGTGTGCTGCTAAAAGCTATTTCCTATTTCCTGTCTGCATTGGGCTTCTGAGCAATATGCCTCATCCCATTACAGGTTTCGTTTTCGAGCATTCATGTTGTGGAATAGCCTTGCTCAGGCAGGGTAGCGCATTAAGGTTCGACGTTTGTGGCTGTCTGTATGCGCTCGGGAAGGCCGCCGGGACAGGCGTTCTTGGATGATCGACAGTGCTGTCTGGTGTGTGTTAGTGGCTGCGGGCCTATTTGTGGGGGGGAAGAGGACGAGCACGGATGCCAATGAGGGGAGAAGCTTGTGCATGATGGCTTGTGTTGGGCGGTTCCGTTTGCGGTGCAGGAGGTGGGTGGATATAGAGGGGGCTTGTGGGAGGCTGGGAGTCATGGGACGGTAGAGACGTAGACGAGACGCGAAGGGCTGCTCACCATCGTGCTTGCGTACCTAGAATCGATGCACTGCCTCCATCACATATTCGCTCATATGATGGACTGTGTGTATCAACCATTCGCAAAGGAGATCAACTCTCTCCATCACGCATTTGTCCTGCACATTGGAAGTCTCGGATGTGTGCTGCTAAAAGCTATTTCCTATTTCCTGTCTGCATTGGGCTTCTGAGCAATATGCCTCATCCCATTAAAGGTTTCGTTTTTGAGGATTCGTGTTGTGGCATAGAGTAGGCTATGGTGGGTGGCTCATAATGCTTTTACATTTGCGGTTGTTTGCATGCGCGGGGTAAGGCCCCGTAGACAAGATTGGTTGGAGGCTGGGTTGTAGTGGGTGATCTGCTAGTCTGTGGGAGTACGTGCCAGTCTATGGGTGGGGAGAAGGAGCAGCATAGAGGCGACAAACCGCAAGAAGAGTTGATATCCAGGCGTGTGTTTGGGGATTAACTTGGTACTACAGGCAGTGCGTGGATAGCTGGGACTATGGCACGCTTGGAGGTGTTGGAATGTGAGCGTGCTAATGACGACCACAGATTGATGCATAGGATCAACTGTGTGCGTCAGACGCTTTTTATTAGATCCGGCCGTTAGTCGCCGGTTCTGGTTGTGGACCACTGTTTCTTCATTTTGCACAGGTCCTCTTAGCAGTATGCGTTTTGCTTGTAGAGGTTGGTTATTGCGTGTTTGCATTGAGGTGTGGAGTTGGCTACGGGTGATCTGCCTTTGGCCGTTGACGCTTGTAGATATCCGTGTGCATGCATGTATGCCCGCTCGACGGGGTTGCTTGAAATAGCGAGTCTATTGGCAGGTGTGTGGAAGTGGTTGCGGGCCTATGGGTGGGGGGGGACGAGGACGAGCACGGATGCCAATGAGGGGAGAAGCTTGTGCATGATGGCTTGTGTTGGGCGGTTCCGTTTGCGGTGCAGGAGGTGAGTGGATATAGAAGGGGCTTGTGAGAGGCTGACTGTGTTTATCAACCATTCGCGAAGGAGATCAACTCTTTCCATCACGCATTTGTCCTGCACATTGGAAGTCTCGGATGTGTGCTGCTAAAAGCTATTTCCTATTTCCTGTCTGCATTGGGCTTCTCAGCAATTTGCCTCATCCCATTACAGGTTTCGTTTTTGAGGATTCGTCTTGCGGCTTAGGGGTGGCTCCGCTGGGTGGCTCATAATGCTTTTACATTTGCGGTTGTTTGCATGCGCGGGGTAAGGCCCCGTAGACAAGATTGGTTGGAGGCTGGGTTGTAGTGGGTGATCTGCTAGTCTGTGTGAGTACGTGCCAGTCTATGGGTGGGGAGAAGGAGCAGCATAGAGGCGACAAACCGCAAGAAGAGTTGATATCCAGGCGTGTGTTTGGGGATTAACTTGGTACTACAGGCAGTGCGTGGATAGCTGGGACTATGGCACGCTTGGAGGTGTTGGAATGTGAGCGTGCTAATGACGACCACAGATTGATGCATAGGATCAACTGTGTGCGTCAGACGCTTTTTATTAGATCCGGCCGTTAGTCGCCGGTTCTGGTTGTGGACCGCTGTATCTTCATTTTGCACAGGTCCTCTTAGCAGTATGCGTTTTGCTTGTAGAGGTTGGTTATTGCGTGTTTGCATTGAGGTGTGGAGTTGGCTACGGGTGATGTGCCTTTGGCCGTTGACGCTTGTAGATATCCGTGTGCATGCATGTATGCCCGCTAGACGGGGTTGCTTGAAATCGCGAGTCTATTGGCAGGCGTGTGGAAGTGGTTGCGGGCCTATGGGTGGGGGGGGACGAGGACGAGCACGGATGCCAATGAGGGGAGAAGCTTGTGCATGATGGCTTGTGTTGGGCGGTTCCCTTTGGGGTGCAGGAGGTGGGTGGATATAGAGGGGGCTTGTGAGAGGCTGGGAGTCATGAGACGGTAGAGGCATAGACGAGACGCGAAGGGCTGCTCACCATCGTGCTTGCGTACCTAGAATCGATGCACTGCCTCCATCACATGTTCGCGCATATGATGGACTGTGTTTATCAACCATTCGCGAAGGAGATCAACATTGGAAGTCTCGGATGTGTGCTGCTAAAAGCTATTTCCTATTTCCTGTCTGCATTGGGCTTCTGAGCAGTATGCCTCATCCCATTACAGGTTTCGTTTTTGAGGATTCGTCTTGCGGCTTAGGGGTGGCTACGCTGGGTGGCTCATAATGCTTTTACATTTGCGGTTGTTTGCATGCGCGGGGTAAGGCCCCGTAGACAAGATTGGTTGGAGGCTGGGTTGTAGTGGGTGATCTGCTAGTCTGTGGGAGTACGTGCCAGTCTATGGGTGGGGAGAAGGAGCAGCATAGAGGCGACAAACCGCAAGAAGAGTTGATATCCAGGCGTGTGTTTGGGGATTAACTTGGTACTACAGGCAGTGCGTGGATAGCTGGGACTATGGCACGCTTGGAGGTGTTGGAATGTGAGCGTGCTAATGACGACCACAGATTGATGCATAGGATCAACTGTGTGCGTCAGACGCTTTTTATTAGATCCGGCCGTTAGTCGCCGGTTCTGGTTGTGGACCACTGTTTCTTCATTTTGCACAGGTCCTCTTAGCAGTATGCGTATTGCTTGTAGAGGTTGGTTATTGCGTGTTTGCATTGAGGTGTGGAGTTGGCTACGGGTGATGTGCCTTTGGCCGTTGACGCTTGTAGATATCCGTGTGCATGCATGTATGCCCGCTAGACGGGGTTGCTTGAAATCGCGAGTCTATTGGCAGGCGTGTGGAAGTGGTTGCGGGCCTATGGGTGGGGGGGGACGAGGACGAGCACGGATGCCAATGAGGGAAGAAGCTTGTGCATGATGGCTTGTGTTGGGCGGTTCCTTTTGCGGTGCAGGCTGTAGGTGGATATAGAGGGGGCTTGTAAGAGGCTGGGAGTCATGGGACGGTAGAGGCGTAGACGAGACGTGACGGGCTGCTCACCATCGTGCTTGCGTACCTAGAATCGATGCACTGCCTCCATCACATATTCGCTCATATGATGGACTGTGTGTATCAACCATTCGCAAAGGAGATCAACTCTCTCCATCACGCATTTGTCCTGCACATTGGAAGTCTCGGATGTGTGCTGGCAAACGCTATTTCCTGTCTGCATTGGGCTTCTGAGCAGTATGCCTCATCCCATTACAGGTTTCGTTTTCGAGCATTCGTGTTGTGGAATAGCTTTGCTCAAGCAGGGTAGCTCATTAAGGTTCGACGTTTGTGGCTGTCTGTATGCGCTCGGGAAGGCCGCCGGGACAGGCGTTCTTGGATGATCGACAGTGCTGTCTGGTGTGTTGTAGTGGCTGCGGGCCTATTTGTGGGGGGGACGAGGATGAGCACGGATGCCAATGAGGGAAGAAGCTTGTGCATGATGGCTTGTGTTGGGCGGTTCCGTTTGCGGTGCAGGAGGTGGGCGGATATAGAGGGGGCTTGTGGGAGGCTGGGAGTCATGGGACGGTAGAGGGGTAGACGAGACGCGACGGGCTGCTCACCATCGGGCCTGCGTACCTAGAATCGATGCACTGCCTCCATCACATATTCGCGCATATGATGGACTGTGTTTATCAACCATTCGCGAAGGAGATCAACTCTTTCCATCACGCATTTGTCCTGCACATTGGAAGTCTCGGATGTGTGCTGCTAAAAGCTATTTCCTATTTCCTGTCTGCATTGGGCTTCTGAGCAATATGCCTCATCCCATTACAGGTTTCGTTTTTGAGGATTCGTGTTGTGGCATAGAGTAGGCTATGGTGGGTGGCTCATAATGCTTTTACATTTGCGGTTGTTTGCATGCGCGGGGTAAGGCCCCGTAGACAAGATTGGTTGGAGGCTGGGTTGTAGTGGGTGATCTGCTAGTCTGTGTGAGTACGTGCCAGTCTATGGGTGGGGAGAAGGAGCAGCATAGAGGCGACAAACCGCAAGAAGAGTTGATATCCAGGCGTGTGCTTGGGGATTAACTTGGTACTACAGGCAGTGCGTGGATAGCTGGGACTATGGCACGCTTGGAGGTGTTGGAATGTGAGCGTGCTAATGACGACCACAGATTGATGCATAGGATCAACTGTGTGCGTCAGACGCTTTTTATTAGATCCGGCCGTTAGTCGCCGGTTCTGGTTGTGGACCGCTGTATCTTCATTTTGCACAGGTCCTCTTAGCAGTATGCGTTTTGCTTGTAGAGGTTGGTTATTGCGTGTTTGCATTGAGGTGTGGAGTTGGCTACGGGTGATGTGCCTTTGGCCGTTGACGCTTGTAGATATCCGTGTGCATGCATGTATGCCCGCTAGACGGGGTTGCTTGAAATCGCGAGTCTATTGGCAGGCGTGTGGAAGTGGTTGCGGGCCTATGGCTGGGGGGGACGAGGACGAGCACGGATGCCAATGAGGGGAGAAGCTTGTGCATGATGGCTTGTGTTGGGCGGTTCCGTTTGCGGTGCAGGAGGTGAGTGGATATAGAGGGGGCTTGTGAGAGGCTGACTGTGTTTATCAACCATTCGCGAAGGAGATCAACTCTTTCCATCACGCATTTGTCCTGCACATTGGAAGTCTCGGATGTGTGCTGCTAAAAGCTATTTCCTATTTCCTGTCTGCATTGGGCTTCTGAGCAATATGCCTCATCCCATTACAGGTTTCGTTTTTGAGGATTCGTGTTGTGGCATAGAGTAGGCTATGCTGGGTGGCTCATAATGCTTTTACATTTGCGGTTGTTTGCATGCGCGGGGTAAGGCCCCGTAGACAAGATTGGTTTGAGGCTGGGTTGTAGTGGGTGATCTGCTAGTCTGTGTGAGTACGTGCCAGTCTATGGGTGGGGAGAAGGAGCAGCATAGAGGCGACAAACCGCAAGAAGAGTTGATATCCAGGCGTGTGTTTGGGGATTAACTTGGTACTACAGGCAGTGCGTGGATAGCTGGGACTATGGCACGCTTGGAGGTGTTGGAATGTGAGCGTGCTAATGACGACCACAGATTGATGCATAGGATCAACTGTGTGCGTCAGACGCTTTTTATTAGATCCGGCCGTTAGTCGCCGGTTCTGGTTGTGGACCGCTGTATCTTCATTTTGCACAGGTCCTCTTAGCAGTATGCGTTTTGCTTGTAGAGGTTGGTTATTGCGCGTTTGCGTTAAGGTGTGGAGTTGGCTACGGGTGACGGGCCTTTGGGCATTCACGCTTGTAGATATCCGTGTGCATGCATGTATGCCCGCTCGACGGGGTTGCTTGAAATAGCGAGTCTATTGGCAGGTGTGTGGAAGTGGTTGCGGGCCTATGGGTGGGGGGGGACGAGGACGAGCACGGATGCCAATGAGGGGAGAAGCTTGTGCATGATGGCTTGTGTTGGGCGGTTCCCTTTGGGGTGCAGGAGGTGGGTGGATATAGAGGGGGCTTGTGAGAGGCTGGGAGTCATGAGACGGTAGAGGCATAGACGAGACGCGACGGGCTGCTCACCATCGTGCTTGCGTACCTAGAATCGATGCACTGCCTCCATCACATGTTCGCGCATATGATGGACTGTGTTTATCAACCATTCGCGAAGGAGATCAACATTGGAAGTCTCGGATGTGTGCTGCTAAAAGCTATTTCCTATTTCCTGTCTGCATTGGGCTTCTGAGCAGTATGCCTCATCCCATTACAGGTTTCGTTTTTGAGGATTCGTCTTGCGGCTTAGGGGTGGCTACGCTGGGTGGCTCATAATGCTTTTACATTTGCGGTTGTTTGCATGCGCGGGGTAAGGCCCCGTAGACAAGATTGGTTGGAGGCTGGGTTGTAGTGGGTGATCTGCTAGTCTGTGGGAGTACGTGCCAGTCTATGGGTGGGGAGAAGGAGCAGCATAGAGGCGACAAACCGCAAGAAGAGTTGATATCCAGGCGTGTGTTTGGGGATTAACTTGGTACTACAGGCAGTGCGTGGATAGCTGGGACTATGGCACGCTTGGAGGTGTTGGAATGTGAGCGTGCTAATGACGACCACAGATTGATGCATAGGATCAACTGTGTGCGTCAGACGCTTTTTATTAGATCCGGCCGTTAGTCGCCGGTTCTGGTTGTGGACCACTGTTTCTTCATTTTGCACAGGTCCTCTTAGCAGTATGCGTATTGCTTGTAGAGGTTGGTTATTGCGTGTTTGCATTGAGGTGTGGAGTTGGCTACGGGTGATGTGCCTTTGGCCGTTGACGCTTGTAGATATCCGTGTGCATGCATGTATGCCCGCTAGACGGGGTTGCTTGAAATCGCGAGTCTATTGGCAGGCGTGTGGAAGTGGTTGCGGGCCTATGGGTGGGGGGGGACGAGGACGAGCACGGATGCCAATGAGGGAAGAAGCTTGTGCATGATGGCTTGTGTTGGGCGGTTCCTTTTGCGGTGCAGGCTGTAGGTGGATATAGAGGGGGCTTGTAAGAGGCTGGGAGTCATGGGACGGTAGAGGCGTAGACGAGACGTGACGGGCTGCTCACCATCGTGCTTGCGTACCTAGAATCGATGCACTGCCTCCATCACATATTCGCTCATATGATGGACTGTGTGTATCAACCATTCGCAAAGGAGATCAACTCTCTCCATCACGCATTTGTCCTGCACATT
This sequence comes from Eimeria praecox, assembly GCA_963920595.1. NCBI lineage: Eukaryota > Apicomplexa > Conoidasida > Eucoccidiorida > Eimeriidae > Eimeria > Eimeria praecox. Next base: position 5,044,924 of record OY986950.1, read on the forward strand.
GGAAGTCTCGGATGTGTGCTGGCAAACGCTATTTCCTGTCTGCATTGGGCTTCTGAGCAGTATGCCTCATCCCATTACAGGTTTCGTTTTCGAGCATTCGTGTTGTGGAATAGCTTTGCTCAAGCAGGGTAGCTCATTAAGGTTCGACGTTTGTGGCTGTCTGTATGCGCTCGGGAAGGCCGCCGGGACAGGCGTTCTTGGATGATCGACAGTGCTGTCTGGTGTGTTGTAGTGGCTGCGGGCCTATTTGTGGGGGGGACGAGGACGAGCACGGATGCCAATGAGGGAAGAAGCTTGTGCATGATGGCTTGTGTTGGGCGGTTCCGTTTGCGGTGCAGGAGGTGGGCGGATATAGAGGGGGCTTGTGGGAGGCTGGGAGTCATGGGACGGTAGAGGGGTAGACGAGACGCGACGGGCTGCTCACCATCGGGCCTGCGTACCTAGAATCGATGCACTGCCTCCATCACATATTCGCGCATATGATGGACTGTGTTTATCAACCATTCGCGAAGGAGATCAACTCTTTCCATCACGCATTTGTCCTGCACATTGGAAGTCTCGGATGTGTGCTGCTAAAAGCTATTTCCTATTTCCTGTCTGCATTGGGCTTCTGAGCAATATGCCTCATCCCATTACAGGTTTCGTTTTTGAGGATTCGTGTTGTGGCATAGAGTAGGCTATGGTGGGTGGCTCATAATGCTTTTACATTTGCGGTTGTTTGCATGCGCGGGGTAAGGCCCCGTAGACAAGATTGGTTGGAGGCTGGGTTGTAGTGGGTGATCTGCTAGTCTGTGTGAGTACGTGCCAGTCTATGGGTGGGGAGAAGGAGCAGCATAGAGGCGACAAACCGCAAGAAGAGTTGATATCCAGGCGTGTGCTTGGGGATTAACTTGGTACTACAGGCAGTGCGTGGATAGCTGGGACTATGGCACGCTTGGAGGTGTTGGAATGTGAGCGTGCTAATGACGACCACAGATTGATGCATAGGATCAACTGTGTGCGTCAGACGCTTTTTATTAGATCCGGCCGTTAGTCGCCGGTTCTGGTTGTGGACCACTGTTTCTTCATTTTGCACAGGTCCTCTTAGCAGTATGCGTTTTGCTTGTAGAGGTTGGTTGTTGCGCGTTTGCGTTAAGGTGTGGAGTTGGCTACGGGTGACGGGCCTTTGGCCTTTGACGCTTGTAGATATCCGTGTGCATGCATGTATGCCCGCTAGACGGGGTTGCTTGAAATAGCGAGTCTATTGGCAGGCGTGTGGAAGTAGTTGCGGGCCTATGGGTGGGGGGGGACGAGGACGAGCACGGATGCCAATGAGGGGAGAAGCTTGTGCATGATGGGTTGTGTTGGGCGGTTCCTTTTGCGGTGCAGGCTGTAGGTGGATATAGAGGGGGCTTGTGGGAGGCTGGGAGTCATGGGACGGTAGAGGGGTAGACGAGACGCGACGGGCTGCTCACCATCGTGCTTGCGTACCTAGAATCGATGCACTGCCTCCATGACATGTTAGCTCATATGGTCTACTCTGTGTTAGCTAATACGGTCTAATGTGTCCATTACACGCTCGCCGACCAAACCTCTGGTCTATGGTTTCATTTATGAAGAGGAGTGCTTGGCGACCGGCTTGGAAGAGCCGTGTAAAGCGGTAGTATTGGGACTGGACAGTCGCCATATATGGGCGTCACGTCCTGCAGCTTCGCTGGGCCCAGGCAGTCTACCGCGGGTCCGAAAACGTGAGGTACGGAACAGGATTCGTTGGCCGAGAAGAGAATCAGCATGTGCTGACGTTACTAGCTCCACTTTGTTGGAGACGTTTATCAGGTGCATTATTCGCTTCTGACATCTCCTGGTATGTGCGTGCAAGCGCTGAGGATACCGGCCGTGACACCGATCATAGTGAGTATTGTACAGACGTACATTGCATCCTCAGCACATTGCATCCACGGCCTGCCGACGACGATCAGCACGACGTTCAACAGGGCAAGCCTAGTGCGCATCACACGCTAACTCGTATGCTTTGTCACATCGCATTACGGATCTAGGGGCAAGCGCTACACATCAAGTGGTTCGTGCATCACATATGTGGCATGCCAGCAGCTCCGCACTGGTTTTAGAGGTATCGTGCTGCTGCAGCGCGTGCGTTAGTGTATCGGAGGATCCACACGACATCTGACAGAGGGCGTCCACGTGCTTGTTAGCCGATCAACGTTTCTGCACTGTCAGCCGCATACCGAGAGGGGCCTGCTTGGTCTGCCGCAAATGTGGCAGCAGATGGAGGGCGATTCAGTGATCGGTATGACTTGAGGTAGCGCCTCTATGTTGGGTATTGCTGAGCAGCGTTTGGGCCTTATTACGCACGGTAGGGACGTGCGTAGCACTGCTTGGCACGATGCGTCATGCGGCTAAACGAAGCGTGTAAGCAGCGCCCTCCCAATATCCTTACAGTTTTGGTTGATCCTGAATGCAGACTCCGACACGCAGTACACGTTCGCTTGCCAGCAAGCTCATACATAAACTGCCAGCTGTGCATTCCCTTCGTGTTGGCATTTGTGCGATGCTATGGCCTTTAATTGCATGGATGGATCAAGGCCTCCTGTGCTTTGTCACATCGCACGACGGATCTAGGGGCAAGTGCTACATATCAATAGCCAGTTTTTCCAATTTGCAGCCGTCGTTTTGAAGTCGGTGAGCAGCATGGGATGCGCTTATTAGATACATTACTAGGTTTTGACGTCTTGTGATGTCTGTACGCGCGTGCTGAGGGTATGTGGCAACCACGGCCAGCACAAAGTTCAACAGCGCAAGAACAGTACGCGTCACATGCTACCTCGCTCGTTTAGGGTTTTGGAGCAGCAAGTACCCGTGGCCTGGACATTAGAAGGCATTAACAAGCAGTGAAGTGTGAAATTGCTGACCGGCACCAACAATTTGTGTTTCAGTGACCTCATGCAGACTTGCTCTGTCTTTCTGCTCATTTTGGTTGAGAGAGCGCCCCAAAGGGTAGCACCTAGCTTCTAGATGCTTCTACATGCCAGGCTGTGCTGATGAGCTTTGCTGTCTGGGAGTTGCTCGCACCACAGCCTAGCAAGCACTGCAAAATACGGCTTCACTGCACATGCCGTCGTCGCACGCCTTGACAGTGGGCGTTTGCCTGCCCTAGTGGCGGCTCATCCTGTACGCAAGCAGGGTCAACACGACCGCATCATTCCTGATTTGGTTGTTTTTGCTTGCAGCTTCATGAATTGTGTTGTTGCGATGCGCAGGGAGCAGCCAGTACCTTCGCACACTAGCGTTGTGGCAAGGTTTGAAGTAGCTAAGTTGCCTGTGGTTCAGACTTGCGTCTGATATCTGGACTGGGGTGGGCCAGCACATAACTGTGTCTACGTGAGTGTGTAGGGAGGCCTGAGGTGGGAAGCGTGTGCTCCGTGTTTGGGATAGCTGGACATGCTTTAGTCCGACGCCTGCTAGTGAAGCGTGCATAGAGCCTGCGCCAGGCATTAGAATCTGTTTACATACTTCTATGGGCATCCAGGCGGTGTGTGACCAGCCGTTCAAATACGGTTGCGTGATTAAGCGGGCAACACATTGCTTCCAAACGGAGGAGTGGCAGATTTGCTTGCTTCCGCGTTGGTTATGCCGCTAGTACTCTGAAATGCACCACCGCCACACGTGGGATGACTCCGTGCTACATAGCGTACGGCGCTGCCACCTTTGAAAAAGTCAAGTACAATAGTAGCGAGTTGGCAGCATTAGACACGTTGAGTATATGCAGTAGGCATGGCATGAATCAGAAGGATCTGATTCCCGCTTTCCGGTGGCAGCTAGCCTGTGTCGGCTTGAGAAGCTTATATGGATGCTCTTTATCGGGTGATTATGCAATGGTTGTTTGGGGGGCATTCGATGCCGCCTGCGGAGTGGCGTCGAGTTTGCTAGGCAAGGCGGCAAGCGCCTATATGCTTTCCCCAACAGTGCGTGTGCATGGATACGCGTGTCTGCGTTTGTTGTTGTATATGCCCAAAGAAGGTGCAGGGTTCTCTATGCGCGCCATTCCTCTTCTCTGAAATCCCCGGAACAAACGGCAATTCCTTCCCACCACAGCGATTTGCTTGGCTGTTGACTTGTTTACCGCAGAGAGTGCGGGCCACGCTTGGGCAAGGAACAAGTGTCAAGAGCTCGAGCATGCCTTCTCTCTGTATCTGGCATGCACAACTTGCACTGAGCAGTCGCCAGCCTTGCTGAGGTTAAACGGCGTCCAGGAGGTAGGCTGACGTCTTGTAAATACGTGGCTATATTGAGGGGGCAGTTAGCACATTCATACGTACCGTATCTGCTAGCTGTTGTGCCTTTCGACTCAGCTGTGATGACGGCTAATGGGAGATCTAGTAATCTTGCTTGACAACTGTAGTGCATGGCGTAAGCGAAAGTTCGAGAGTGCAGCTTCTCAGAGGCAGCTGACAGTGGTGGCTTTCTCCTTCTCCAGCCAGTTGCCTAAGCGCACCCTACTTGCATTCCAATATTTGGGACAATCTATCCTTAGCAAGCAAGCGCACAGTGCATGCGCAAGCTGCCACTGGTTATTATTGCAGCTTAGCTGATTATGTTAATTTGTTGGCTGGCCATACAGCAGGTTGTTGGTGGTCGGTTGCGGTGTTTGTAGCGGAGACAGGCCTGCAACCATTTTACCTAAGCAGTTGCTGCGACGCTGCAGGCCGTGCGTCACTGCTCAACAGCATGGATGCGTTAGAGAGTGCACTTAAGCCGCTGGCGAGGAAGGGCTGTTCGCCCAACGTGATCAGTGGCCTTGCGGGAGGAGCGTTTCACACAGGGATATGCATGGTAGATTGCGCCGTGCGGTATCGGTGTGGATAGTCGGGATCGTGCAGGTTGAATTACTGAGCTCACGATTGGCATTTCTCCAGTAGAAACCAGTTTTCAATATCCCTTCCTTGCAACAGCAAGCCCAGACCAGTTGGTTCGCTTGTCAAAACAGAGCAGCAGCCCTAACAAATCCCGCGAAGAGGAGTGAAGCTAAGACGCAGTGATTGTAGTCGCCAATTCGCATGTAGAATGCAGCGCATCTAGAAACTATGGGGTGCCATGTAGCTTAACTTGGTTTTTCAGCGCATTCCGACTGGGCGTGCAGCCCAAACGGTAGCATTTAGCATCTGCATGCTCAGCCAGACGCGCAGTCGTGATGGTTTGCTTTGCCGTCTGGTAGTTGCTGGCACCAGAGCGTAGCAAGCACTGCAAAATACGGCTTCGCTGCACATCTCGTTAGCGCACGCCTTGGCAGTTGGCGTCTGCCTTCCCTAGCAGCTGCTCAGCCTCAACGCAAAGCAGGGTGGCAACGCCCGCTTCATTCCTGAGTTGGTTTCGTTTGCTTGCATCTTCATGGAGCTCGTTGGTGGGTTCCGCAGGAAGCAGCCAATCCCTTCGCACCCTAGCGCTGTAGCAAGCCTTGAAGTAGGTAGGGTGCCTGTGGTTCACGCTTGCGTTTGCTGTTTGGGCTGAGTTGGGCTAGCGCATATTTGTGTATACGTGAGTGTGTAGAGAGGCCTGAGACCGGAAGCATGTGCTCCGTGCTGGACATTCTGTAGTGCGACGCTTGCTAGTGAAGCGTGCATAGAGCCTGCGCCAGGCATTAGAATCTGTTTACATACTTCTATGGGCATCCAGGCGGTGTGTGACCAGCCGTTCAAATACGCCTGCGTGATTAATCGGGCAACACATTGCTTCCAAACGGAGGAGTGGCAGATTTGCTTGCTTCCGCGTTGGTTATGCCGCTAGTACTCTGAAATGCACCACCGCCAAACGTGAGATGGCTCCGTGCTACATAGCGTACGGAGCTGCCACCTTTGGAAAAGTCAAGTACAATAGTAGCGAGTTGGCAGCATTAGACACGTTAAGTATATGCAGTAGGCATGGCATGAATCAGAAGGATCTGATTCCCGCTTTCCGGTGGCAGCTAGCCTGTGTCGGCTTGAGAAGCTTATATGGATGCTCTTTATCGGGTGATTATGCAATGGTTGTTTGGGGGGCATTCGATGCCGCCTGCGGAGTGGCGTCGAGTTTGCTAGACAAGGCGGCAAGCGCCTATATGCTTTCCCCAACAGTGCGTGTGCATGGATATGCATGTCTGCGTTTGTTGTTGTATATGCCCAAAGGAGGCGCAGGATCCTGTCTGCGTAATCTTCAATTCCCTGATATGCATTTAGCAGCTCTGCAGAGATCGCGTACGTCGCGCCTGCCTCCCTGCAATCCACAGGTTACGCGCAACGCCTGCCAGATTCGTAACCCGCTAGGTGAGCCCTAACGAGTTCCAGAACGTAGGCGGACGTCTTGTAAATACGTGGCTATATTGGGGGGGCAGTTAGCACATTCATACGTACCGTATCTGCTAGCTGTTGTGCCTTTCGAGTCAGCTGTGACGACGGCTAATGGGAGATCTAGTAATCTTGCTTGACAACTGTAGTGCATGGCGTAAGCGAAAGTTCGAGAGTGCAGCTTCTCAGAGGCAGCTGACAGTGGTGGCTTTTTCCTTCTCCAGCCAGCGGCCTAAGCGCACCCTACTTGCATTCCAATATTTGGGACAATCTATCCTTAGCAAGCAAGCGCACAGTGCATGCGCAAGCTGCCACTGGTTATTATTGCAGCTTAGCTGATTATGTTAATTTGTTGGCTGGCCATACAGCAGGTTGTTGGTGGTCGGTTGCGGTGTTTGTAGCGGAGACAGGCCTGCAACCATTTTAGCTACGCAGTTGCTGCGACGCTGCAGGCCGTGCGTCACTGCTCAACAGCATGGATGCGTTAGAGAGTGCACTTAAGCCGCTGGCGAGGAAGGGCTGTGCGCCCAATGTGATCAGTGGCCTTGCGGGAGGAGCGTTTCACACAGGGATATGCATGGTAGATTGCGCCGTGCGGTATCGGTGTGGATAGTCAGGATCGTGCAGGTTGAATTACTGAGCTCACGATTGGCATTTCTCCAGTAGAAACCAGTTTTCAATATCCCTTCCTTGCAACAGCAAGCCCAGACCAGTTGGTTCGCTTGTCAAAACAGAGCAGCAGCCCTAACAAATCCCGCGAAGAGGAGTGAAGCTAAGACGCAGTGATTGTAGTCGCCAATTCGCATGTAGAATGCAGCGCATCTAGAAACTATGGGGTGCCATGTAGCTTAACTTGGTTTTTCAGCGCATTCCGACTGGGCGTGCAGCCCAAACGGTAGCATTTAGCATCTGCATGCTCAGCCAGACGCGCAATCGTGATGGTTTGCTTTGCCGTCTGGTAGTTGCTGGCACCAGAGCGTAGCAAGCACTGCAAAATACGGCTTCGCTGCACATCTCGTTAGCGCACGCCTTGGCAGTTGGCGTCTGCCTTCCCTAGCAGCTGCTCAGCCTCAACGCAAAGCAGGGTGGCAACGCCCGCTTCATTCCTGAGTTGGTTTCGTTTGCTTGCATCTTCATGGAGCTCGTTGGTGGGTTCCGCAGGAAGCAGCCAATCCCTTCGCACCCTAGCGCTGTAGCAAGCCTTGAAGTAGGTAGGGTGCCTGTGGTTCACGCTTGCGTTTGCTGTTTGGGCTGAGTTGGGCTAGCGCATATTTGTGTATACGTGAGTGTGTAGAGAGGCCTGAGACCGGAAGCATGTGCTCCCTGCTGGACATTCTGTAGTGCGACGCTTGCTAGTGAAGCGTGCATAGAGCCTGCGCCAGGCATTAGAATCTGTTTACATACTTCTATGGGCATCCAGGCGGTGTGTGACCAGCCGTTCAAATACGCCTGCGTGATTAATCGGGCAACACATTGCTTCCAAACGGAGGAGTGGCAGATTTGCTTGCTTCCGCGTTGGTTATGCCGCTAGTACTCTGAAATGCACCACCGCCACACGTGGGATGACTCCGTGCTACATAGCGTACGGAGCTGCCACCTTTGAAAACGTCAAGTACAATAGTAGCGAGTTGGCAGCATTAGACACGTTAAGTATATGCAGTAGGCATGGCATGAATCAGAAGGATCTGATTCCCGCTTTCCGGTGGCAGCTAGCCTGTGTCGGCTTGAGAAGCTTATATGGATGCTCTTTATCGGGTGATTATGCAATGGTTGTTTGGGGGGCATTCGATGCCGCCTGCGGAGTGGCGTCGAGTTTGCTAGACAAGGCGGCAAGCGCCTATATGCTTTCCCCAACAGTGCGTGTGCATGGATACGCGTGTCTGCGTTTGTTGTTGTATATGCCCAAAGAAGGTGCAGGGTTCTCTATGCGCGCCATTCCTCTTCTCTGAAATCCCCGGAACAAACGGCAATTCCTTCCCACCATAGCGATTTGTTTGGCTGTTGACTTGTTTACCGCAGAGAGTGCGGGCCACGCTTGGGCAAGGAACAAGTGTCAAGAGCTCGAGCATGCCTTCTCTCTGTATCTAGCATGCACAGCTTGCACTGAGCAGTCGCCAGCCTTGTTGAGGTTAAACGGCTTCCAGGACGTAGGCTGACGTCTTGTAAATACGTGGCTATATTGGGGGGGCAGTTAGCACATTCATACGTACCGTATCTGCTAGCTGTTGTGCCTTTCGAGTCAGCTGTGATGACGGCTAATGGGAGATCTAGTAATCTTGCCTGACAACTGTAGTGCATGGCGTAAGCGAAAGGTCGAGAGTGCAGCTTCTCAGAGGCAGCTGACAGTGGTGGCTTTCTCCTTCTCCAGCCAGTTGCCTAAGCGCACCCTACTTGCATTCCAATATTTGGGACAATCTATCCTTAGCAAGCAAGCGCACAGTGCATGCGCAAGCTGCCACTGGTTATTATTGCAGCTTAGCTGACTATGTTAATTTGTTGGCTGGCCATACAGCAGGCTGTTGGTGGTCGGTTGCGGTGTTTGTAGCGGAGACAGGCCTGCAACCATTTTACCTAAGCAGTTGCTGCGACGCTGCAGGCCGTGCGTCACTGCTCAACAGCATGGATGCGTTAGAGAGTGCACTTAAGCCGCTGGCGAGGAGGGGCTGTGCGCCCAATGTGATCAGTGGCCTTGCGGGAAGAGCGTTTCACACAGGGATATGCATGGTAGATTGCGCCGTGCGGTATCGGTGTGGATAGTCAGGATCGTGCAGGTTGAATTACTGAGCTCACGATTGGCATTTCTCCAGTAGAAACCAGTTTTCAATATCCCTTCCTTGCAACAGCAAGCCCAGACCAGTTGGTTCGCTTGTCAAAACAGAGCAGCAGCCCTAACAAATCCCGCGAAGAGGAGTGAAGCTAAGACGCAGTGATTGTAGTCGCCAATTCGCATGTAGAATGCAGCGCATCTAGAAACTATGGGGTGCCATGTAGCTTAACTTGGTTTTTCAGCGCATTCCGACTGGGCGTGCAGCCCAAACGGTAGCATTTAGCATCTGCATGCTCAGCCAGACGCGCAGTCGTGATGGTTTGCTTTGCCGTCTGGTAGTTGCTGGCACCAGAGCGTAGCAAGCACTGCAAAATACGGCTTCGCTGCACATCTCGTTAGCGCACGCCTTGGCAGTTGGCGTCTGCCTTCCCTAGCAGCTGCTCAGCCTCAACGCAAAGCAGGGTGGCAACGCCCGCTTCATTCCTGAGTTGGTTTCGTTTGCTTGCATCTTCATGGAGCTCGTTGGTGGGTTCCGCAGGAAGCAGCCAATCCCTTCGCACCCTAGCGCTGTAGCAAGCCTTGAAGTAGGTAGGGTGCCTGTGGTTCACGCTTGCGTTTGCTGTTTGGGCTGAGTTGGGCTAGCGCATATTTGTGTATACGTGAGTGTGTAGAGAGGCCTGAGACCGGAAGCATGTGCTCCCTGCTGGACATTCTGTAGAGCGACGCTTGCTAGTGAAGCGTGCATAAGGCCTGCGCCAGGCATTAGAATCTGTTTACATACTTCTATGGGCATCCAGGGGGTATGTGACCAGCAGTTCAAATACGGTTGCGTGATTAATCGGGCAACACATTGCTTCCAAACGGAGGAGTGGCAGATTTGCTTGCTTCCGCGTTGGTTATGCCGCTAGTACTCTGAAATGCACCACCGCCAAACGTGAGATGGCTCCGTGCTACATAGCGTACGGAGCTGCCACCTTTAAAAAAGTCAAGTACAATAGTAGCGAGTTGGCAGCATTAGACACGTTGAGTATATGCAGTAGGCATGGCATGAATCAGAAGGATCTGATTCCCGCTTTCCGGTGGCAGCTAGCCTGTGTCGGCTTGAGAAGCTTATATGGATGCTCTTTATCGGGTGATTATGCAATGGTTGTTTGGGGGGCATTCGATGCCGCCTGCGGAGTGGCGTCGAGTTTGCTAGGCAAGGCGGCAAGCGCCTATATGCTTTCCCCAACAGTGCGTGTGCATGGATACGCGTGTCTGCGTTTGTTGTTGTATATGCCCAAAGAAGGTGCAGGGTTCTCTATGCGCGCCATTCCTCTTCTCTGAAATCCCCGGAACAAACGGCAATTCCTTCCCACCATAGCGATTTGCTTGGCTGTTGACTTGTTTACCGCAGAGAGTGCGGGCCACGCTTGGGCAAGGAACAAGTGTCAAGAGCTCGAGCATGCCTTCTCTCTGTATCTGGCATGCACAGCTTGCACTGAGCAGTCGCCAGCCTTGCTGAGGTTAAACGGCGTCCAGGAGGTAGGCTGACGTCTTGTAAATACGTGGCTATATTGAGGGGGCAGTTAGCACATTCATACGTACCGTATCTGCTAGCTGTTGTGCCTTTCGACTCAGCTGTGATGACGGCTAATGGGAGATCTAGTAATCTTGCTTGACAACTGTAGTGCATGGCGTAAGCGAAAGTTCGAGAGTGCAGCTTCTCAGAGGCAGCTGACAGTGGTGGCTTTCTCCTTCTCCAGCCAGTTGCCTAAGCGCACCCTACTTGCATTCCAATATTTGGGACAATCTATCCTTAGCAAGCAAGCGCACAGCGCATGCGCAAGCTGCCACCGGTTATTATTGCAGCTTAGCTGATTATGTTAATTTGTTGGCTGGCCATACAGCAGGTTGTTGGTGGTCGGTTGCGGTGTTTGTAGCGGAGACAGGCCTGCAACCATTTTAGCTACGCAGTTGCTGCGACGCTGCAGGCCGTGCGTCACTGCTCAACAGCATGGATGCGTTAGAGAGTGCACTTAAGCCGCTGGCGAGGAAGGGCTGTGCGCCCAATGTGATCAGTGGCCTTGCGGGAGGAGCGTTTCACACAGGGATATGCATGGTAGATTGCGCCGTGCGGTATCGGTGTGGATAGTCAGGATCGTGCAGGTTGAATTACTGAGCTCACGATTGGCATTTCTCCAGTAGAAACCAGTTTTCAATATCCCTTCCTTGCAACAGCAAGCCCAGACCAGTTGGTTCGCTTGTCAAAACAGAGCAGCAGCCCTAACAAATCTCGCGAAGAGGAGTGAAGCTAAGACGCAGTGATTGTAGTCGCCAATTCGCATGTAGAATGCAGCGCATCTAGAAACTATGGGGTGCCATGTAGCTTAACTTGGTTTTTCAGCGCATTCCGACTGGGCGTGCAGCCCAAACGGTAGCATTTAGCATCTGCATGCTCAGCCAGACGCGCAGTCGTGATGGTTTGCTTTGCCGTCTGGTAGTTGCTGGCACCAGAACGTAGCAAGCACTGCAAAATACGGCTTCGCTGCACATCTCGTTGGCGCACGCCTTGGCAGTTGGCGTCTGCCTTCCCTAGCAGCTGCTCAGCCTCAACGCAAAGCAGGGTGGCAACGCCCGCTTCATTCCTGAGTTGGTTTCGTTTGCTTGCATCTTCATGGAGCTCGTTGGTAGGTTCCGCAGGAAGCAGCCAATCCCTTCGCACCCTAGCGCTGTAGCAAGCCTTGAAGTAGGTAGGGTGCCTGTGGTTCACGCTTGCGTTTGCTGTTTGGGCTGAGTTGGGCTAGCGCATATTTGTGTATACGTGAGTGTGTAGAGAGGCCTGAGACCGGAAGCATGTGCTCCGTGCTGGACATTCTGTAGTGCGACGCTTGCTAGTGAAGCGTGCATAGAGCCTGCGCCAGGCATTAGAATCTGTTTACATACTTCTATGGGCATCCAGGGGGTATGTGACCAGCAGTTCAAATACGGTTGCGTGATTAATCGGGCAACACATTGCTTCCAAACGGAGGAGTGGCAGATTTGCTTGCTTCCGCGTTGGTTATGCCGCTAGTACTCTGAAATGCACCACCGCCACACGTGAGATGGCTCCGTGCTACATAGCGTACGGCGCTGCCACATTTGAAAAGGCCAAGTACAATAGTAGCGAGTTGGCAGCATTAGACACGTTAAGTATATGCAGTAGGCATGGCATGAATCAGAAGGATCTGATTCCCGCTTTCCGGTGGCAGCTAGCCTGTGTCGGCTTGAGAAGCTTATATGGATGCTCTTTATCGGGTGATTATGCAGTGATTGTTTGGGGGGCATTCGATGCCGCTTGGGGAGTGGCGTCGAGTTTGCTAGACAAGGCGGCAAGCGCCTATATGCTTTCCCCAACAGTGCGTGTGCATGGATATGCGTGTCTGCGTTTGTTGTTGTATATGCCCAAAGAAGGTGCAGGGTTCTCTATGCGCGCCATTCCTCTTCTCTGAAATTCCCGGAACAAACGGCAATTCCTTCCCACCATAGCGATTTGCTTGGCTGTTGACTTGTTTACCGCAGAGAGTGCGGGCCACGCATGGGCAAGGAACAAGTGTCAAGAGCTCGAGCATGCCTTCTCTCTGTATCTGGCATGCACAGCTTGCACTGAGCAGTCGCCAGCCTTGTTGAGGTTAAACGGCTTCCAGGAGGTAGGCTGACGTCTTGTAAATACGTGGCTATATTGGGGGGGCAGTTAGCACATTCATACGTACCGTATCTGCTAGCTGTTGTGCCTTTCGAGTCAGCTGTGACGACGGCTAATGGGAGATCTAGTAATCTTGCTTGACAACTGTAGTGCATGGCGTAAGCGAAAGTTCGAGAGTGCAGCTTCTCAGAGGCAGCTGACAGTGGTGGCTTTCTCCTTCTCCAGCCAGCGGCCTAAGCGCACCCTACTTGCATTCCAATATTTGGGACAATCTATCCTTAGCAAGCAAGCGCACAGTGCATGCGCAAGCTGCCACTGGTTATTATTGCAGCTTAGCTGATTATGTTAATTTGTTGGCTGGCCATACAGCAGGTTGTTGGTGGTCGGTTGCGGTGTTTGTAGCGGAGACAGGCCTGCAACCATTTTAGCTACGCAGTTGCTGCGACGCTGCAGGCCGTGCGTCACTGCTCAACAGCATGGATGCGTTAGAGAGTGCACTTAAGCCGCTGGCGAGGAAGGGCTGTGCGCCCAATGTGATCAGTGGCCTTGCGGGAGGAGCGTTTCACACAGGGATATGCATGGTAGATTGCGCCGTGCGGTATCGGTGTGGATAGTCAGGATCGTGCAGGTTGAATTACTGAGCTCACGATTGGCATTTCTCCAGTAGAAACCAGTTTTCAATATCCCTTCCTTGCAACAGCAAGCCCAGACCAGTTGGTTCGCTTGTCAAAACAGAGCAGCAGCCCTAACAAATCCCGCGAAGAGGAGTGAAGCTAAGACGCAGTGATTGTAGTCGCCAATTCGCATGTAGAATGCAGCGCATCTAGAAACTATGGGGTGCCATGTAGCTTAACTTGGTTTTTCAGCGCATTCCGACTGGGCGTGCAGCCCAAACGGTAGCATTTAGCATCTGCATGCTCAGCCAGACGCGCAGTCGTGATGGTTTGCTTTGCCGTCTGGTAGTTGCTGGCACCAGAGCGTAGCAAGCACTGCAAAATACGGCTTCGCTGCACATCTCGTTGGCGCACGCCTTGGCAGTTGGCGTCTGCCTTCCCTAGCAGCTGCTCAGCCTCAACGCAAAGCAGGGTGGCAACGCCCGCTTCATTCCTGAGTTGGTTTCGTTTGCTTGCATCTTCATGGAGCTCGTTGGTGGGTTCCGCAGGAAGCAGCCAATCCCTTCGCACCCTAGCGCTGTAGCAAGCCTTGAAGTAGGTAGGGTGCCTGTGGTTCACGCTTGCGTTTGCTGTTTGGGCTGAGTTGGGCTAGCGCATATTTGTGTATACGTGAGTGTGTAGAGAGGCCTGAGACCGGAAGCATGTGCTCCGTGCTGGACATTCTGTAGTGCGACGCTTGCTGGTGAAGCGTGCATAGAGCCTGCGCCAGGCATTAGAATCTGTTTACATACTTCTATGGGCATCCAGGCGGTGTGTGACCAGCAGTTCAAATACGGTTGCGTGATTAATCGGGCAACACGTTGCTTCCAAACGGAGGAGTGGCAGATTTGCTTGCTTCCGCGTTGGTTATGCCGCTAGTACTCTGAAATGCACCACCGCCAAACGTGAGATGGCTCCGTGCTACATAGCGTACGGAGCTGCCACCTTTGAAAAAGTCAAGTACAATAGTAGCGAGTTGGCAGCATTAGACACGTTGAGTATATGCAGTAGGCATGGCATGAATCAGAAGGATCTGATTCCCGCTTTCCGGTGGCAGCTAGCCTGTGTCGGCTTGAGAAGCTTATATGGATGCTCTTTATCGGGTGATTATGCAGTGATTGTTTGGGGGGCATTCGATGCCGCTTGCGGAGTGGCGTCGAGTTTGCTAGGCAAGGCGGCAAGCGCCTATATGCTTTCCCCAACAGTGCGTGTGCATGGATATGCGTGTCTGCGTTTGTTGTTGTATATGCCCAAAGAAGGTGCAGGGTTCTCTATGCGCGCCATTCCTCTTCTCTGAAATCCCCGGAACAAACGGCAATGGAATTATGTAGTGTTGAACGTTTTCTGGAAATGCTCTCGAGTTTGCCAAATGTGTCTCTGCCTTGGGGAAGGATTGGCTACACTATTTTGTCCAAGGCGTTTTCGCTTCGTGCACAGGAGTCCTGCGGAGGCTTCGAGCCTTTTGTTTCACAGAGCGCGTGTTGCTGCAGAGGGTGCGTTCGTATCCCTAAGCAGCCACATTTCCGATTGTAATAATCGGAAATCCCCAAGCGCGTTGGCAGTATGTAGTGCTCGGTGTGGCCCGTGTGAGTGTCAATCGGCCAGCTGGTGCTACAAAGCCTTTATCTGCAATGTTATAATCATTGGCCTGTGCCGTATCATTCGATGCAGTGTTTTATGAGGCTGAACAAAGAGGGTGAGAATCGTTCAATCACGAAAGTGACAGTGCCAACGCGCGTTGCCATGTTGTACGCCATATACCACGGCCAGTGAGCACTTTGCTGTTACCCAGCCGCGAAACGCACATTCGACTGTTTTGGTGACAGAGGGCATGTCCCCTGCTGTTTTAGCGGTTTGTTCCGTTCGCCACTATTATTGTGTCAAGACCTACTAAGGCATGTGAAATTCGCACCATCCACACAACTCCAGCTGGGAGCTGTCAATTGCAGAGATCCATTGGAGTCATTACCACTTCATTGGATGTCTTCGCCTTTCAGCATTTGTGCCGAGCTGTATAACCGTCAATTCTAGATGCGCCTTCCTGCTTTTAGGCGTCGGGACGTTTGTATGTGTACAGCAATGCATGCTGGTTCGGGCCACCTATTGCACTGCATACTGTGTGGAATTGCGTGGCAGCCAAAGCGTGGTGACCACGATCAGCGGAACGGTGAACAGCTCATGAATAGTGCTATTCTCCGCCTTTATTGCTTTAATCGCTGTTTATGGCCAGAGAGTGAGCAGACAGTTGAAATTCTGCGCTGTAAAGCAGTTCATACAGGATGCCTATGGCATGCAAAACAGACTCCCACACAGGCTACGCAGTATATTTTACTGACTCTGTGCTCCTGCAGCGCGTGCGTCAGTATCCCGTAGCAATAACAATGCCGCTGCAATCGGACATTCACAAGGATGCTGGCGGAATACGGTTTACGCATATTAAAATGAGTGCTACGAGCGTCCTGTGTGTTGACAACTTCTACGGGTAACCTGGCAGCAGGTTTTTTGCCTTGCGTCAACGCTTGTCCGTTAAATGCAACTGCAGCGCATTCTGGCCTATTTTCTATAGGAAAGCGTGCGTACAGTGCTTTGTGACACAATGTTAAATGCGCCGTACGAAGGTTGTGAGCAACTCTCGCTCAGAGGGCACTACTGTGCGGAGTTTGTACACAGTCTCAAAAGTATCATATATACTGTACTGTTTGCGAACTTTCATATCCGGATATTCTGCACTTCTTTGAGGCCTTCACTTGTGCTAGCGTGGGCCCTTTGCTAACTTCATTGACTGAAGCTTGATCTCACCTTGCCAGATTATATCAGCGCTCCTGGCAACTGCAAGGTATAAAAGCCTACTCTCTTCACCCGCACTGGGCCTGTTGAAACTTTGCCATTGCGCTTAATAAAAGCACTGCTGAGCATTTGCAGCGTAGCGTCAAGCCGGCCAATACTCATGCGGCCTTGACGTTTCGGCACGTTTGTGTGCGCACGTTAAGGTCTGCTGGATATGCGGAACAGACCGATTGTATTAGCTACTCTGTGAAGCTACATGACAATCGAAACGTCTTAACCACGATCAGGACGTCGTTTAGCAACGGAAGAATAGTGCATCCTGTGTATAGTGCATCCTGTGGCAATTGTTGTGGTGCTCACTTCTTGGTGCAGAACGTGCGTGGATATTCAGCGTTATGAAGCATTGGAAACCAGCTTGCATACGAGGCTAAAACACTGGTTTCTTCCGTAGGTTCAGCATATAGTATACCTTGTGTGGTTTAATGCGTGTGGACGCAAACATGCTTTTACTCCGTCTTGTGTCAGCTTGTTCCCGGCTTGTGGAATGTATATGGGGTTATCGGCTATTTGACGGCGTTAGAGGTTGGGAAGTCGATTTCAAGAATCCGCAGTATATATTCTATAAAGGGAGCGAAAAGATAGCTATTGTTTTTTGAACCGAAAGGGCTCTCGATCAAGAGCTTTGCCCTTCATAAAGGCCTTCGTATCAGCAAAATGGTGCTCTGAGGATAAATTGCCAGTGACGTTCTGAATACTTACCCCTTCGATTCTATTACCATCAGTCTAGCGTCAGTGCATTTATCTTGATTGTGCGCTACCAGGAGAGGCTAAGACAAAGGCGAGAGTAGCTAAGTACTGTATGAACAAGAAGCCCCGCATTATGATGACTGGCGAGCTACTTTGTAATATAAGTTGCAACATATTGGAGTTTCCACCTGAAGGCTTCCTGGCATGCTTCTCACGCGTTTTGTGCTGTCTACTTTTGATGCCCGCAGAACCCGCCATAAATCATGCCCTCTTGTGTAGCCGTATTTTAGAGGTCAGAAATTATTTCATGTGTAAAACCGGACGCTTCTTGAGCGTATATCCGCACGATTGTTTACTTGTAAGCATACACTTCTGGCGGCTGCACAATGTGGTCGATTTGATCATTATCAGCAATTCTCATGCTTTCGAAACTGCGAACCTCGATGTTAAGCTTGCCAAGGCACCTGATGCATTATGCATTTTACTGCCTTTACTAGCTTGTTCCCTTCGCACCGAGTCAAAATGCCTTTCATAATTTCAATTCGGGCTTGCTTTTGCAGTAGGCATTTGTTTGGCACGGACACATGCGAACTGAATTGAGTGAAGAGGCCGACTTGGAGCCTGTTTAGCTCTGGATGTGCGCGAACCAGTGCTTGCATAGTTTGCTAAAGCTTGTCTCCGTGTGCCGTACGTGCTGCACGAGTCAGCAGTGGGGAGACAACATGTACGTGCCCCCGCGTTCTCAGGAAGTGCGCCTCGAGAACGTTGAAACCCATTCAACAGAAGGAGCCATGGTAGTTTGTATCTGGAATGCGTGGTAAAGAAGCCGATCGTGCCTTCGGACTGGCGTTGGAAGAGAGCTACTAGGCGGCACACGAGGCGAAGCAGACTGTTGATTGCCGCGGTAACCTTATTTGCTTTCGTACTAGTTATGCTGCTAGCAGTGTGAAGCTCTTTAGAACCAGAAAGGAGAGGACAACGTACACTTTCAGATACTCACTGCGTCCTGTGCTACTAACGTAACGCTACGGCAATACCAATACCAGCGGGTTTGCGACACTAGGAACCGTAAGCGAAGGCGACGGGTATAGCATGATATAGGAGTATCTGGCGGAGAATTTCGGCTATGAGGCATTTGTGCGGAATCTGCTAAGCCGAAAAAGCCTTTTGGGAGGGTTCGTTGAGCGTATTGCGACAATGCCTTCTTGGGCATGGGAGGCGACATGCGGAGGCACAAAGCCTTGCTAAGCAATCTGGGAAGCCCCGCACATGCTATGCACAGCAGGTACTCTCCCCAGAAATGCTGGGCTGCTGTTGCTGGTGTCCGTAAGTGCCGGGGACGAGCGCACTACTCCACGTGCCTGCGCACAAACCGCTGGCATCCAGGGAAGCAAAGCAATTCGGTCGTGTCGCCCCTGACTGTTGTGCATATGCTTTGATTGTTGGCTTATTTTCACAGGGAATGCATTGCATGCCGTTGTATGGAGCAAGTAAACAGAGCTCGAGTGGGGCTTCGTTGCGGGACTGGCGCCTGTGGCTTGCATGCGGAAGCAGGCATGCTCGCTGTAGGTGATATATGGTGGGGATGCTGCTAGCTCGTGCGTTAGGGCTCCAACACTGACTGAACACGTTCTCTAGCCACTTAACGCTTTGGCAAAACGCACCCTGTATGCGTTAATTGCTACGCCTTTTGCAGGGCTTCTCTTCCGACGTCGAATTGCGGTGCTAGTCGGGTTGTGGGGTAGAGGCAGTTTAATGTTGCTTGCGAAAGCACAGAATTGCTGTTTCGCTGGACCAGCATCGGAGATTAGTTTTTTTTAGCCGTTTCCACCAGCCCAAGCTTGCGGCAGTACAGTACTTGGGTGCACGAATTAGCAGGAGGGGATATCTTAGATAGCATTCATTAGTGTACTAGCTTATTTGCCAAAATATCTTGTTGTACGATGCACGCGGGAATGTTGAGCTGCAGTTGTGCTGATGCGAATGCAGCCGTTCCCTGGTGCAGCCGCTGGGGCCTTCCAGAATGTACGTGGCTCGGCAATGTTGCTCAAGCCATTCCCAGTACACTCACTATGCCACACAATCAGGCGTGGAGTGCATGGCGACGGAGCTTCGAATCACGCACCGTGCCATATTCGGTCCCGTAGCAGTAGCAAGGGTGCGCCATTCAGTGCGCGCACCCATGGGGAATACAAGCAACCTTGGTATTTTGCTGAACCAGCATTCCAATCGCTCTACCGGCCTGCCATAGTGTCCAACGTTGCAGTCCTTCAGGCACTGGCTGATGGGCACGCCCTTGATATGTGCAAATTAGAGAAGCCTGTCCAGTGAGCAACTGTGTAAAAACATTTACGTGCCGATAGTGTATAACGTCCCGGTGCTAAGGACCACCGGATGGTGGCTCAGTAGGCTGTCCACCACTGGCATCAAATCGGCTGCCTTTGCTGGTACAATTCTGCCCGCTTTCCAGTGTCAATAGCCATAATCACCCTTTCAGTATGGGTGCGTAGCTAATTACTAGTAGCGTGAGCGCTTTGGGAGTTGCTCACAACCAAAAATGTGTGTGCAGCCCGCAACCCTGTAGGTAGTGTTCTCTTCTTGCCTTTCAAGAGCTGGAGTACTTCAGCGTGTGTGATTCAGTGAGCGGAGATGCGTGCCGGTAACACGGAATGGTCTGGCTCCGCATGTTCCATGGCTAGATATTTTGCAACACTGAGAATGGTACAGGAGGTAAGACGAGGCACACGAGGCACAGACTGATATAGACCTGTGATCCATAATCCCTTTCGGCATGGCTTGGACCGTTAAATATCAGATTGCTGTGGAGTATAGAGGTATGATTTGGTGTGGCAAATCCTGATTCTGCATGCACAAGGCTAGGCTAGCCGAAACAGCTGCGGTGCTCTTCTGTGGAAGTGTGTGCTGTTGAACATTCACTGGATTCCCGCTCGTTCTTCCCAGCTGCCTCATTGGCTTGGGCCACCATGGGTTTAAGCATGGCTTGTGCGACGTCTTTGCCTCACGCCCAGGGGTCATATGGATTCGCCGAGTTGTTTTCTCCACCAACTTCACTCCGCTGCAGAAAGTGCGTCAGTGTCCTTGAGCAGCCATCTGTGGCTGCAACCGAAAGTCCGCATGCTTGTTGCCGGCGCAAGGCTTCATCATCGCATCCAACACCATGTTTTGGCTTGCCTGTGTGCTTGGAGAGCTTGTTTTGGAACGCTGGCAGCATGTGGAGAGCAACGCAGTGCACGGTATGGCACATTTGCCTCCCTGTTTCTCTTGGATCCCCATTTTTGTTGTGTTCTGCCGCGGAGTTCAAAGCATCCTTGAAACTAGCTGGGAGCGCCGGTGCTTTTGTCGCTAGTTACAGAAGGCTGTGCCAATGCGGAAAGAGGTTTTGTCGCGCATAGGGAGACTGACGAATTTCTTGCTGCTCCAATTGCTGATGTTTCGCCTGTGCCAAGGATACAGCTGATCCATTAAGTGTGCGTTATCTGAAAAGGGCGTGTTTGTTCTAGGCCTTTGCATATTGTCCACACTTGTGTGCATCAGGCGTTTTGTCTGTCGATATGTTATTGTGCCGATACAACGGCGCGTGAGTTGTTGTGTGCATAGATTGGGCTCCGATGCCTTGACGCGTGTGATTGTCGTTTGAAATACAGGATGTGGATGCACTAAACGTCAGCGAGCCTATTCAGCTTGATGTATGGGAACGTGCCTGCGCACATTTTGAGTGGCGCAGGTATGATTGCACAGCCATCAGCTTCTACCGTTTAAACGGAGTTCCAGATCACTTGCCCGTACTGCCCGAGTCAGTAGGGGACTAAGCGAGGCTGATGTACCCAGCCTTGCTTGGCACGATGTTTAATGCGGCTCAACACAGATTGTGAGCGTTGTCCGCCTAAGGGCATTACAGTGCCAGTGCAGGTTAGAACCAATCTACGACGAACATCGCAAATTGTGCTTCAGCGTTGAAGTGTTTGGTTGAACTTGTGCGTTGCACCCGCATTCGTGGCGGTTTCTTGCTGTTCGCTCATTCGATGGAACCGAGGCCTTCTGCCGTTTGCAAGTCTGCACTAGCTAGCCAATTACAACTGCGAGGTATCAAGGGTTTGCTTCGCCATCTGGACTAGTCCTCTGAAAGGTTTTCATTGGGGTGGGGGCGTTTGCCGTTCAAGGGCTTGTGCCGCATTGCGCCGACAGCAAAGCGAGGTGAATTGCACATGCTCCGACAGGTGCTTCGGTGCACAGAATGCATTGTGTGCTGCCTAGAACTGCCGGGAGGGCAAGCATGTTCAGCAGCAGGAGACTAGTGGGCACTGCAGGCAGTAGCGCGCGTTCTAACATCTTTTGCAGAAAGTGTGTGGGCACCCGCAGTAGCCAAGCATTGGCATAGACTGGAATGTGCCAGCGTTGATTGCCACCCCCCAATCGTATGCTGGATCGAACGCCTCTCAAGGATGTAGACTCTGATGCAGAGTTGCTTAATTTTTCACCACACTCCGGCTCGGCATGCGGAACAAACGGCAGCGCCTAACTTCTGCTTGCTCAGTCAGACGTCCAGAGCGATGTTTTGCTTTGCCGTCTGGGAGTTGCGGGCACCACAGTCTAGCAGGTTCTACCAAATACGGCTTCGTTGTGCATCTCGTACACGCATATCTTGGCGGTTGGCGTCTGTCTTCCCTAGCCGCAGCTCATCCTCTACGTAATCACGGCCTACCCTCCAGCAAAGTCCCTTGTTTGGTTGCTTTTGCATGCATCTTGATGAAGCGCATTATTGCGATGAGCAAAGGGCAGCCACTACCCTCGACTCTAGCGCTGTAACAAGGCATGAATCAGCTAGGTTGCCTGTGGTTCAGTCTTGTGCCTGATATCTAGGTGGGATTGGGCTTGCGCACATTTTGTGCCTCCGTGTGTGTGTGGAGAGGCCTGAGGCGGAGCGATGGAAAGCGTGTGCTCCGTGTTTGGGATAGCTGGACATTCTGTAGTGCAGCACATTCTTGTGAATAGTGCATAGAGCCTGCGGCAACTATGGGAAGCTGTTTACGTAATTATCTGAGCATCCAGGCGGTATGTGACCAAATGGTTCAAATACGTTTGCTTGACGCAGCGGGCATAGCAGCGCTTCTACAGGGAGAGGATGGTTTTATTGCTGCATTGGACGTCCGTGAAAGGTGGTAGGCAGTGTGCAAGGAGCATGTGGTAGGCTTGATCTGCATGGGTTATGCTCCTAAGACTTTGAACTGCACTGCCGCTAAAGGTTAGATGGTTCGGTGCTACAAAACGTATGCAGTACCTTGAAATAGCCAACTGCAATAGTATCAATTTGGTTGCAGTAGGGATGTTGGGCGTGCGCGGTATGCAGGGTATGAATGAGGAGGATCTTGCTGCGACTTTTAGGGGTGGTATAGCGTGCATCGCGTTGAGAAGCTCATGTGGGTGCCCCCCACCGTGAATATGCGGTAGGTGTTTGGGAAGCGTTAGGCGCCCCTTGGAGAACAGTGTCGCATGTGCTAGACAAGACGGCAAGCGCCTGTATGCTTTCCTTAACAGCCCGTCTGCATGGATATGCTTATCTATTCTTGCCGATGTATATGTGCCCAACACAGAGGGGAGCCTCCGTGCGCACCTGGTCGTGCCTCTAAAATCAAGCGGGGAGGCAGCAATTTTCTCCCGTCGTATCAATGTTTTTTGGCTGCTGGTTGGTTTGTACCTGAACCCGTGCTTGTCGCATTGGCACTCAACAGGTCTACGGTGTTCGGTTGCGCTGCGGTCCTAGCACCCCCAGCTTGCATTGAGTTGCCGTTGTAGGTTCCCCAGGTGATGTGAACTTTAACGGCTTTCAGGAGGTACGCTGGGATTCCGTTAATACGTGGCAGCATTGGTTGGCCAGTTAGCAAGTTCATGCCTACTGTATCTGCGAGCTGCTATGCTTTTTGCCTCAGCTGTGACGCCGATGGATGAAGGGGCTAGTAAGCTTTGCGCTCTTACACCAGTGCATGTGGTGTGCGACGGCTGGAGACCCCCATTTCTCAGGCGCAGGCGAATGATGGTAGCTTTCTCGTTCACCAGCTAGATCCTTGAGCGCAGCCTGCCTGCGTTCCAGTATTTGGGAGCGATTAATCCTTAGCCCAAGCACATCAGCAAGCCGCTACTGAGTATTGTGGCAACTAGTTGGCCAAGCGGCGTTGTTCGAGAACACAAAGCAGGTTCCTAGTGGCGGCCGACGCAGTGGTTAATTGTGGCAGGCATGCAGAAGGTTTCTCGGAGCAGTCGTCGCGATCGTTCAGGTTGTACGTCACTTCCCAACAGGACACGAGCTTACGCTAATGGACTCGCCGTGCTACACAAGAAGCGGTGTGCCACTCGTATGAACAGCAGCCTTGTTGGGTTAGCCGCTTCACTCGTAGGGTTTCATGAGATAAACCATTCCGCGCCGATGTGGATAGTCAATATCGTCTAGAATGAAACGTGGGCACCCAGACGGCGATGCTTCAAGTTCTAGAGCACAGCCAACTCACGTCCTCTGCACGGCGAGCCCAGACTGGTTGGCTTACTCGCAAACCCCACACCAAGCGAATCTTGAAGATTGATAAACCGGCATTCGAAGAGCTTGTCATAGTGTGCCGCGCGTCATTCATCAGCAGCCAGGCATTCGCTGGTTTGCCAGTCGTTTGGCAATTGCAGTTTCAAGCAGCGTTCCCATCACAAAATTGTGAACTTAAACAGCGGAGGCACTTACAGTGCTTGGTTGAATGCCTGGGTATGCGGCGCCTTGGCATGCAATGGCATAGGTGCTCTGCTCCACAACTGGATGGCTAGATATTTTGTAACACTGAGGATGGTACAGGAGGTAAGACGAGGCACAGACTGATATAGACCTGTGATCCATAGTCCCTTTCGGCATGGCTTGGACCGTTAAATATCAGACTGCTGTGGAGTATAGAGGTATGATTTGGTGTGGCAAATCCTGATTCTGCATGCACAAGGCTAGGCTAGCCGAAACAGCTGCGGTGCTCTTCTGTGGAAGTGTGTGCTGTTGAACATTCACTGGATTCCCGCTCGTTCTTCCCAGCTGCCTCATTGGCTTGGGCCACCATGGGTTTAAGCATGGCTTGTGCGACGTCTTTGCCTCACGCCCAGGGGTCATATGGATTCGCCGAGTTGTTTTCTCCACCAACTTCACTCCGCTGCAGAAAGTGCGTCAGTGTCCTTGAGCAGCCATCTGTGGCTGCAACCGAAAGTCCGCATGCTTGTTGCCGGCGCAAGGCTTCATCATCGCATCCAACACCATGTTTTGGCTTGCCTGTGTGCTTGGAGAGCTTGTTTTGGAACGCTGGCAGCATGTGGAGAGCAACGCAGTGCACGGTATGGCACATTTGCCTCCCTGTTTCTCTTGGATCCCCATTTTTGTTGTGTTCTGCCGCGGAGTTCAAAGCATCCTTGAAACTAGCTGGGAGCGCCGGTGCTTTTGTCGCTAGTTACAGAAGGCTGTGCCAATGCGGAAAGAGGTTTTGTCGCGCATAGGGAGACTGACGAATTTCTTGCTGCTCCAATTGCTGATGTTTCGCCTGTGCCAAGGATACAGCTGATCCATTAAGTGTGCGTTAACTGAAAAGGCCGTGTTTGTTCTAGGCCTTTGCATATTGTCCACACTTGTGTGCATCAGGCGTTTTGTCTGTCGATATGTTATTGTGCCGATACAACGGCGCGTGAGTTGTTGTGTGCATAGATTGGGCTCCGATGCCTTGACGCGTGTGATTGTCGTTTGAAATACAGGATGTGGATGCACTAAACGTCAGCGAGCCTATTCAGCTTGATGTATGGGAACGTGCCTGCGCACATTTTGAGTGGCGCAGGTATGATTGCACAGCCATCAGCTTCTGCCGTTTAAACGGAGTTCCAGATCACTTGCCCGTACTGCCCGAGCCAGTAGGGGACCAAGCGAGGCTGATGTACCCAGCCTTGCTTGGCACGATGTTTAATGCGGCTCAACACAGATTGTGAGCGTTGTCCGCCTAAGGGCATTACAGTGCCAGTGCAGGTTAGAACCAATCTACGACGAACATCGCAAATTGTGCTTCAGCGTTGAAGTGTTTGGTTGAACTTGTGCGTTGCACCCGCATTCGTGGCGGTTTCTTGCTGTTCGCTCATTCGATGGAACCGAGGCCTTCTGCAGTTTGCAAGTCTGCACTAGCTAGCCAATTACAACTGCGAGGTATCAAGGGTTTGCTTCGCCATCTGGACTAGTCGTCGTCAATGTGTAGCATTGCACTTTATGTGCTAACCGTTGCAGATTTGAGTCGTAGTGCGTAGGCGGCAAAGCCAGATGAATCATTCATTTTTGACGTTTTAGGGCATCTGTATGCGGACACTAGGGCGTGGTAGAAAATGCGGCTCGGACCACGCATTGCAGTGGGTGCTGCGTGGAACTATGAGGCAGCCCAAAGTCAGTGACAAAGATCCGCGCAAGGTTCAGTAGCAAGCAAGCATAGTGAAGGTTACGCCTTGCACTGCATTAGTCACTCCGTCGTGCAGGCAGTGAGCGGACAGTTGAATCCACTGACAAAGACTGGCATGTGGAGGGGCTGATTGCCATCGTATGATTGTGCATAGGATCGGCCGTCCACTGGATAGTCAGTGATGCCGTGCAGAGTTGCTTGGGTTTTCAGTGCATTCTGGGTGAGCGTAGGCCACACGATAGAGCACCTAGCTGGTGCAAGCCCGGCTGGGCATGTATCTGGCTGCTCGTTTTTGGTTTATGTGTGCTGCCGGCACAGCAGTCTAGCACGCACTGCCGAATATGCCTCCTGCTGGCATTTCGTCGCCGTGCACCTTGCTGATGGGTGACACCAATGCTCCCAATTTGTCCATGCTTACTTGCGCCTCGTCAACGTTTGCCTTTTTAGTGCACACAAACTGGAGGCTGTTCCCTTGGCATCGCGTCAAAGTGCCTTTGATAATTTCAATTCGGGCTTGCGTTTGCAGTAGGCATTTGTTTGGCACGGACACATGCGAACTGAATTGAGTGAAGAGGCCGACTTGGAGCCTGTTCAGCTCTGGATGTGCGCGAACCAGTGCTTGCATAGTTTGCTAAAGCTTGTCTCCGTGTGCCGTACGTGCTGCACGAGTCAGCAGTGGGGAGACAACATGTACGTGCCCCCGCGTTCTCAGGAAGTGCGCCTCGAGAACGTTGAAACCCATTCAACAGAAGGAGCCATGGTAGTTTGTATCTGGAATGCGTGGTAAAGAAACCGATCGTGCCTTCGGACTGGCGTTGGAAGAGAGCTACTAGGCGGCACACGAGGCGAAGCAGACTGCTGATTGCCGCGGTAACCTTATTTGCTTTCTTACTAGTTATGCTGCTAGCAGTGTGAAGCTCTTTAGAACCAGAAAGGAGAGGACAACGTACACTTTCAGATACTCACTGCGTCCTGTGCTACTAACGTAACGCTACGGCAATACCAATACCAGCGGGTTTGCGACACTAGGAACCGTAAGCGAAGGCGACGGGTATAGCATGATATAGGAGTATCTGGCGGAGAATTTCGGCTATGAGGCATTTGTGCGGAATCTGCTAAGCCGAAAAAGCCCTTTGGGAGGGTTCGTTGAGCATATTGCGGCAATGCCTTCTTGGGCATGGGAGGCGACATGGGGAGGCACAAAGCCTTGCTAAGCAATCTGGGAAGCCCCGCACATGCTATGCACAGCAGGTACTCTCCCCAGAAATGCTGGGCTGCTGTTGCTGGTGTCCGTAAGTGCCGGGGACGAGCGCACTACTCCACGTGCCTGCGCACAAACCGCTGGCATCCAGGGAAGCAAAGCAATTCGGTCGTGTCGCCCCTGACTGTTGTGCATATGCTTTGATTGTTGGCTTATTTTCACAGGGAATGTATTGCATGCCGTTGTATGGAGCAAGTAAACAGAGCTCGAGTGGGGCTTCGTTGCGGGACTGGCGCCTGTGGTTTGCATGCGGAAGCAGGCATGCTCGCTGTAGGTGATATATGGTGGGGATGCGGCTAGCTCGTGCGTTAGGGCTCCAACACTGACTGAACACGTTCTCTCGCCACTTAACGCTTTGGCAAAACGCACCCTGTATGCGTTAATTGCTACGCCTTTTGCAGGGCTTCTCTTCCGACGTCGAATTGCGGTGCTAGTCGGGTTGTGGGGTAGAGGCAGTTTAATGTTGCTTGCGAAAGCACAGAATTGCTGTTTCGCTGGACCAGCATCGGAGATTAGTTTTTTTTAGCCGTTTCCATTAGCCCAAGCTTGCGGCAGTACAGTGCTTGGGTGCACGAATTAGCAGGAGGGGATATCTTAGATAGCATTCATTAGTGTAGTAGCTTGGTTGACAAATGGCGTGTCGGTTCATAGAGTCGGATGATGATGTTAGCGGACAGTGCCGGTAGCGGTGACTAGTATATGACCTGATTTGTACAGCAGCTTCTTGATCGTTGGAAGCCGTGTATCCCTTCGTTGCAGAATGCGTGCGATAGGCGATTACGTTCTGTATACCACACAACCGGACGCGTACGGCATCGGCGGCTAGAATATTTAGCAGGCTAGCTTTTTAACGCCCTGCGTAGCATTATGCCACTGGAACGTGTACATCTATGCGAATAGCTGGGAATGGATTGCACGAGGTGCGGGCGTCATAATTGGGTGCTTTGAAACTTAGAGTGCATTCAATCGACAATTTGCAATGGAAACGGCGCGCTGTTTTTACTCACGGGTGACCAAAAAATAGCGATTTTCGGAATTTCCTGAACCAACATAGTATTGGCCCAGCACGGTGTCTATCGCACTGCCCGTAGTAAGGTATTAGCGCATGTGAAAGGCTTGGGTAGCTGCAGTTTCAAGACGCCAGTTCATGGGAAAAATTTGTAGTATACCAGCAGATATTTACTCCCTGCTTATATGCGGCTCCCCCGTGCTAAGGACCACCAGATGGTGGCCTGCTAGGGAGACCAGCACCATCAGCAAATCATTTGCCATAGTGGGCATAATGACGTGCAGTTCCCAGTGTCAGAAACCAGAGGTACCATTTCAGTATCTCCGAGTTGCTGGTCGCCAGTAGCCTGGATCAATGAGACGTTGCTCCAACGCAGCAACGAGTGTACAGCCCTCGGCCGTATGGATAGTGCTCGCCTTCTCCCTTGGCTGGGAGAGGTGGCAATACTGATTAGGGTATATAAAGGAATCCGCAGAGCCGCGTGCTGGCGATACGTAATCGTCTGGGTGCTTTGCTCCATGCCATCACAGCAAGATATTTTATGGCACTGAGGATGGTACAGGAGGTAAGACGAGGCACAGACTGATATAGACCTGTGATCCATAGTCCCTTTCGGCATGGCTTGGACCGTTAAATATCAGACTGCTGTGGAGTATAGAGGTATGATTTGGTGTGGCAAATCCTGATTCTGCATGCACAAGGCTAGGCTAGCCGAACAGCTGCGGTACTCTTCTGTGGAAGTGTGTGCTGCTGAACATTCACTGGATTTCCGCTCGTTCTTCCCAGCTGCCTCATTGGCTTGGGCCACCATGGGTTTAAGCATGGCTTGTGCGACGTCTTTGCCTCACGCCCAGGGGTCATATGGATTCGCCGAGTTGTTTTCTCCACCAACTTCACTCCGCTGCAGAAAGTGCGTCAGTGTCCTTGAGCAGCCATCTGTGGCTGCAACCGAACGTCCGCATGCTTGTTGCCGGCGCAAGGCTTCATCATCGCATCCAACACCATGTTTTGGCTTGTCTGTGTGCTTGGAGAGCTTGTTTTGGAACGCTGGCAGCATGTGGAGAGCAACGCAGTGCACGGTATGGCACATTTGCCTCCCTGTTTCTCTTGGATCCCCATTTTTGTTGTGTTCTGCCGCGGAGTTCAAAGCATCCTTGAAACTAGCTGGGAGCGCCGGTGCTTTTGTCGCTAGTTACAGAAGGCTGTGCCAATGCGGAAAAAGGTTTTGTCGCGCATAGGGAGACTGACGAATTTCTTGCTGCTCCAATTGCTGATGTTTCGCCTGTGCCAAGGATACAGCTGATCCATTAAGTGTGCGTTATCTGAAAAGGCCGTGTTTGTTCTAGGCCTTTGCATATTGTCCACACTTGTGTGCATCAGGCGTTTTGTCTGTCGATATGTTATTGTGCCGATACAACGGCGCGTGAGTTGTTGTGTGCATAGATTGGGCTCCGATGCCTTGACGCGTGTGATTGTCGTTTGAAATACAGGATGTGGATGCACTAAACGTCAGCGAGCCTATTCAGCTTGATGTATGGGAACGTGCCTGCGCACATTTTGAGTGGCGCAGGTATGATTGCACAGCCATCAGCTTCTGCCGTTTAAACGGAGTTCCAGATCACTTGCCCGTACTGCCCGAGCCAGTAGGGGACCAAGCGAGGCTGATGTACCCAGCCTTGCTTGGCACGATGTTTAATGCGGCTCAACACAGATTGTGAGCGTTGTCCGCCTAAGGGCATTACAGTGCCAGTGCAGGTTAGAACCAATCTACGACGAACATCGCAAATTGTGCTTCAGCGTTGAAGTGTTTGGTTGAACTTGTGCGTTGCACCCGCATTCGTGGCGGTTTCTTGCTGTTCGCTCATTCGATGGAACCGAGGCCTTCTGCAGTTTGCAAGTCTGCACTAGCTAGCCAATTACAACTGCGAGGTATCAAGGGTTTGCTTCGCCATCTGGACTAGTCGTCGTCAATGTGTAGCATTGCACTTTATGTGCTAACCGTTGCAGATTTGAGTCGTAGTGCGTAGGCGGCAAAGCCAGATGAATCATTCATTTTTGACGTTTTAGGGCATCTGTATGCGGACACTAGGGCGTGGTAGAAAATGCGGCTCGGACCACGCATTGCAGTGGGTGCTGCGTGGAACTATGAGGCAGCCCAAAGTCAGTGACAAAGATCCGCGCAAGGTTCAGTAGCAAGCAAGCATAGTGAAGGTTACGCCTTGCACTGCATTAGTCACTCCGTCGTGCAGGCAGTGAGCGGACAGTTGAATCCACTGACAAAGACTGGCATGTGGAGGGGCTGATTGCCATCGTATGATTGTGCATAGGATCGGCCGTCCACTGGATAGTCAGTGATGCCGTGCAGAGTTGCTTGGGTTTTCAGTGCATTCTGGGTGAGCGTAGGCCACACGATAGAGCACCTAGCTGGTGCAAGCCCGGCTGGGCATGTATCTGGCTGCTCGTTTTTGGTTTATGTGTGCTGCCGGCACAGCAGTCTAGCACGCACTGCCGAATATGCCTCCTGCTGGCATTTCGTCGCCGTGCACCTTGCTGATGGGTGACACCAATGCTCCCAATTTGTCCATGCTTACTTGCGCCTCGTCAACGTTTGCCTTTTTAGTGCACACAAACTGGAGGCTGTTCCCTTGGCATCGCGTCAAAGTGCCTTTGATAATTTCAATTCGGGCTTGCGTTTGCAGTAGGCATTTGTTTGGCACGGACACATGCGAACTGAATTGAGTGAAGAGGCCGACTTGGAGCCTGTTCAGCTCTGGATGTGCGCGAACCAGTGCTTGCATAGTTTGCTAAAGCTTGTCTCCGTGTGCCGTACGTGCTGCACGAGTCAGCAGTGGGGAGACAACATGTACGTGCCCCCGCGTTCTCAGGAAGTGCGCCTCGAGAACGTTGAAACCCATTCAACAGAAGGAGCCATGGTAGTTTGTATCTGGAATGCGTGGTAAAGAAACCGATCGTGCCTTCGGACTGGCGTTGGAAGAGAGCTACTAGGCGGCACACGAGGCGAAGCAGACTGCTGATTGCCGCGGTAACCTTATTTGCTTTCTTACTAGTTATGCTGCTAGCAGTGTGAAGCTCTTTAGAACCAGAAAGGAGAGGACAACGTACACTTTCAGATACTCACTGCGTCCTGTGCTACTAACGTAACGCTACGGCAATACCAATACCAGCGGGTTTGCGACACTAGGAACCGTAAGCGAAGGCGACGGGTATAGCATGATATAGGAGTATCTGGCGGAGAATTTCGGCTATGAGGCATTTGTGCGGAATCTGCTAAGCCGAAAAAGCCCTTTGGGAGGGTTCGTTGAGCATATTGCGGCAATGCCTTCTTGGGCATGGGAGGCGACATGGGGAGGCACAAAGCCTTGCTAAGCAATCTGGGAAGCCCCGCACATGCTATGCACAGCAGGTACTCTCCCCAGAAATGCTGGGCTGCTGTTGCTGGTGTCCGTAAGTGCCGGGGACGAGCGCACTACTCCACGTGCCTGCGCACAAACCGCTGGCATCCAGGGAAGCAAAGCAATTCGGTCGTGTCGCCCCTGACTGTTGTGCATATGCTTTGATTGTTGGCTTATTTTCACAGGGAATGTAT
Organism: Eimeria praecox; assembly: GCA_963920595.1. NCBI lineage: Eukaryota > Apicomplexa > Conoidasida > Eucoccidiorida > Eimeriidae > Eimeria > Eimeria praecox. Next base: position 5,076,201 of record OY986950.1, read on the forward strand.
TGCATGCCGTTGTATGGAGCAAGTAAACAGAGCTCGAGTGGGGCTTCGTTACGGGACTGGCGCCTGTGGTTTGCATGCGGAAGCAGGCATGCTCGCTGTAGGTGATATATGGTGGGGATGCGGCTAGCTCGTGCGTTAGGGCTCCAACACTGACTGAACACGTTCTCTAGCCACTTAACGCTTTGGCAAAACGCACCCTGTATGCGTTAATTGCTACGCCTTTTGCAGGGCTTCTCTTCCGACGTCGAATTGCGGTGCTAGTCGGGTTGTGGGGTAGAGGCAGTTTAATGTTGCTTGCGAAAGCACAGAATTGCTGTTTCGCTGGACCAGCATCGGAGATTAGTTTTTTTTTAGCCGTTTCCACCAGCCCAAGCTTGCGGCAGTACAGTGCTTGGGTGCACGAATTAGCAGGAGGGGATATCTTAGATAGCATTCATTAGTGTAGTAGCTTGGTTGACAAATGGCGTGTCGGTTCATAGAGTCGGATGATGATGTTAGCGGACAGTGCCGGTAGCGGTGAGTAGCATATAACCATACTTACCCAAAGCGTATGTAACGGTCCAGATCGTGCGCTGTCTTTTAGCGTCTTGCATGGGGCATTTCAGTGAACTATCCGTGGTACAAAGCGGCCAGTGTGCCACTGAAATGAATAACAGACTAGGCGGAGGATTCAATTTTCACACCATATTCTGCGGTAGTCTAGAGGGCGGCGTGCGTCTCTGGAAGACTGGCATCGTACAGATGGGGTGAAGTCCCTCATAGTTACTTTGTGTTTTCTTTCCTGGTATACAGCTAACCGACGCCTGATGCAACAACAAGCGGACGCTATTTGTTTCCAGCGTTCAGCTACAACAGGGGGGTGAGCAAAATGACATTTTCTGAACCAGCACGCATATATATGTTCCGATAGATGGTCAACGTCTCCAATATTTGCGAGGCATTTACTTATGTGAAAGCCTTAGGTAGTTGCAGTTTCAAGACGCCTGTCCATGGGAAAATTTTGTAGTATACCAGCAGATATTTACGCCCTGCTTATATGCGGCTCCCCCGTGCTAAGGACCACCAGATGGTGGCCTGCTAGGGAGACCAGCACCATCAGCAAATCATTTGCCATAGTGGGCATAATGGCGTGCAGTTCTCAGTGTCAGAAACCAGAGGTACCATTTCAGTATCTCCGAGTTGCTGGTCGCCAGTAGCCTGGATCAATGAGACGTTGCTCCAACGCAGCAACGAGTGTACAGCTCTCGGCCGTACGGATAGTGCTCGCCTTCTCCCTTGGCTGGGAGAGGTGGCAATACTGATTAGGGTATATGAAGGAGTGCGTAGAGATGCGTGGTGTTGACACGAACTGGCCTCGCTTAGCTTGCCGCATTCTGGCATGAATGCCTTCTTCCATTGAGGACTGGATGGGCCTTAAAAGGCTGAACAGATTGACCAGACACCGTGCGCCATAGCCCATGAGAGCGTGGGTTTGAGCGTTGAGTATGAGCCAGCTGCAGGATATGGAGCTGCGTGCAGCCGTAGCATGCTTACCTGATAGTTCGTGCACAAGAAAGGGAGGGCAGAGGAGGGTGCCATCGTGTTTTTATGATGTTGGGCAATTGATGAAGACGCTAGTTTGCTGATCAGTTGTTTGCTGGCCAAATGTTTGCCCGCCCTTGCATAGATTTGGATTGATCTCCTAAACGCGAGGACGGAGCTGCGTGGGCAGGCCGAAAGACGAAAGCGTTCTCAGTCACCGCATCGTTTGCATAACTGCTGAGGAGAGCAAGTCTGGTTTGTGCCTCCTTGAAGTAACGTTAGCTGATACTGCTTGAAATTAAAAGGCAGCTCTAAGTGGGTAGATGGCAACTGCGTTGCCGATGCCATCTTTGTGTGGGGCAACGAAGGAAATATGCTACTTGATAGTCTGTTGCCAGATAGCTTAAGGTTGCAGTGCCCAGTGCTCGTGGCTCTCACGCACCAGAGCAGTTGCGTTTCCAAATGTTGTACAGGCATTTCAAACATTGCTTTCACACGCATTGCAGTCCTGCATTGCCCCCCTGAGTACTCCGAGTCAGGGATACGCTCCTGGCGTTGGTGTGTATGCCAGATGACAAACTTCTTCATTATTCATTTTCTTTGAATGTAATATGCTTCGACAAACGTTGCCACAAAGCTGACTACGAGAGTAGTTACAGCCTACACTATGCGCAGCCAGTATCGGCGGCGTCGTGGTAGGCAGTGGCATGAAGAGGCATGAACACGCTCTTTTTTCTGAAAAAATAGATTATATAGATCCATCCAAAACTTGAGCAGGAACAGGGAAACGTACAGCTACAGCACAGCGGCTGTCAGTCGTAAACGAGTTGCCAAAGACATACCGCAGCGTGGCTTACAACGCTAAAACTCTTCTTTTGCTATATCGATGCAGACTGCATGTTGCTGCCTGTAGACTCTAGCGTTCGTCTGCGCTTACATTGACGCAGCAGGGCTGCCGGCCAGTGCCTTGGGAGAAAATGCCTCTTGAGCAGTGTCGACTGTGTGAGATCCTCCTTCTAGCTGTACTAGAATCTGCAGTGACTAGCAAAAATCTACTTGTGGGCTCGGATATATTTAATATCGGTGTTCGCTTTTAGGCTCAATGCCGATCCCCACAATCGCCTAAGCATGAGAGCTTCTCTTTGTTGGTGTAGTACCTGTTGAAGTGCCTAAACTGCATGCAGTTAGAAGGGCGTCGTTGCAGCGCTAGCAGTGCAGTGCTCTGATGCTTGATAATGGGATGTTGGTGAATGATCCACCGCATGTGAGATGCAAGGCTTTCCCCTCAGCTGCGTTATTTTTGGTTCGTATGGCTCGGGTGACGATGCACTGGAATGCACTGTGGAGCACAATGCGGGCTTCAACAGGCTCATTCGAGGAGCATCGCTCTGTGATTGTGGCAACATGGTTGCTGATAAGCCTGTGGCAGTGGCAGACACTACCATGCTGGTTCAGTGCACAAATATATATGCCCTCGGTTGTGCTGAGCATGCAAGCGCTTGGTCTGCTCGACCAGAACCGCCATGTGGGTGGGAAACTGAGGCTAATGCCTCCCTGTTTTGCTTTAATGCACCTTGCAAGCCGAGAAACATCAAACGTGCAGGCAGGTACAGTATATGACGGTATCTTATTTCCTTGCTGGACGTCTGTCGCCCCACCTGAGCTGCAGGAAGTGGGTGTCTATGCAAGCATATGCAAACTCGCGAACGTTATGCCTTTTCTGTTTTTTGACGGTCTTCATTGTGATTCCAGTGTTTTGGCAGGAGTAGTGGTTGGGTTCAGCTGCTACATGCTCTGCGGGGGTTGCCAAATTAAATATGCAGGTGGGGTGGTGTCTGTTTCTTAGACGCCGATTTACGGAGGCTTACAACAGGTATGAGCAGTGGCAGAGAAGCCCAGGTGCGGATGACGCAAGTTTGTAGTGGACGTGCTGTGCTTGTTTCTTCCTATGCTGCATGGATATGGCCCTACACAGCCGTGGCGTGCCCCACCCCTTTCTCTGAGCAACATTACGCGGGAATGCTCTGGGGTGCGAGTTGCCTTCAGCGCTCTAGTCAAGTGGAAGCCAGTACACACGACTAGTGTGCTCGCGCACAGGGTTGCATGACAATGAACATTTTGCACCCAGGTTGTTGAAATGTTCGCCAGCACCTTATTGTCATGGCAAGGATTCAATTTCTGTTTAATTCATTTCGGCCTTAGCGGATCGCTTCAGTGCATAGGCGGTGTGACAAAGCTGCGCTGAGAGCATAATATTTTTGACGCCAGACAAAGCATGGAGGTTGGTTGTGAAACTAATAATGCGTTGCACTTGATGCCAAGCAAGCTTCACTCCGGAAGCCAAGTGACGCGGGCGTGCACTAAGGTGGAAATATCGAATGCATTAGTGGTCGTTTCTTGTTGCCTTGTCGATCTGGGCGTTCGTGGCCGCACCTGATCTGCAGGAAGTGGGTTGATAACCAGGCCTAGACAGGCCCATGGAAATACACGCCTTTTGCTTGTGTCTGCTTGTGACCACTGCATTTTTTGGTTGCAGGAATGTCTACTTCCTTTGTGGTGGAACGCCTAGTAAGGCGTGTTCGTGTGATCCGCCTGTGCATTATGGCGGGTAGTGGGAGGGTGAGCACGCATTTGCGTGCATGAGTCCTGGTGTGATCTTTTCGAGCTAATAGCCACTAATTGCTACTGAACAAACAGTCATTGTCTTTTGCGCTAAAACCTTTCTGCGTATCATTGATTAAGCGAGTGGCAAGCTGAGTTGATGCACTGGGACAGCGCTTACCCTGTTGCATACGGCCCGCAGTGGAAGAGTGGTGTCAAGTATGCGGGAGGAAGAGATGGTCTAGAGCTGGAGCCAACTTCATCCCCATGCATTCAAAACAATCACTACATTCGTGTGCTTCATGCATTTGTGGAATGGAGCGCATCGTGGAGAACAGGTGCGGTAAACGTACTTAGAAATACAATTTCAGCACGTGGAGGACCCGTGTACTGTAGTACCTTCCTCTGGCACAATCTCCGCTGAAATCATGCCAGTGGTTGGTCCAATGCAATACACACACTTTTGTGATGGCAAATCGCTGACCGCATAGCTCTTTCAATATCTAGATGTAAAACGCTGAGGATAATAAGTAGTTTATGGCGCCACGCACGCTATCTGACGCCATAGGAGGTCTGCTTGCTGATCAAGTGGCTTCTAATTCTGCGTTAAGCTCGACACAGAGCGGCATGCGCTCTCACGTACAACTAAAATGTATTGACCAAACAAGTGCATTGCCGTGCGGGGCTGCAGACGTGCGGAGGTTCTGAGCAGCAACAAGTACGTGGATCACCAAGCAGCGGTATACTGTCAGGTGGAACGCCGCTCGCATGTGTATTTGCGTCTACTTTACGCTCAGTGAATGCAATGCCGAATGATGCCATTGTGAGGAGTTGCGCTTAAACCCGACAGCTGCGTGATATTTGCGCATTATGGACAAGGACGGCAACGTGTAGGCTAGCGATAACCTTTGCGCTGGACACCGCTTCGAACCAGTTTACTGTAGGGTGGAACATAGACTGTAGGAGAATAACGAGAACGACACGCACTTCCCGGCAAGCGCTGGTGGTATACCATTTGACAAAATACTCATGGGCAAACCACTATTGCCTTTTGCACGCACGCGTCTGCCTCAGCGCAAACCTAACTCAGCAACAAGCTGCGCTGATGTACTTGAGCATGCAGCCGTTACAGTCGTACGGGCTCCGGGCCTTTGCTGCATGGTATGTGCAAGGGGTGGGTAGTAACGATTTTCTTGCAGGTGAGGGTACACTGGGGATTGAGCTGCCTTCGGTTCTCTGGAACTCTAGAAAAGGGACCATTCATCTTATCTTTATGGTAAGGCGCCAGGAATTAATAGCGGGCAATAGTTGTCGCGGCCTCGTGTAATATTCAGGTAAAGTGTACAAGGGCCCCTCTTGCTGTACCTAGGTTTCTTCAGGAACCCTTTGATCACGCCACCGCGGTATATGCAGACAGTGTGTGGACATCCGGGTGTCCTGTATTCTGTCGCCTAGCGCCTCCGTCGTATCGTAAGCAGTGTCCACTTTATCTAGGCTGTGAAGAATTTACCGCCATGATAGTACGTAGGGAGCAGTTTCTGTATGCTACTCTCAGAGGGCGAAAGGCAATGGACAAGCGAGCAAGTGGATCCGTGCTGGTTGCCATTTGACACGGGATTATGCAGGACAGCCGCAGCAGAGGCTGAAGAGCCAAATTGCGAATGACGCTCAGTTGTGTCTACGGCCTTGCATCTCCCTCTTCTGTGTCTATAGACGAAGATTCCTGGACACGCCGGCATTGCTTTTCGAGCTCTTGCTTGTCTGTGTGCTGCGTATCAGTACTATGACGCGCAGAAAGCGTGAAATATCTTAACTCGCAGAAACACATGCACTGTGGTGGAGCTGCGCATTTTACAGTGGCTGGCATGGAAGGAACCGCCTAAGTTGTCTTTTCTGATGGGCTGAGTTGTCGGGTGCGACAGCCCAGAGGAAGAGATGATTCTTACGGAGAAGTGCATTCGGGTGTACTCAGGCCAAGCAAGCAGTGGTGGCAGCATGTCCTGTGGGTGCTGTTTTCCGTTGCGCGCGGGGTCTCAGGCTGTGCGTTAAAGCACCTTGCTGTTGGATTGGCGTTGCATTTGGGTGGTGCTGTCCAATAGAACAGTTGACGACCGGCGGGGATATAGCCAGGATTTGAGTTTTGTCGTATGCTGTATGCCGCTGCAGGCACCTCTGCCGCATGGTGCCCCACACGAAGCGTATTCACGTGCACGCAAGTAAACAGTACCGATCGATTATTCGTAAGCAGCGTTTTCCCATTTGAGAGAAAACGCATGCGCGGGATGTCGCGCTAGGTGCACTTCTGAAAAAAAGATTTAGATGACGTTTGCAAGGGGAAAGGGAGGATGTCAAGCAGCGAGTACGTATAAGCCCGATGTGTACGGCAATCCATGGGCGAGGGCGTTTACCGCGGGTAAGGCTTGACTGCCAAGGTGGCGCGGGACAGCGGTGCATGTTAGCAAGAAGCTCGATCGGCGAAGGTAGTACTTCTTGCTCGCTGTACCAAATTGGAAAATTGGATTTGCTTGAGTTTGTGGGGGTGGACGGACGAGCTACTTACCCCGTGCTGCCAATGCGAGATCTTGTTAGCTAGCAGGTGTTACGGGTAAAATGATGGTTTCCACACCAGCTTCCCCATTTGCGGATGGGAAGTCGGCGAAGTCCATATAAGCATTCGCCAAGCAACCTAATATCTAATTGATTCCTCTGCTGCTGGCGTGTGCTGCAACGCGTTCAAGCCAGCTTATAGGTATCCCGAATATCATGGGTTTGCGTTGCTGTTGATTTATCAGTAGGCTTCAGGGTTGTTGCCCATTCAAATTTTTCAGTTCGTCGTACATAGTGGCCACGCTTACCACAGTGGACTTAGGGATTCATGGGTTGGGCAAATACAGGATGTGCGCGGACGTGGATATACACGATATACATGGTTCAAGATCTTAGCCAAGCATTCGAACGCGTCTCACGCCATGAAATTGCATAAGAAACCCTTATGCACCTGTAGTCATTGTGGTTCCGTCCACGTACGAGCATCCTCAATGGAGGGATCAATTTCTTAACAGCTGGTGGCCGCTGTAAGCATGCGAATTCCCCGAGGAATTTTAATCTGCAGGCAGTTGAGAATGCCCAGCCAGCGGGTCCATTGCTGCTGCAAGAATACACTAGCTGATCTTTCTATGCGTCGCTGCAATTTGTGCACCACGGTGCAAGAGATTAAGGGTAGACCACTGTTTCCTTAATCCTCCCAGCACAAAGCGAACGCGCACATCAGGGCTGTCATTTTGCGTCTGTCGCAGATCAGGAATGGGATTGTTGCTTCTTCACTTGCCGTTAGAAGCGGACACTTGCGAATGGATCGCGTTGGCTAGGCGTACTGGTTTTTTAGTGAAACTCTTTTTTAAATAGACAAAAGAACAGTTTCCGGGCCTCAATGCATTTCGAGGAGAACCAGCTAGCTCCGAATTCGATGCGCCCCGCGCCTTCCTCGTATGACATATGTGACGCTCGTGCTTCGCTGTTGTAGTCGTTGGCTTGTAGAGTGTCTTTGCTTCTGTATGTGCACGTTCGCTAGGCGATGAAGGGGCTATAACCATTTTGTTGGGAGCAGGGTACCAGGAATAGTGGCTTTCGTTTAAAATCGGTTTGTGCTTCTCGCAGACAGGCACGAAAACGAGGTCATCATGCTGCACATTTGAAAAATGAGCTTCACGCTTCAGAGCGTGAGTGCAGTTGCAGCCCTCGAATCGCGTGCGTTATACATCTCCTTGCAGGTTGCATTGTGGCTGGTGAATAATCCACAGGAGCTCGCCTGCGGTGGCTTCGTGTCCAGTTAGGAAGCCTCTGTTATGGGACATGCGTGTGGAAGAAACCGTCAAGCCATGCATCGACGCATACGACCTTCTTTTGCCGGCATCGCCCTGCTGCCGTGTCAACACTGTTGACTGAGTGCTCACGCCGGTTTTCTTGAAAGCAGCACGCACACGCAGGAGATCGTGCAGGAACGAACATCGTGTGTTTTGCTTTGGGCCTCTCACGGTTTGGCTGCAGATGCCAATGCACACTGCGACGAGGACGTCTGTTTACGCTGCGCAGTCTGTTGTTTTTGGCAGGCGGTAAATGATGATGCATTCAATCGTGAAGGGACACTAGGATGCAGGGGCTCACTGTCATTGTAGAAGTGCGCAGCGTGCCTCAGAAAGCTACTGATATTTCCTGTAGACGGCACAGCATATGTTCAGGCACCAGGGCATTACCGCTACGGTCTGTTTGCGCGGTAGTGTGCATAAGCGAACTTTGATGTTCGTTTAGTTGGCTGTCGGGGCATGCGTTTCACTGGCTGTTGCCTGGTGTACTGGTTGACACCGGTAAAAGCTTGCGTTTTTGTTCTTGCGATTGGACTCGTGAGCATGCTGTATATCCACGTGCGCTCGACTGCTGGCTAAGTAGTCAGCCTAACCTTTTGCTGCGTTGCGCTGTTGTGTTGCATGATGCAGATTTACCTCGCTGTGTCTTCCAAAACCGAAATCCGTTTGCTTTTAGGTTGGCATAGATTGTACGTTCCTGCTGCTTACAGGACCTGACTCGCTTGACGTATACCTACGGAGGACAGTCTGTAGGAGCTTTTGAAGGAGCTTTGGTCAGGTAGATCTTCTGTGGGGAGTGCCCATTCGCAGTTCAGCTCCACAGTGACTAACTTCGGATGTGCCTGACCATGTGCTTGACATGCTAGCTGGTTCTGAGTGAGAGTTCAACATTGATTCCCTTTTAGCTTCAGTAAGCATGAACACGTTACCTGATGAGATTCGCTGGGTTGGCCCATTGCACCTAGAGTGCGACGCTATAAGGATGAAGTTGGAGGAGCCTCCCTGTTAATTGTACCAGCGCCGCGCCCTGCTGCTTGCTATGATTATCTTGCAGCTGGCACCAGATGCGTGGAAGGAGGAGCATCTCTATCAAGAGCTTAAACTCCCGCCTCCTGCGCATGCTTGCATCGGCTTGCACGATTCATTTTTTTGTGCACCGGGGTGGTTGGTGCAGCAAGAAGTGACCTTTGAGTAAAGCTCAGGATTACTTTGACTCTACTTAAGCTTGCGTCAGTGCTCTGTGTTGGTGGCAACTAAAGCTCTGCTGAATTCATGCCATCGGCTGACACTAATAAGCCGACTCAGTGCCGGGTTTTCATGACGGCGATGCGCTGATCGGTCAGCTGCGTGATCCGAGGCCAGCAAAGCCAAATGGGTGTGGAACCGAAAGTACTGCGCTGCGTTTGGCGTCGACGCCGACAGAAGCCCTCTTTTCTCTCTAGTGGCAGATGAGTGTGTGTAGTTACAGCCCTCAAAGCTGCTCGCTGCAGCACCTTATTTCGTTGGGGACCGAAGTACACGAGGTACAGCAAGTGAGTGAATGGCCACGTTAAACGCGATTTTAGGATGGAACGCCTTCGTCATCTGTTTAGCTGTGCCGGCTTCTCATTCAGCATAGGTAATGCCATAGGCTGCTGCTATCAGGAATCTCAGTTGGGCGCAGCTGTTGTGTACTGATCATGGATGGTGGTAGGCAATGGACAAGCGAGCAAGTGTATCCGTGCTGGTTGCCATTTGACACGGGATTATGCAGGACAGCCGCAGCAGAGGCTGAAGAGCCAAATTGCGAATGACGCTCAGTTGTGTCTACGGCCTTGCATCTCCCTCTTCTGTGTCTATAGACGAAGATTCCTGGACACGCCGGCATTGCTTTTCGAGCTCGTGCTTGTCTGTGTGCTGCGTATCAATACTATGACGCGCAGAAAACGCGAAATATCTTAACTCGCAGAAGCGCATGCACTGTGGTGGAGCTGCGCATTTTACAGTGACTGGCCTGGAAGGAACCGCCTAAGTTGTCTTTTCTGATGGGCTAAGTTGTCGGGTGCGACAGCCCAGAGGAAGAGATGATTCTTACGGAGAAGTGCATTCGGGTGTACTCAGGCCAAGCAAGCAGTGGTGGCAGCATGTCCTGTGGGTGCTGTTTTCCGTTGCGCGCGGGGTCTCAGGCTGTGCGTTAAAGCACCTTGCTGTTGGATTGGCGTTGCATTTGGGTGGTGCTGTCCAATAGAACAGTTGACGACCGGCGGGGATATAGCCAGGATTTGAGTTTTGTCGTATGCTGTATGCCGCTGCAGGCACCTCTGCCGCATGGTGCCCCACACGAAGCGTATTCACGTGCACGCAAGTAAACAGTACCGATCGATTATTCGTAAGCAGCGTTTTCCCATTTGAGAGAAAACGCATGCGCGGGATGTCGCGCTAGGTGCACTTCTGAAAAAAAGATTTAGATGACGTTTGCAAGGGGAAAGGGAGGATGTCAAGCAGCGAGTACGTATAAGCCCGATGTGTACAGCAATCCATGGGCGAGGGCGTTTACCGCGGGTAAGGCTTGACTGCCAAGGTGGCGCGGGACAGCGGTGCATGTTAGCAAGAAGCTCGATCGGCGAAGGTAGTACTTCTTGCTCGCTGTACCAAATTGGAAAATTGGATTTGCTTGAGTTTGTGGGGGTGGACGGACGAGCTACTTACCCCGTGCTGCCAATGCGAGATCTTGTTAGCTAGCAGGTGTTACGGGTAAAATGATGGTTTCCACACCAGCTTCCCCATTTGCGGATGGGAAGTCGGCGAAGTCCATATAAGCATTCGCCAAGCAACCTAATATCTAATTGATTCCTCTGCTGCTGGCGTGTGCTGCAACGCGTTCAAGCCAGCTTATAGGTATCCCGAATATCATGGGTTTGCGTTGCTGTTGATTTATCAGTAGGCTTCAGGGTTGTTGCCCATTCAAATTTTTCAGTTCGTCGTACATAGTGGCCACGCTTACCACAGTGGACTTAGGGATTCATGGGTTGGGCAAATACAGGATGTGCGCGGACGTGGATATACACGATATACATGGTTCAAGATCTTAGCCAAGCATTCGAACGCGTCTCACGCCATGAAATTGCATAAGAAACCCTTATGCACCTGTAGTCATTGTGGTTCCGTCCACGTACGAGCATCCTCAATGGAGGGATCAATTTCTTAACAGCTGGTGGCCGCTGTAAGCATGCGAATTCCCCGAGGAATTTTAATCTGCAGGCAGTTGAGAATGCCCAGCCAGCGGGTCCATTGCTGCTGCAAGAATACACTAGCTGATCTTTCTATGCGTCGCTGCAATTTGTGCACCACGGTGCAAGAGATTAAGGGTAGACCACTGTTTCCTTAATCCTCCCAGCACAAAGCGAACGCGCACATCAGGGCTGTCATTTTGCGTCTGTCGCAGATCAGGAATGGGATTGTTGCTTCTTCACTTGCCGTTAGAAGCGGACACTTGCGAATGGATCGCGTTGGCTAGGCGTACTGGTTTTTTAGTGAAACTCTTTTTTAAATAGACAAAAGAACAGTTTCCGGGCCTCAATGCATTTCGAGGAGAACCAGCTAGCTCCGAATTCGATGCGCCCCGCGCCTTCCTCGTATGACATATGTGACGCTCGTGCTTCGCTGTTGTAGTCGTTGGCTTGTAGAGTGTCTTTGCTTCTGTATGTGCACGTTCGCTAGGCGATGAAGGGGCTATAACCATTTTGTTGGGAGCAGGGTACCAGGAATAGTGGCTTTCGTTTAAAATCGGTTTGTGCTTCTCGCAGACAGGCACGAAAACGAGGTCATCATGCTGCACATTTGAAAAATGAGCTTCACGCTTCAGAGCGTGAGTGCAGTTGCAGCCCTCGAATCGCGTGCGTTATACATCTCCTTGCAGGTTGCATTGTGGCTGGTGAATAATCCACAGGAGCTCGCCTGCGGTGGCTTCGTGTCCAGTTAGGAAGCCTCTGTTATGGGACATGCGTGTGGAAGAAACCGTCAAGCCATGCATCGACGCATACGACCTTCTTTTGCCGGCATCGCCCTGCTGCCGTGTCAACACTGTTGACTGAGTGCTCACGCCGGTTTTCTTGAAAGCAGCACGCACACGCAGGAGATCGTGCAGGAACGAACATCGTGTGTTTTGCTTTGGGCCTCTCACGGTTTGGCTGCAGATGCCAATGCACACTGCGACGAGGACGTCTGTTTACGCTGCGCAGTCTGTTGTTTTTGGCAGGCGGTAAATGATGATGCATTCAATCGTGAAGGGACACTAGGATGCAGGGGCTCACTGTCATTGTAGAAGTGCGCAGCGTGCCTCAGAAAGCTACTGATATTTCCTGTAGACGGCACAGCATATGTTCAGGCACCAGGGCATTACCGCTACGGTCTGTTTGCGCGGTAGTGTGCATAAGCGAACTTTGATGTTCGTTTAGTTGGCTGTCGGGGCATGCGTTTCACTGGCTGTTGCCTGGTGTACTGGTTGACACCGGTAAAAGCTTGCGTTTTTGTTCTTGCGATTGGACTCGTGAGCATGCTGTATATCCACGTGCGCTCGACTGCTGGCTAAGTAGTCAGCCTAACCTTTTGCTGCGTTGCGCTGTTGTGTTGCATGATGCAGATTTACCTCGCTGTGTCTTCCAAAACCGAAATCCGTTTGCTTTTAGGTTGGCATAGATTGTACGTTCCTGCTGCTTACAGGACCTGACTCGCTTGACGTATACCTACGGAGGACAGTCTGTAGGAGCTTTTGAAGGAGCTTTGGTCAGGTAGATCTTCTGTGGGGAGTGCCCATTCGCAGTTCAGCTCCACAGTGACTAACTTCGGATGTGCCTGACCATGTGCTTGACATGCTAGCTGGTTCTGAGTGAGAGTTCAACATTGATTCCCTTTTAGCTTCAGTAAGCATGAACACGTTACCTGATGAGATTCGCTGGGTTGGCCCATTGCACCTAGAGTGCGACGCTATAAGGATGAAGTTGAAGGAGCCTCCCTGTTAATTGTACCAGCGCCGCGCCCTGCTGCTTGCTATGATTATCTTGCAGCTGGCACCAGATGCGTGGAAGGAGGAGCATCTCTATCAAGAGCTTAAACTCCCGCCTCCTGCGCATGCTTGCATCGGCTTGCACGATTCATTTTTTTGTGCACCGGGGTGGTTGGTGCAGCAAGAAGTGACCTTTGAGTAAAGCTCAAGATTACTTTGACTCTACTTAGGCTTGCGTCAGTGCTCTGTGTTGGTGGCAACTAAAGCTCTGCTGAATTCATGCCATCGGCTGACACTAATAAGCCGACTCAGTGCCGGGTTTTCATGACGGCGATGCGCTGATCGGTCAGCTGCGTGATCCGAGGCCAGCAAAGCCAAATGGGTGTGGAACCGAAAGTACTGCGCTGCGTTTGGCGTCGACGCCGACAGAAGCCCTCTTTTCTCTCTAGTGGCAGATGAGTGTGTGTAGTTACAGCCCTCAAAGCTGCTCGCTGCAGCACCTTATTTCGTTGGGGACCGAAGTACACGAGGTACAGCAAGTGAGTGAATGGCCACGTTAAACGCGATTTTAGGATGGAACGCCTTCGTCATCTGTTTAGCTGTGCCGGCTTCTCATTCAGCATAGGTAATGCCATAGGCTGCTGCTATCAGGAATCTCAGTTGGGCGCAGCTGTTGTGTACTGATCATGGATGGTGGTAGGCAATGGACAAGCGAGCAAGTGTATCCGTGCTGGTTGCCATTTGACACGGGATTATGCAGGACAGCCGCAGCAGAGGCTGAAGAGCCAAATTGCGAATGACGCTCAGTTGTGTCTACGGCCTTGCATCTCCCTCTTCTGTGTCTATAGACGAAGATTCCTGGACACGCCGGCATTGCTTTTCGAGCTCTTGCTTGTCTGTGTGCTGCGTATCAATACTATGACGCGCAGAAAACGCGAAATATCTTAACTCGCAGAAGCGCATGCACTGTGGTGGAGCTGCGCATTTTACAGTGACTGGCCTGGAAGGAACCGCCTAAGTTGTCTTTTCTGATGGGCTAAGTTGTCGGGTGCGACAGCCCAGAGGAAGAGATGATTCTTACGGAGAAGTGCATTCGGGTGTACTCAGGCCAAGCAAGCAGTGGTGGCAGCATGTCCTGTGGGTGCTGTTTTCCGTTGCGCGCGGGGTCTCAGGCTGTGCGTTAAAGCACCTTGCTGTTGGATTGGCGTTGCATTTGGGTGGTGCTGTCCAATAGAACAGTTGACGACCGGCGGGGATATAGCCAGGATTTGAGTTTTGTCGTATGCTGTATGCCGCTGCAGGCACCTCTGCCGCATGGTGCCCCACACGAAGCGTATTCACGTGCACGCAAGTAAACAGTACCGATCGATTATTCGTAAGCAGCGTTTTCCCATTTGAGAGAAAACGCATGCGCGGGATGTCGCGCTAGGTGCACTTCTGAAAAAAAGATTTAGATGACGTTTGCAAGGGGAAAGGGAGGATGTCAAGCAGCGAGTACGTATAAGCCCGATGTGTACGGCAATCCATGGGCGAGGGCGTTTACCGCGGGTAAGGCTTGACTGCCAAGGTGGCGCGGGACAGCGGTGCATGTTAGCAAGAAGCTCGATCGGCGAAGGTAGTACTTCTTGCTCGCTGTACCAAATTGGAAAATTGGATTTGCTTGAGTTTGTGGGGGTGGACGGACGAGCTACTTACCCCGTGCTGCCAATGCGAGATCTTGTTAGCTAGCAGGTGTTACGGGTAAAATGATGGTTTCCACACCAGCTTCCCCATTTGCGGATGGGAAGTCGGCGAAGTCCATATAAGCATTCGCCAAGCAACCTAATATCTAATTGATTCCTCTGCTGCTGGCGTGTGCTGCAACGCGTTCAAGCCAGCTTATAGGTATCCCGAATATCATGGGTTTGCGTTGCTGTTGATTTATCAGTAGGCTTCAGGGTTGTTGCCCATTCAAATTTTTCAGTTCGTCGTACATAGTGGCCACGCTTACCACAGTGGACTTAGGGATTCATGGGTTGGGCAAATACAGGATGTGCGCGGACGTGGATATACACGATATACATGGTTCAAGATCTTAGCCAAGCATTCGAACGCGTCTCACGCCATGAAATTGCATAAGAAACCCTTATGCACCTGTAGTCATTGTGGTTCCGTCCACGTACGAGCATCCTCAATGGAGGGATCAATTTCTTAACAGCTGGTGGCCGCTGTAAGCATGCGAATTCCCCGAGGAATTTTAATCTGCAGGCAGTTGAGAATGCCCAGCCAGCGGGTCCATTGCTGCTGCAAGAATACACTAGCTGATCTTTCTATGCGTCGCTGCAATTTGTGCACCACGGTGCAAGAGATTAAGGGTAGACCACTGTTTCCTTAATCCTCCCAGCACAAAGCGAACGCGCACATCAGGGCTGTCATTTTGCGTCTGTCGCAGATCAGGAATGGGATTGTTGCTTCTTCACTTGCCGTTAGAAGCGGACACTTGCGAATGGATCGCGTTGGCTAGGCGTACTGGTTTTTTAGTGAAACTCTTTTTTAAATAGACAAAAGAACAGTTTCCGGGCCTCAATGCATTTCGAGGAGAACCAGCTAGCTCCGAATTCGATGCGCCCCGCGCCTTCCTCGTATGACATATGTGACGCTCGTGCTTCGCTGTTGTAGTCGTTGGCTTGTAGAGTGTCTTTGCTTCTGTATGTGCACGTTCGCTAGGCGATGAAGGGGCTATAACCATTTTGTTGGGAGCAGGGTACCAGGAATAGTGGCTTTCGTTTAAAATCGGTTTGTGCTTCTCGCAGACAGGCACGAAAACGAGGTCATCATGCTGCACATTTGAAAAATGAGCTTCACGCTTCAGAGCGTGAGTGCAGTTGCAGCCCTCGAATCGCGTGCGTTATACATCTCCTTGCAGGTTGCATTGTGGCTGGTGAATAATCCACAGGAGCTCGCCTGCGGTGGCTTCGTGTCCAGTTAGGAAGCCTCTGTTATGGGACATGCGTGTGGAAGAAACCGTCAAGCCATGCATCGACGCATACGACCTTCTTTTGCCGGCATCGCCCTGCTGCAGTGTCAACACTGTTGACTGAATGTTCACGCCGGTTTTCTTGAAAGCAACACGTACGCGTAGTAGAGCTTTCAACGGACAACAGGCTGTCTCCTCGTAGGTCGATGGAAATGGTGGCATGGCCAGCGCAAAGTTCTCTTCAGTGTCCTGTCGAACAGTAGCAATTGCAAGTGTTCTTGGCACGACGCGTGGCCCCTGGATGTGGTACTTCAATCATTTCATAGGATT
This sequence comes from Eimeria praecox, assembly GCA_963920595.1. NCBI lineage: Eukaryota > Apicomplexa > Conoidasida > Eucoccidiorida > Eimeriidae > Eimeria > Eimeria praecox. The sequence goes on from OY986950.1 coordinate 5,092,456, forward strand.
TGGCTGGGGCGTCTGCGTGCCTTTGCATACTTTACATGGTCAGTTTGATGTGGCACAGACTCAAGTGGTGCACCAGCCTACAGTGATGTATATCTCCACGTAGCCACTAATAGCAGCTTGTGCGTTGTCATTGATGAGGAAGCCAAAGCCGACGAGCAGGCTTCAGAGGCGCATAGCCACTGTGGAGGGCCAGCTTCTCTTACAATTATTGTGATTGCCACTAGCTCGCAAATTGGAATCATGCACCAGGATATCCAAGTAGTTCTACGTTTCGGGCCACCTTTAAAAAAAACCACGTTGATCGTCCTTTGGCCGGCTGTCGAGAAATCTGTTTGATTAGCTGATGGGCGCCGGTTATCCTCTATAGCTATCCTTTGCCGTGTGTAGTGGCAGGAAGCGGTTGCACGTGGTGCTTATATCCGGATAACCCGTTTGATAATTACCGAAAGCAGGCTATGTGTCGCCTTGATAGCCCAATAGGCCACGTAGCCTGGGGACTATGACAGGTGGCTCGGGCACGATTTAGCTCGTTTCTAGCTAGCTGAGTAATTACAAACCTTCTGAGCCGGGTGGTTGAATTATCGGCACATCGTATGCTTTCTTTTTCAATAAGGCTGTGCGTTTCTATCCCCGGCAATACGTGTATGCCTTTAAATGTAAGGGCGGCCCAGGAAAGCGGCGAAAATCATCTACGCCGTTGCTGGCTAACTTTGATGCTGTGCGTCTGGTTGCTTGAAGCGACAATGAGCGACTTTAGTATATATAAACTGGCGTGCATGCTTGGTGAGTTGAGCTGAGGCATCTGGAGGACCCAAGCAGGTGGTTTGCTTAACGTGGAACTGAACATCTCGCCATTTGCCTGATTATGCTTGAGGTGCCGATGATCAACTGCGTCAAGCCCATCAAAGAGTGCTAACGTTAACTGCTTCCTGGCCCGTGTCGTATTCCAGTGTTGTTCTGCATGCTTGTGCCTCCACCTAAACTAAAGACTGTGGGTCGTTAGCCAAGTTGAACTGAGTTTGATGCTCGTGTGCCTTAAGCCTGAGCCTACCCTATATTTTCTGCTGCATTCAAATGCTGAAGACGTTTACCGTTTTCCTCCTTCATCTGTATAGCGCGAACTTGCACTATTTCACTAACGCACTGGCAGCCATTGCGTAAACGAGCGAGTATTCTTGCTGTCGATTTGATTTCGCCATATTGCACGGAGCGCTGACTTCTAGGGGTGCTCCACCAGTGGTTACAAATGTCAAATTCGCCCGGTTACAACCAGCATGTTGTGGCTCGTTCACGCTTTCCTCCAGTAATGTTCACTGGGCCCAGCAGGCCTTGTGCTTTAAGGTGGCGTTTTTCCCTGCATCTTTAGATGGATGCTTGCGAATTCTTCATGAATTTGGAAACGGTTCCGTTGCTCGTGAAGCGCGGCGCCAACTACCAGCGTCCGAACAACCAGGGAGACGCCCCAGTGGGATACTGGCCCTGCGCGTTATTTTGAGCGGCGTCGTACTCATAATTGTGACTCGTTCAGTGGCAGTTGCATTCTGGTGAGCCCTGTTCGCTCTGTAATAACTTCGTTAACTCAGGAAGTACGCAACTGCCTTGTTCCTATAACACAAGTCAAACATGGCTAGCCTTGTTGAACACACACTGAGGTTGTCGTCTAACGATCGCGTGGTGCTTGTCATGCTCGAGCACTGCCCGTTCGAGATGCAGACAGCGGATTTATCGCTTGTTGGTGCTGCTACTGTTTCCGGCTCTGCCAGCCTGATTTGAAGACAAGCGAAAGTACGTGGCCCTCCATCTTTGTATGGTAGCTTGCCTTCCCTGAGAGCGTGATTGCTCAGTTGTGCACTGAGGTAAGAATGTTTTTGCCACCAGCTTGGCTAAACGATTTTATCGAAGCTGCATTTTCAACAAGCGAAACCGGCGCCGGATATGTTGGGCGGGTGCTGGTTGACAGCCAGTTAAACTGGAACGCCTTTATCCATTGCAGGAATTGTGTCTGGAGTAGAGGAGCCATACACCCAGTTTAGCTTCCCTTTGCGTCGCATTTGCATTTATGCGCAATACGGAAAAATTGAAGCTGCATGCGCACGATGGCGTTGCACTTGTTGAACGCCGCTGGTAAGGCCCTCGAATGAAAATGGCTACCAGGTTCCCCCTAAGCCAGTTACTGGCTTGGACATGATGGGGCTCCGCACCTGGACACTCACGCGGCTGCAGATTGTTCTGCCCACAACTTTGCATTTCGATTTTGCTGTGTTACTAAGATAGAGAGCAAATTCTATGCTATTTCGCAATATAGCGAGTACGACAAGCTTCAACCTGTGCAGGAATGAACTTGCATTCAGGCTCAGTCTAGCGATACTGACCCAATAAGAGCTGCTTCACCTTTTTAAGGCCATATTCATGGCTCCCTTTACCCCATCAAAGGCACTGCAGATTGCAGTAAATTCAAGATTTACTCTATAAGTGCGGAGATCGTCCTGAAACTCAGGGAAGGCTGCCTGTATCTTGAAAGAGCCAGCCTAGTAGGTCTTGGTACCTAAAGCATGGCCTTTGGTTAACCTGGGCTTACTGGCAGATGCAAAACCCACTCAAGGGTGCTTCTCTCTAGAGGAGAAAGCCCCAGGGAGCCTTGTTCTCTGCTACTCGAGTTGCTTGGCTGGTGCTGTACGGAGAAACAGAGGCAAGCTTGCCTAAGCCTGATTCTTTGCTTCCGTTAGCATGCACAGGCTGAGGCCATGGAGTGCTTGGTGAGAACGGTATTTTGGCTGTTGGCTGGGGGGGGGGGCTGCAAATGTGAAGCGAGCTGCTTAACTGCCTTCCGTTGCATATCTAAGAGGGTATCTTAGGCTAAGCGCGGCGGTGACAACAAGTAAAATGGTGCGAGCCCGTTTGCCTATTACCCAAGAAACGGGCAATCTAGGAGGTACGTGTAGCTCAAATCTCGAGGCAGACCTACAGCTACGACAGAAAATGCAAGTCCAGGAGCCACTTCTGCTCCTGTTCGAGCTTCACTGTTGCGACATTCCTTACGTGCGCGTAACGCTCACAGCTTAGCTGCAGGCTGCGGCGCCTGTGTTCCATCGGAGAGTCGTAACAATACCCAGTTTCACGACGTAAGCGTGGGATGCTCTCATTGATGAAATCCCGACACTGGCCATCACTGCATAGTCTTATGAAATGACGTCCACAAGCTTCTACAGGCACACCAGAATAGGTAACTGTCTTAACATGGAGCGAACCTCCACAAGCTGCCTGTCAGGAATGTGAGGTTGTGCCTCTTTTCTCCTTTCCATATTAGCGGTTGTTTCATACTAATTTCGAACTAAGCATCCTCTTAGCTTGAATGAGGCACCTGCCCCGATGGGTCCATTTATTATATTGTACGGGAAAAGCATGCATGTGAAAAATGCGCTTGCGTTTTGAAGCAGACCGGGAACAACCAACCCCACGGCGTGTGGACTACCCCAGGCTGTGCGCATCCAGCTCGTTTTTCTTGTCAGGTGAAGCTAGTGCTGGTGTTCCCAGAAACGCTGGCGAATGCCACGGGGCTCAGATAACCACCAGCGAAACAATGTTGCGTTAAGTTGGCATGCTGCTTAAAATTAGGCTGGAGCAAGTGGCACTTTCTCGCGTTTGTCTTGTAGGAATATAAAGTGTGCTCTGTAATAGTTTTAGGTAATCCGATATACCTAAAGTGTTGTTGTTAGTTGTTTCCACAAACACTGCAAACTACCTTGAGTGTGGGCTACCACGGACACTGCACTCTTGGGGGCACACATTGAACATACTGGAAACATGGCTAGTCAACATGAGGTGGCACAAAAGGGGCAGTCTTGAAGGTTGCATGTGCTACCAGAGGCTGATTAGTACTTACGTGCTGCTAACGCCTCCACACTTTGCTAGGGTTGAAGCGGTGCGCGCAGTTGCGAATCCCTTAATGCCAGTGGCCTGTCTAGCAGGCATTAGGTGGTTTTAGATAAGTGCCCTTTTGCGGTTACTTCCATGTTGTGGCTCGGACTGTGCTTCTGGAATAGCTCTAAAGAAACGTTTCGCGGACCTTGTGTGCTGCCCTACACTCCAACAAAAGAACCCACAGGCCATCCAAGGCTTACTTGGTGTACTAGTGATATGCCGTGATGAGCAGCTTGTGAGCTATATTCATTTTGGCTGTGAATGACTCACGGTAGCTAAGCGCAAACGCTGAATGTAAGTGCGGATATACGCTTCTGCATATTCACGACAAAGCAGACCCCATGTCTGCGCTGGGCAGCGTCAACCCATCATATGCGGTCCTCGCGTGCTACTTGTTGTTTTGTTCAGGTATATGGGTAAGCACATAATGTAATGCACCCTAACTGGTGAGAAGGGCAGGGGTGCACGAGGAGATGAGAGATGCAAGGCAAACAGTCTGATGGCGGTGCACTCCCTGTGGTGTCGTAGCACGTTTCGGAAGGTACCATCTTGTGCGAATGCCTTCCCTCCCATGCACCACATTTCCCGAACCGATGCTCCCAACCAAAGGGAACGTGCCATATTGCTTTTCATCAGCTAGTGCGTTGCTGCCGGATGATGCGCCGACATGTATAAGCAGTGGGAGGCCGTAAGCCTCAGGCTGCAGAGTCCAGCTTATTTGTGCATAGTGCAAAAGTAGAGCTCTTTTTCTTAAGGAGTCGTCTAAGAATTCACGGATTGCGTTAAAGCAGATGCTGTCGTACTGGCAGCGTGGCGCTGACGTTTTTAGGGACTATGTGTCCTAGCAGATGATCCGGCGAGCAACTGCTTGCTTTTGGGGCGGACCCGTGACACTGCTTCGATCCATCCAGAGGCCCCTGATGTAAATCTATGCAGCAAATTGCACCAAGGTCCGTATATTATACTAGCATATGTGCTGGCCGCACGCGCCCTCTTCCCTCTGGAAATATATGGCTTGTGAAAAGCTGTGAATTCTAGACGGTGAGTTGGCAATCAGCATGGACTGGCTGGGTTCGTATCACACTGTAACCCTATGCTTTGCAGAATGCAGCTTATGGTTTTGGCGTCCTTGTCCCTAATGCGAAGTGCGAGCTCCTTTACCACAGTTATTGCAGTTCTATCAGGGCGTCACCAAGCTCATTCGGGTATTCGTAGGCTCCCGATTTTAAGGTAGCGTCAAGTCGATTGACGCAGTGTATGTGCGCTTTAACAGCCATTAGCTGTGTATTTTGGTATGGACAAGAGCATGTGTTGCGCCAGAGCAACAAATGGCAGTATGATGGGGCGTTGTCTGTGTACGTTCAAAGGTATCTGAATTGGAAAGACAGGCCAGTCCGGCTGCAGCCATCGTAGGCGAAAGGCCAGTGACACAAGCCGTTGACCTATTTGGCCCTGTAATGAAAAGTGGTGCAGCAAGCTGCCTTTTACTGCTCCAGCTCAGAAAAGCACAGGAATTACTCCGATGGCTTGGAAGTCGCAATTCTCGGAGGCTCAAGCTGCCTGCTTATGGATATGAAAAATTGAGGCTGCTGAGTCGGAGGAAAGGCAACGTCTACAGACTGACTGAGTGCTGAACGTTATCAGGCATTCATAAAGGCGTTTGGTGGACAGGAAGTAGGCGTAGGAAAGAGTCGGTTATGAAGTGTTAGAAACAGTCAAGAAATATTGCAGTTGGAGTGCCTCATGCGATTTGCAAGCTGGAAGTGTGAGTTCATTTCCGGCGGGAGTGCTTGGTTGGCACTTGATGCTGGAGACATCTGGTGCCAAAGTCAGAGCAACAGGCAAAGAAGAGCAATCCATCCGGAAACGGGAAAATAGCAGTTCACTATGATATCGAGCATAACTCTTGGCGTTTCCGCAGCAGCGTTGCAGACCGCCATGTAGGGTCCCTGCAACTATTAAGAAAGCGCTTTTTGCCTGTGAACTGATCGAAGAGGCGTACCGTAGGCGCGATCCTGCCTGCTGGTGCCTGTGGAAGAACTCGTCGACGCACCTGTTGTCTATCTGCAGATGCACCTACAGTGAAGTCTTGTGCTCGCCACCAGCGGCACAGGCTGCTGTCCTTCAGATGCAGATTCTGTCGACGGGTAGCTGCCGCTGAACTATGTGCATTACAAAATGTTGCAGCACATACCCCTCTGGCGGCACTGTTGTGTAAACGGTTGCCAGGTTGTTTTCGAATCACCCAAGCAGCTTGCTGAAGTGTGGAGAAACACTAGTGATGCTTGTTCAGACTGTGCAATTTCGCAGCAGCTTCCTGGCGTGTGTGATGAGTGGGGAGCTCAATGGGTCGCTAAGCGTCCGCGCTACAGAACTCGCTGAGAAGTGCACGTCGTGCATATCTCAACGCCGTAGCGCCTAAATGGGCAATTTATGGCGTGGCGTCTGGATTAGCATCTGTTCAAAATCCCCGTTGCACAGGCAGTGAGCAGAAGATTTTGCATTCCGTGGCTATATCTGCGGATGTGCAACCATTCATCCAGTTTGCAGCTTAGGGCGTATAAAAGCTCTCACAGTTGTGGCTACGATCCCCGACCTCTCATATCTTTACGCTGCATTTCTACTGTGGCGCTGCGATCCCCATAAAAGTCAACTGGCTGCTGAGGTCCTCGGTGCAGCCCATCAGCGTGGTAGAGTGCAGTTAGGAAGGGCTTTATTGCTTCTTAGGACGTCCTGATGCATCTACCCGAAATAGGAAAGTAGGTGTCCACCTCCCGCGCTTCTAACGCGCAATATCATCTCCCGGGGCATCTTTCGTCAGGAAGTATGCGCTGAATGACATACGGCACGCCAGAGCTTGGGGAACGCCGTCTTCTCCCGGCGTTCAGTGAAATTTGTGTCTGCTGGTTGCAGTGTCAACTATGGCGCAGCGGGACCAAATTGGCGATACCGCCCGTGCCACAGGAATGATAAGTTGCTGGATGCTATTCAGCATTGCGCCTCGAGCGACTGGCTTTTCTTGAAGATTGGGCGTTCTTCTATAGAAAGGAAACGAAGGTTCAGATTTGTCCGAGGGCTGCAACTACTTTACTTTCCAATTCGTTTTCGAGGAGTGTAGCATTAGTATGGATTTTATATCTGGTTTTGATGAGTGTTGGTGTAAAAAGTCGAAAACGTTGTCTAGGATTTGATAATGGAACTTCAGCCGTCGCTCTGCAAGATGGTGTAGCAAAGCCCTTGCATTATCCTGCCTACGAGACGATGCACAAGAACCTGTGCCTTTTCATGTTTTGAAAAACCAAGCTGGCATGCTTTTGCGGGTTGCTACTGCCACTGGGATCTCGAGGGATACTGATGGGCTGCTGCTATTAAGAGCGCAAAGGAGGGTCTAGGGCTCGTTGCCATTGCAGCGGTGGATGCATAACATGGCCACTTGCACCACTTGACTGTATCGCAAGAAGTGCAGTGCTAATCTGTTTTTTGCTGTATCCCTGTATTATGCACCGGCTGACCTGAGCATGTAGTTTGCAGGTACGGTGGTACAGCGAGTAAGCCTCTGGTCAAGCGGGTGCTAGCCCTAACTACGTAAAAAGCTTACATGGCGTTTCATTCCCTGCCCAGCAGCAGTACTTCCTTTGATCGCAGCACTCAAGTTTCATGACGTGACGCAATGTTGCACAGGCAGTAGGCGAACTGTAGCACAGGATATGGAGCAATTCCAGGAGTACCAGGAGCCGGGCTACTTGAATGCTAAAAAGGCGGTCCACGGCGCACCACATGGCTAGCGTGGAACTTTGTCGCGTAACTGGCAGCAGCGTGAGATAAGAGCGGCTCAGGGGGAAATAGGCTAGTTGCGCCATCTTGGCTGTTTGTTACGTGCTACAGGAATCATTAGACCGCCTCCTGACGACAGCTTGCACTTTCCCGTCTTTTATTTACCCCTATGGTCAATGCGTATCGCATGGGACCTTGGATGCCAAAGGACGCCCAAGCACCTGGCCGGAACTCGCGTACAGGATAACAGACGGGCCCAGTGTAAGGTAATGCAGCAGCCGCCCTTTCACCTTGGAAGTGGTCGCGGGGATGTATGCGTGCGCAACATGCACGTTTCCACAATTTGCTGACTGGCGCATCGGACCCTGGGGTGCGGTAACAGCAGTGACGCCTCGATTGCAGGTCAGGGCAAGGGTTCGCATTAACTGGTGGCGATGAAGTACGGCATGACCAAATGGGGTCTTCGTTTTGTACGTGAGCTCTGCTTTGCGGTGCACACAGTCCTGGGGATGCAGCAAGTAAGGTCAAGCAAAGGAGTAGCTTTATTTGTGGCATCCAGCTCTACGTTTTCTCGCTATGTAATGTGTGTATGGCATGCGCTTTGATGAATGATTATTCCCCACAGCGGCAGAATGCCTGGTATCGTGACCGACCCCGTTCAGCATGCCATTTGTACAGGAAGTATGGTGCAACTGCTAAATGCTATAGAATAGTGCGAAAGATTAAAAGCAACGTGCTAGGTTGTGCGCTATTTAGGGTGCCACCGTATGATAGAGCATTTGAGTCTACTGGTAAGCTTGTTGCGGCAACGCAAATAAGACCTTGTCCAAACTGAGGCAGCTGAGACATATGAAACTCAATTCTTTGACAGCCAGATATGGCCGCGCAGGCTCTATGTAGTTGGAGTTTGGCATGCTGTTGCATGTGGGCACTTTTAATGGTAGCTTGAGTGAGAATAGCAGATTTTGCCTGTACGTGCTAGGCTAGGGCAGGACTGGCAGCACTAGGAATAAATGACCCGCTGCAGCAGCATTAATTGCTGCATTTCTTGTTGCTCACGCCTAAGGGTGATCTGGGGTGCAGCTATCACACGCTCACGGAGGTGCAGAAAGTGCGCTCATGGTCAAGGGGCGAGCCGGTTCTCAATATTGCCTAGAGCCTGATCCCCGCTTTCCGAAATTGGTGTTGCCGCGCTGCCGCGTACACATTTTTAGAACAAGCATGTAGGCAACGGAACTTGTTAAATATCATCTCTTGCACAGGCCGTAGGTTTGCGAAGCTGTCTGCTATGGAATGGAGCGTTGCGCAGACATAATATAGATCACTGGCAACGAGGAACTGTTAACGGTGGCGTCTTGTTGGCTTGCAAGGCGGCGCATCTGGGTTACCTTTTAGGGACTGAAAACTTTGGCTCACATCATAACAGAATGATTGCCCGAGTGGCCTAGTTGCCGAATAGAAGGGGCTCGTTGTGATGTGCTTCATGACCAATATTCCAAAGGTCGGCGACGCTGTTTCCATGTGGGAGTGAGTAGTGTAAAAACCTGGTGGAGGAGAGGGATGCGCATGAGGCGACGCTGCACGGCAATGAAGCAGCCAGTCTTGCGGTAACTTTTCATATGCCTTCCTTTAACGGTGCATTGTGCCGTTTGCCGGCTCCCGTTACCTTCATTGTGTGAAACCATTGAATCTGGGTGCTGACAGTGTCCTATCCAGTCAATTAAATACAATTTCTCTGCTGGAAGGTAATTTAGGCGAAACTATACTTGCCGCTGGCACCCACGTAGCCAGCTGGAAGCATTACATCGCAACAGATGATCCATACAGGGTCGCGTCTCACGAACCCATGTTCTGTCAACAAAGCAAGTGCGTTTTCTGCAAAGCGCGTTCTCTTCGCAATAGGGTAAGCTGGGGCCCCTCGATTCTGTTCCCACAGTGCACTAAAGGAAATCTGTGCAATTTCTCCATGGATGCCCGATGGCGAAACAAAGAAACATGCGTAGCAACGAGCGAGAAGTAGAGGTAGCCTGCATGCTCTTCTATACAGTTAGTAGGTGTAACGTTGGCTGGATGCTAAGCCCAGAGGTATAAAGCGCCTGTGACAATTTCACTCATGCGGGAGTGAGAAGAGGTAGAGTGAGAAACTGTGACGGCGGATTCAGTTGACGGCTAAACTCGCTCTGGACTAGTGGCCGGCCAAACCAGGAAAGGCGGTTATCACATTCCCGCAGCTGGTTTGGGGTGTGCTTGCTCGAATATGCATTGCTTGTCAAAGATTCTGTTTTCTGGGAAAGCTGCGTTTTCAGTATCAGCATGGTGGCATCCCTCTTTTAGCACGCGACAAAGCATTGGGTCTTCTCTAACGTAGCAGATGGATCCCAAACAACCACAACCACTACAGTACACCGGGTATGATAGCGACGTGCACGCTTGCTCACGAGAAGGCGACGCAGGCTGTTCAGGAAAGTGCAGTTTTTCTTCTACCGCCCTTATCATTTGCGCTCATTGAAGCGTGGGACACTGTCTTGTTTGCAAACTCCTTAGCATTCACGATGCTACGAATCATGAAGAGCTTATTTTATTGGCAACTGTTTCCCCCAAATTAAGTCCTGCAGTCGTGATTCCCCAGCGTCTCATGGAAAAAAGATGGCTGCTTTGAAGGCTGTATTATTATGAGGCGAAAAAACCTTGTCAGCACTTTCGCTGTGGTTTCTAGCATTACAACTACTCAGCTATGGCTTTTTGAAACGGCTGCGTCCCATGTGCGGGATATGTAGGACAATCATGCAGTGCATTCCGTTTGCAGACGCCTCGAACTGCTTGCGCAACTATGAGTAAACGGGGGGCCACAAGGCATCTTTCCAAACTGCAGGCTGTTCGTTTTGCCTCATGGGTAATCGTGCACTAGGTAACCCTTGTGCATGGCAGGAGTTGCCTTAACCTTTTAGCCAGCAGCCCGATCCAGTCAATCTACTGAAATGGGCAGAAATCATAGTAGGCTTCCAGCGAACGTGTGCTGGGATCCTTATAGACGTTTCAACGATTTGCGTCGGCCAAGCTGGGATCTATTGCTTTCTGGCAGTGCAGTCTACATACGTCATAACCCCGCGCGAAAAGCGTACTTTGCCGAAAAATGGCGGCCTGGCTACAAAGTAATGAGCAAACGCAACTCTTGGCAAGAAGAAAAATGCATACAGGCAGTACGCGTGAACTTGAATTTTGTGCAGTATTGTATTTGCACGAACTTGGGTTTATTGCAAGTATGGGTTTGAAAGATATCTTTAGCGGTCGAAGTTGTTTGTTTGGCTCTATTTTCATTTTCACCCAGGCCCAGTGCACAAACGTTCAGCACAGTGACAGCGAGAGCTTTTTGCCTACCAGACAGTACGGATGCGCTTGCGAGGGAGGTAGAAACAGCTTTTGGGTGTGACACCAAAGCCTTATGGTTCGTTGACGTCCTGCAAAAATGTGGGAGTGCAGTGAATAGCGTGTAGTCGAACACCTAGCAGCGCTGCTATACCTATACCGGGCTTTTATTCGTATTGTATGCTGTTAGTGTGCCCTTCGATTGGCAAACGGAGGTGCGGGATCCGACGCTTTGTAAGCAATTGAGCGGGAAGCGTTCGTCGACGGTGTACAGGACATGTTGCATCAGGTTGTAGGCTTCATTCCTGAATTAATGTGGTTAAAAACTAAGACTGCAAAATGGTCCTTATTCAAACCCAGAATCGATCACATTCGAGAGCACTCCGTGCCTGAACCCTAGCGTATAGAGCTTGCATCATAAATGCAGTTAATCTGCCTGCTGAAGCTGCGTTCTTGTAGCTCGCCTTGAGCACAAGCAACAGAAGCTTTGATTACTCCCCCAATGCCGTCGTCCATCTTCGCAGCCTAGCATGCTGTGCAACAGGAAGTACGCTAAGCGTGCGGACTCTGAGCACAAAGAAGGCGTCGAAGGTAGCTCCAAAATCAGAAACCGTGTTGTGGGGGTGCATTTATGGGGTACAACCTTGCGTATGCCTACATGAAAACGCGGGATGGAGAGTTGCGGCTACATTTCCCACAAGCGCCTTATTCTTAGATTGGTAGTTCACGGCTGTGCCCGCCCTTCATCACGAAGATAGCATAAGGCCCACATGGGTGTGGGTGATGAGATGATCAATGATATATTGAGGCAATAAGAAAGACTTTTGCACTAGGCGGTAAGCTGCTTTCCCATGTGACTTGCATACTCAGTCCCTTGAACGCAGCCAATTGTGCGTCAGAAGTCGGTAACTGACTGTTCGGTTTGAGATCTTCGCGCACAAATGGACTAGTATACTTTCTCTTCGCTCTATACTTCTGGCCCGTTCCAGCCCACGCTCTTGTTGGGATATCACCCATTTGACTATATTTGGATTTTTTATTGAGAGTAAAAGGTTCTTGAATTTGCGTTTGATGCTGAAGGCATATATTCCGGTACCATGTAACTTCGATGCTTCGTGACTCCTCAGGCTGTACGGTTCACTTCTAAAGTGCATACATCATAAGCTCCGCTTGCAGGCATGCAGAACCATCGTTAAAACACATGAGCATTCCAGCAACGTTCCGCGCATCGTCTGCTCATTCATCATGCACAAAGGCGGATGGAATATAAGCACAGCAGATATCGTGGGTTTACCGTGGAACGCTGGTGAACAAGTACAACAAAGTGACAACTGCATTTGCAGTGGACTCCAAAAATACCAGGCAGTACGCTAGCTTCGTAGCGTGCTCATATGGGGAGTCCCGCGTTAACTGGCAATTACATGGGAGATTTCCCGCAGCCATTTGAAAGGCTTTGAGTGTCTCGGTTTAGTGGTCCGATTACCGATTTCTTCTGTTCTTGTGCAGATGCTTTGCGCTGGTACAATGCCAGTGAATTATGAATCAGGCAGTAAGCGTGTTTGCACAACAATCGCTAGCGCCGTTAGGATTTGTGAGCGCTTGAGGCAGGCTACGTTTCGTATGTGTGGCCTGCCTAAGATCGGCTGGAGCATATGGGAACCCTTAATGCCGTGGTGCTAGGCTGGTAACGCATCAGGCTGTGTGTTTGTACTCCATATGGCACGTGCCAGCACTGCGTCTGCTACCGGCGTGAACAAAGGGGACGCTTCGCAAATATTTTTCATTTGTTTTACACTGCGTGCACTACCCCCAAAACAGCCGTCCTACAAAAGGAGTAATTAGCTAATATGGATAAGGCTAGTGTTGGCTACTACCGGGAATATGGCCCATGGCTGGGTGCCTCGTAAGTAGGAAAAGAGCACATATCGTGTCTCAAAATTGGTCCCATGCATCAGGCAGTATGATTGCTCTCGATCCGATTTCCACCCATAAATTGTGGCCTTAACCGCGTGCCATGCGCCAAGCACAGCTAGTTGCGCTCCATCATACTTTCCCGCTCAGTGCTGGGTAAGCAGTAAAACGATTTCACAATCACCGATAGGCACCTACAGGCTTGTTGGTATGAACGTGCCTTTGCGAAAGTGGGTTGAGTCTGCTTCGCGCTGATGTGTACGATGAACAAGAAGCCAGCGTGCTTGAAGGGAATATGAGAATCCTGCCCATCAGGCTGTACGTTGGAAAGAGCTTAGTGCTGTTGATTTCATTTGAATAGTTCGGGGATCCCACTGTCCCAGGCTGGGTTAACGTGATTGCGCAGACAAATTTGGCAGTGGCCATGCATTGGAGAAGGGCCTTCTGCACTTCCTAGACGAGCCATCCGTCAAAACCGCAATGGAGCAACCCAACGATAAGGCATATGCAGTCTTCTAGATGGGTGATCATTGATTAGAGAGTGCGTTTAGTCTGAATTCAAGCGATGGAATTTTTCGTGCTCGCTTCAACCAGACCGTTTGTTTGGGTGCTCGTGTGCCACGGAGGTAATGCAGATGTGCACGAAGCTTGCCTACTTGAAGCTTGTGCGCATTTGATTCTCCAGGCAGTGCGTTCAGCGCGTTTTCTGGAAGCTAAACGGATGATTGTATTCGACAGCTAAAATGATGTATATTCCCTGCTTGCTTACTTCTCAGTGTTGGAATTTCTTGTTCATGCCAGACGTAATGTCGAATTCTCAGCTAGGTATCGCTGACGCGGATCATACTCAAGCCAGTACTCACGGTTGCAAAATAGGTGACGTCTTTAATTTATACCTCTTGCCTAAGCGTTGAACACGGATGGAAGCCTGGAGACGTTGTAGAGACCAAGCATCGGTGGCGGCTCTCCAAAAGTGTACTTTGTCAGGAAGTACGCAACATATTTGATGTGTTAAAGCGCCGCTTCGGAACATGTGTACTCTCAAAGATAATTCTAAAACCAAGCGTTGCTGTCCTTGCTAGCAGCCGTGACGTTTTGGAAATTATCTGTATCACGCACCGTAGGCGTTCGTCCTCTTCTTTGATGGCTTCCTCAGGCTGCTGGACAGCTTTTCGGGGGCGTTGTGTATGGTACCCAATTTAGCCTTGATGGGTAAGGAGCAGAAGTGAGCACCAAAGAATAAGCTCACCTTGAATCAGGAAGTACGCTTGCTCTCGAGGCTGCTTGAACGAGAACGAGCTTGGAGAAGTGAATCTTCAAGAGCGGATGCGTGAGACGGTTTCCCAACTTGAGCTAAATGGGCCGAACCAGGTTTTGCAGCGCGAAGGAATCGCTGGTTCAGAACTGAGCGCAATCTACTTGCGTGTTGATCGCTTACCTGTGCATTCATCCTTTAGCAAATCACGCGGATGGGGACAGGAGAGCCGTGATAGGCAGATGGCAGGCAAGTGAATTGTGCACCTTTCGACGCTTTGTGAATCAGGCAGTAAGCCCGACACTGTTTCCGGCACGGAGCTAACGAAATGCTGAGCAGGTTCAGTTATAGATAATCATCACATGCTGTACTGCAGATGCGGCTTTTCTACCAAATCACATTGCGCAACTGGGGAAGTGTAGCGGGCGGGTCAAAACAGGCCACTCACTTAAGCGGTCCAGAAATGGCGTGCATCAGGCTGTAAGCTTTCGAGCCTGTAAACGTCGACAAAGGGAGCCGCGTGTTGAGGGTGCAAAACAAGCTCAAAAAGTATTGGAGCGGGGCAAAAACGGCTGAATGCCTTCTAGGGAAGACAGCAAAAAAGGCGTGCACTGATTCTGTAAATAAGAAGTATCTGGGGATTTAGAACTGCTCGTCTACGGCTGATCATGCTTCCTCTACGGTAAGACTGATGTGATTTAAAAGCGTGTGGCAACCAAGCGTGTACCTTGTCAGTGATAAAATGCCATACATTAGAAAGTAAGCCCGTTATCTGTGCTTAGCACACATGCAGTGTATTGAAAGAAGCATGGAGTTCGACGGATAGCCAGGAGGCATTTGACGGTGTTAGGCTGTGCTTTGCACTCAAGATAGCGACCGGTAGAGTGCCACGTGAAGATTAGGAGTAACCTTTACCACCACCGCCATACACTGTCCTCATGCAGCTAGATTCAAAATGTGGGCAACAACAGGCGTTTAAAACGATGCTGAATGCCAGATAATAAGAAATGTTGCGATAGGAACCATCCATGTTTCAGAGAGTAAGCCTTAGCGTCCAGCAGCTTCCCCAATGCACCAAGGATATCAGGGGTATCTGGAGACTTGAAAGCACTCCACAAAACACAGTTTGGCAACGCATCATCCTCCATCATTGTTCTTTTACCAAAAATTTATCGCGCTTCGCAGGCATGCCGATTCAGCAGCCAACTGCAGACTAATTGAATGAAATGCAGGTACCCGGCGTCTGAATACATTTTCAGTGTGGTGAGTAGGGCTTGTGGGTTTTATCAGGCTTATTCGTGCAAAATGTAGTATGCATCTCACTACTCATTCAAAAGGCAGTAAGCTTGTTCTCTGTTTGTTATGTACATGCTGTACTTTAGTGAATGCCAGGAGGAAAACACTTCCTAATGGATGGTATGAGTTGGTCATGCATGATGGAACGGTGCTAGAGTTATTGTAGAGTACGTCTTTTGCCGAAATTGCTTATGCGTTTGCAACTGCACTGCGACTGCTCCTTGTTGCTATGCTCCAGCCAGTGCGCTATATTTGCAAACAACCTGCTGATCCAGGCTAGTGGCATGCTCCGCGCATTTTTGTAGAAGCGGGGCACTCTTACATTGGGAAGGATGACACGAAGGACTTGCGTTTGTGACCAGCTGGCGAATATTCTTACAGTCATGCACTGGACACTTGTTATCCTAGGTACTGCAGACTGTGGCTTAACTGCTTTGAACGTGAGCCTCCCGAATCGTCTCCTGGGGGTTTATGATGGAGCAGATAATTTAGAATGCTCGGGTGTGGCGCGCATAGGTGAACAAAAGCACGTTGCGGCGTGTTTGATGAACCTGCAAGGCTTTGCGCATGCTTGCCGCTCTTCGTTGCCGCACCAGAAGATGTTTTAGAAGACAAGAGTGCAGCCTAGGCAGGTCTGAAAAGGTGGGGCTTGACGATAGAGGAAATTTCACCACGCGATTGCCATGCATCACGGCGTGGGCCTAATACCAACAATGTAAGCAGTGACTGTCACGCATTCAAGGGACCATGGTGCATTCGGCGGGCACGCAGAAACGATCGTATGCGCGCGCCCCCGGCAGCGTGAATATAACGGGACAGGAAGTGAGCGCGACCTTCACAGTAGAGCACTAGAGCAGAGCGTGTTGGCTTGCTGAGCGCCCAATGAGGCTATTGACAATCTGCCGGTCAGACGCACCAGAAAACTGCTTTTGCCATTATTGGTTTTTTTTTAATTTAGGACTTTCCTTGTGAATACGTCTGGTGTTCAAATCCTCATGGCGCCTAGGTTGGAAATAGGAGCGGCCCACAGTATACTGCTTAGTGCATGAAGAGCCTGCTTGCACAGATCCAAAATTGGAGTGCCAGAGGAAAGCTGTCCCTCCTGGAATTTACGTGGCATGCGTTGCCAGGCTTGAGGAGGCAGAGGAGGAACGAAACGAACGCTGCTTCTTAAGAGGTATGCGTGCATTTACCAGCACGTGGAGCGCAAATGAATTTGAAAACATGGTACGAGATTGCCAAAGAAATGCCCCTGCTTTTGCTGCATGCTTGGGCGCAAGCTTGGTTTATGACGAGTGCTAGGCCACGTTCGGATGATTTCCACGTTGCTTCTAACGGCTAGCATTGGCATTCGGCGGCTGCCATGCATCAGGGTGTCATGCTTCGAGCTACGGGAACAAAGAACAGCTCGACTGCTGCTAAAGAATTGGGTTTATTTCGATAGATTTGGGAGTCCTTAGGGCTGAACTAGTAACTTTGCGACGTGTACCAGAGTCTAAAAAAACTGCCTAACCAACATAAAAATACCAATCATGAAGCTAATTTTCTGCAACTCTTGGCTTCTCCGCCTGAGTCGTGCCAGGAGGATGTAGGAAAAGAACAAGCTGCCCGAACGCACTGTGCCAGAACAGAAATGTCATGCAACGCGCACTGCGATCTGTCTCTACATCGCTACTACAAGATGCACATTTTGCTGGCTTGCGGCAATTTAGAATTTCGTTTTATTCTTACGAGCGCTGCTGGTTTTGGGGCACGCATGGGCGTTTGAGGGCTTAGGTGGTACCCTCATTATTGGGCCTACAACTATAGAGTACGGTTAAAGGCCAGACTTGGCATTGTAACCTTTCAACGCAGAACACGATGGGCTGCGCAAAACAACTGAGAGGAAGGTGTGCGCTTGGTGGATAGAGGTCCCTCAACCTCGTTGGCGCTCCATTTGCTAGTTTTGCTCTCCAGGGAAAATTGTGGCATGCTGACACGAAGATTTATCTCCGCTTCACTGAGCTGATTTGGACTAAAATTCAACATGGAGGCAATGTGCCATCACGGCTGCATCGCGTGGCAGGCGGTACGCTTGAACCGCAGTAAACGCAAGCGTTTTCTTACCATTTTACGCTTTGAAGAGTGGCACATTCATGTGAAGAGCTAGATTTTAGGGTTGGTCTGCCTGCTCAAGTGAACCAAGTGAACTTGTGACGGCACGCAGAGAAACTATTGTTGTGTTTTGTTAGCTACAGTTCGTTCTGCCCCTTGGGGGTTGCAACTGCGTAAGTCTTTTGGTTGGCGCCTTGAGCAGCTCTTTTTGGTCCTAGAACATTAGCAAAAAAGCCGTACTTGAAAAGCTGTTGTAGCTCACGGGTGTTATGATGAACTGTCTCCCCCGGTGGAACCAAACTGTAGCTTGCTTAGAGAAGGCCCTTTTAATCTCAAGCACCAGCATAAGTTAGTTCGCCCTCACAACCATGTTTTCTATTTTCGACTGAAGTTGATGTGGAAACAATCGTACACTGTGTGGGGCTCCACTTCGCCAGGCGGTGAGATCGGCACCTGAATACAATTGATATTTCAACAAAAGGCTCACCATCCATCCTGGAAGAAGCGAACACAGTCTTGTGTTCGTAGGATTGAACACGTGCCGAAGTGTGGCATGCGGGCGCGAGACGTTGGACACAAGTCAGCATCTCCTGTCATCGGGCATTCTGTCGGATGAGATGGTATAGCGGGCTATCCAAGCCCCCCTTTCCATGCTCTTGTCCTTGCGCATTCTAGAAGATGATTGAGCTACGGGCTTGCAATAAGGAGTCATCGAAGTTTCATGTGCAAGTTCTGACTAAAGCTGAATACAAATGAGGGCACGATGGACTCACAGCATAGCAAATCCCTTGACACCAAAGGAATGCACTTATGCAACGGCCAACTATTGGAGCTCAGCGAGTCTAAAACATTCTTGGGAGGGCCGGAAAAAGCCTCGAGAAACGTACTGCCTAGCGGAAGACCATTTTACGCCTCTTGTGGAAAGGCTGCGCCTACTCCCTCAAGATGCGTACCTCTGGGGGGTGAAGAGGTTAGTGAAAAATCATTAGCGCTAAGCATTGCGGCGCAACGTTACCCGGTTGTGTGTTGCATCTTTGGGGCTGATGGGCCCGCAGTATGTCCAGCACAGATGAGCCAATGAAGGCTTTTCGGGCAGCGAGCATGCACTTGCGCAGGTAGAGCATAGAGAACGTGGAGGAGAACCGAACTTTGCTGTAGCGGTATCACACATACTTCGCGTGCCTGTGATATGGTGACGCAATACCTTTGTGGTTGCCACTTATAATGCCTACTGTGGATCTGCAATAGAACGAGGAAGCAGGCTGCGCAGAAGCAGCCTCGCGCGCAGGAAACTATGGCATGAAAGGCCAGCATAAAAGGTCAACTTAGCATTGACTTGCAAGTGTGGAAGGCTTTAGCGAAGAGCGCAGGCATTGTGTACGGTCTGACGGTGGTGACCGTGGTGGTGACCGCATGCGATGTTAAGAGGTGGAGTGCCGTAATAGTTTAAAGCCTTGATTTCTACAGCTAGAGGTTGTATCGTCTGCAACGGCCCTTTCACTAGCGCGTGAGAGCTGGCGTCTGCATAAATCGAATTTGGCGTGGCCCAGCCCATAAATGCGGCCGCGGGTGTAATAAGGAAGAAGGTTGAACGTGGGTATTCAGGCGGTAAGCACATATCGAATCAATCACACAAAGCCTAGTGCTTCAAGGAGTTGCCGAGACCAAATAGCCTTATCTAAGGAGAATTGGCTGCGTTGGATTGTGATCTCTGGGAGTCCCAAGCGGCGGACAGAGCGGTGGGCAGGTTCAGGAGCGGCGTTCCCAGGCGGTTGTTGACGCTCCTTACTTGGGGGTGCATTTTTTCTTGCTTTGATGAATGCCGTTCGCGCGTCGTCAACGCAACGACGGATTTTCACTGAGTGCACGCTGGCCTACTGAAGCCTCACAATCCAGGCAGTAGGCTTGAGCCCAAATTAGCGTGGATCGAAAGGGATACGGCAGCAAAATAGAAAGCGCACTTTCCCACTTAACGACTGGTAAAGCTGAAACAGGTTCACATTCGCAAGCCTTTGCAGTGTATGGGGCAGCTTCCCACTAAAGACTCTAGGTACGTTGTTGTCGGAGTGATGATTAGTTCCGCCACAAGCGAAATGGGCAAGGCCACTGATTCGACACCGGAAGTGCATGGCTGGCGGGTGCAAACCAGGCAACATTATGATGAGGCCCGTGAATAACATGAAAAAGGCTGTACGCGCTTTCTATTCATTGTGTTCAGGCACACTTCTATTGGGGACAATAAGTACGTGGAGGAAATTCCAAGATTTAAACGCTAGTGTTGCCGCAATGCAACGACAAGTTGTAGCCCACTGCACATGCAGGGCCTTCCGAGTCCGTCGATTTTTAACTGTCGTTGGCTATCACCTTGCCTGTGTCTTGACCAGTGAAGTCGAGAGGGCGGAACTATAAAATATGATGTGAGGGATCCAATTCGGGATAGAGCGGTGCGCCAGAGAGTATGATTGGTCCCTAAGGGCAGTTTGGTAGCTTCAATGCAGTTTAGATATCTAGCGTCAATGCAGTTAAGATATCCCATGATCTTTTGCATTGCCTTAGCCTGCAGAGAATACAGGAACCATGCCAAAGATTTGCATGCATAAAGATGTTGTTGTGCCGCTGCGCCCTTTTGCCCAGGTGAAACCTGTGTAAAAGGTAGAGGCATTGTCCTTAGCAGATCCGCATGGGCGCATTCTAAGCAACCAAATATCATGCTTCAGGAAGTACGAGCAACTCCTTGTGTCTAAACTCCTGAATGACACCCTGCTTTGAGGAGTAGAGCTGCAGTCTGGGCGTATGAGAGTGACGTGCTCTAGGCGGTAAGTTTTGAAAGTAAACTACAACGTGAAGCGTTTATCAGGCCCTCGTTGCAGTTGGAGCAAATCCTTAGCCAACCGCTCCTATAGGGGCTCACAAAGTAGGGTTCTTTGAGTGTAAAACCGGTAGAATGTTGGGATATATAGTGTGCTTTTATTGAACCAGGAACGTTTCGACGGAGGGTGCTTGCCTGAACCTACTGTTCGTGTGCAGAGGACTGTTCATTGCTTGCAAGGATGGCAAGCCTGTACGGAGTTCACATGTTGGGTTGTGCTATGCATCAGCGAGTGCGCTTGGTTTCCACGCCAGAATGAGCAGAGTCCGATGCCGAAGGTCTTGTGCACTATCATGTGTTTCGTGCTGCCCAGGAGGAAGCTTAGACTTGGATCACACTGTGACGCAACGTTGGCATGAGGCATAACGGCGTTGTTCCACCTTTTAGGCAGGGCATCTTTTGGCCTTATTCCTTCTGGAATATAATCTGTTTCTCACATGCTATCGCTTGCATATTCGAAAGCATCAGCCACGCTGAACCAGAAAGTAAGCAGAAGAAAGGAAAGGGCGCATACGGGGGAAACGCTTCTTCACATATCCATGAATCGACTGGCGCTGCCATATTTCGTTGTCTGCTGGAGTCGCATGCATCAGGCAGTGCGTTTGGATTTAATTCTTTGCGCACGAACAGTTTCTATGGGGCAAAACGGGCAACGGCATGCATTTCTGTCATTATGCTGCGACTTTGCACTGTTTCTGAAAAAAAATCTGAATTGAGATCCCTATACAGCTTTTAGCATAGCCGTGCTTTGAACCGTTTGCAAAAGACTAAACGCGATGGCTATTGGGGAGCATAGACTTCAGTGAATTGTCATACTCAAGGATGTAGATTGCTGTGCCAAGAGGTCTCAAAATCACTGCTTATGTGTCTCTTCACCTTTTTCAAGAATACACAGCCGCATACGAAGCGTCCTTGAATTGATTTGTGCACGCTGATGAGGGTGCTGGGCGTATGCTTTGCTAAGGTTCATGATTTGCAAGGGCTATTGTAGTGGCTGTTGCATCTACAGGTTTCATTCAACGCGCCTCACGGGGGCTCCTGCGCCTCGTGAAGCTCATTTCCGTATATGCGGCAAACATGAATTTTCCTTCTCACCATTTTGTTCTTTCAAGCATTACAGCTTTCCATGGTGCCGTTGATGGCTATCTAGCACCGTTTACGGCATGCATAGGCGTCTCATGAGTAGCACGTGCGCCTGGACTGCGCGAGATGGCGTGTTGGATATTCATGAACTATGCTAGAACTGCATTGTTTTCAACAGGCTGTGCGTGTGTTCCCTAGGCGTATGACAGCCGTTCAGTAGTAGGATTACGCTAATTGTACTAGAAGCGGCGAACCAGTGTTGGGATGCCTTAATCGCTCAAACGGCCGCGCCCTTGGCGGATCCTCCGGCAACTACTGGTACTGTTTATAGTCGGAATCGCATGGGCCATGACAACTACACTGAATGCCTGTCTGCGCGTAGCTTTTTGCGGACGTCTGGTGCACAGTTTATGGAACAGAGACAACCGCATTTACCAGGAAGTACGGGTGGCCTTTGGCTTGCGCATATAGCTGAGGAATAGGGATAAGAGTGTGCAGACTGATTCTGAGCACGTAGAAGTACAGGAACGCCATGTTTATGGCAGGCGGTAAGCCGGAAACCCAGCCAGCTCATGTTTATAGCGCTGCATATAGTCCAGAGCAGTGAACCTTTTAGTGGGCGCATAATACTGTCAGGGAACAAAGAGCACGGAGATAGGCTTAGCCGCCTGCCGACTCACTACCTTCCTATCAGTCAGCGTCACCTTTTGTTCCGCTGAAGAGCAAATAAGTTTCGTTTCTACCAGCTAAGCTGCACTCGCGAGAGTGGCATACGACCGGTGGGCTTGGTGGACCAGGCAGTACGGTTGATGCATAGTGCACGCCTTTGGGAGCAGTACAGTATGCAGGCAAAACTTCGGTGCCGTTCTGTCGGTGTGCCGAGGTGCCACAGTGCACCGAGCATGAGCAACGGAGGATGGAAATTAGTTAAGGAGCTTTAGGGTCACAATACTTGGGAGCTTTGCTGGCTATCTTGGGTGTGTGGTGCGTCTCATGAAGCTGGGTTCCGTCATGCGCAAAAATAATGGGAAGGCATTATACTACGTAGGCGGTGAGCTTGTTTCGAGGACAGCTTTGCTTTCAGACACCTTAAACATCTAGCCCCTTGCAGCTCAGCAGTGGTATCAATTCGCGTCAGGCATGCTGCAGGAAGCGGTATCACCCAGTATAAGAAGAAGTAGCGCTGCGCCATACACGCATGCCATTCACTTCGGTCCGTCATGGACACCAGCACCAGTTGTTCGCTCTCACGTTCAGTGTATGCTGCGCGAATTCAGGTTACACTTCCTGAGCGGCAGTGATCTGTGCCAGGATGAGATCGTCGTGCATCAGCAAGTACGCATGAACTCGGCAACACATGCAAGCGTGAACTCGTAAGTGAAGTAAGGCAACCGAAGACGAGCTGGTGATAGTGAACTTTGGCTTGTGGCGATTGCTTGCGGCTGCATGCGTTAGACAGTACGCTGTATCTCAAGCCCACCCCAACAATTTGTAGCATGTGTCTCCCGTGTGTTTCAGTAGAACATTCCCTTTGAACCATTGCTCTTGACGATTGGCAGCCAGTGCGCCAGGTGTCTGAATCGCCTGCGTTAGCATAGCACGGGTAGGGGAAGGCGTATACTTTCAATTCCACTACTGGGATCGCAGAGGTGTGCTTATCGCCAGTACAAAATGACTCTGCGTTCTGGGCAACTTGTGGAACTTCCCTAGCATTAAACGTATGCTTGTATTGCTGTCTAACAAATCCTAGCAGGGACGTTCGCGGTGATGGGGGTGTATCAAGCAGTGTGGCGCTGAGACTGGTAACGTGTGTTTGGGCACTGCGTGGTTGTGGCTTATTAGATAGTATGCTCGATATCTAAAAGATAGATGTGAGCAATGTTAGGAAAGCATTCATCGACGGATAGCACCAGTCCAGGACAGCAATAAGAAAGTGACGGCCTAGCATTATCCACACCTATAATTCTTAGTGCTTTGTGTTTGGTTTCTTTGGTGGACGTAAAGTGCGGGTGACCATTGGCTGATCAGTAAGACCCTGACGATGACTTTAGTAGCGGTAAAAAGGTGGATTGGACCAGCGAGTAAGCAACAGCTGGGCCGCCTACAGGCCATGCCGTGTTGGTAGTTGGCACAGCATAGAGCAGGCATCCACCTCTGTAGGCGCATATGCTGCACGCTTACGACGCAAGCTCTTCGCCTCCAAAGCGTTGCCATACCTTGGCGGCCGCTCGCAACCGCGTTTGTATCCTTGTGGGTCATTGCAGGGCGGCATGCTGCCACGTAATGCGGTGGAAATGAACTTTCATGAATCAGGAGGTAAGCGAATTTGGTAGATAACTTGCACAAGATATGAATGGAAGCCCCTATCAATACTTCTGGCTCCCGGCCTATGCAAGGGGAACAGGCGAAAATAGATAGTCGCACCTTGCACGCTAAAACTAAGCTGCAATGGTTTTATAATTGGGCTTTTCCTATGAACTGCTACGTCCGCGCTGTGGGAGGTGAAGCAGGCTGAGTGTGCTTCCATGACACCTCTACCGGATCGCCATATATCAGCAAGTATGATCAGCTTTTTGGCCAGCCAAGCGGGCAGCTGAAAGGCAGGTGCAATCCGTTGAGTTTCCAGACGATGTGCAAGATTATTGCAGCGTTCATGCCCTTTGGCCGGCTCTTTCAAGGGCTGCACTCACCCTTAGAGAATTCTTCCTTCATTCGTCGAAAGTGTAGATAGCAGACGTGCTCTTGGCAGTGTAATGGCGGCGCAAGTGCACTTTTTAACAGGCAGTGCGACTTTAACAAAGCCTGCAATGCTGCTGCCGTTGCACGGCTCAAGGAACTGCTTAACCATTCTTTCTCGCTCCCCAAACCGCTGCACATACTTTTTCATTCAGGAGGACAAGTTTCTTAGCAGCTGTTTATGGGAGCGTTGCCAGGAAACGCAGATGAGCCGTCGCTGGATCCTGCGATTCGCAGTGAATCGGGCATACTTGCAGGTGATCTGGGCGTGAAGGATTCCGAGGCGGATGCGCATTGTGAAGCCTTCACCGCGATGTGCATCAGCTAGTACGAGCGCAATCATTGTGCCTTAGCATGCATGCGCCTGTTGTGCTTGCCGAGACACTTTAATCAGTTTCCCAGCCGAGGCGGAAAGCGGAAGCAGTGCTGTTACTACACCGGTGCAAACGCGCTACGGTTTTTGTTTACTATTAGTGTCCTGATAATGCATATAAATGAGCGCAACTTGTGGTTATTTTAAGACTGCAATACATTAGACAGTGAGCTGACTTCCACACTACCTATTTACACCTTGGTCCAGTTTTAGTTCGACGCATCCAGGCCTTCGCATACTTTTACAAAGGCGTCGAATCGCTTCTGCATATAACCCAAGTAGTGGGTGCCTCCTAAGGAAAGCCAGCACTGAAACCCAACAACGCAGGCCACTTGCAGTGCTCGCCAAAGCAGAGCATTTGCGTGCAATATAGAAAAGGAGCACTGTTGCACACTAGTACGTATGTTGGAGCCATTTTCCTCGTCCGTGGCAGAGAGGCACCTGAGAAACTAGCGGTGGCTGCTATTTTACCGAAGGCTCCGAGTCTAACAAGCTTTAAACGAGCATAGCGCATAACAAGCAAACCAATTCCTGCAGGAGTTTTAACTGAATATCTTGGGGAAGGGGAGCGCAGGACCATTCATGGAGAGGGCTGAGAAGTAAGACGATGCGAGGGCAGTGAAAGCATGTAATATATAAGCAAGTGAGCTTGGTATCTGGAATATGCCAACGACCGAAGGTTCAGACATCACATAAGTACTGGGCTTTTTTCTTCAGGCATACACCGATATTGATGCCTATATGTGCGAGGAGCGCTCTATTTCTTTTGCGTCAAGCAGAAACGGCATACAGCGTAAAATAATCGGATGACTGCCGGTCGTGTGCGTTTGTGGAGTGGCGTTCCCTGCAAAACCGTGTGGGCGACAGGGGACGAGAGACACGTGAAGTGGCAAACATCGGATGGTACGCAGAACTTTTTATATAGGTGAGCAGGCATCTTTTAAGGCACATCTAAGTGGATGGCGTTCCAGCTCGTATGTACATTCGTGCCTTCAGCAATAGAACCATGGGATAAGGGTGACCTGCAAAATGAATGCAGTTCTTTTTAGAACACGAAAACGCGATACTTGGTTCTTGCAGGCGGCTGCTACTCCCATTAGAGTGCTGCTATGCTCGCTGACTAGCCGCCGCACCCAGTTTTTACAACCGTATATAGGCTAAATAGTGGTGAACAGGGGTACTATAGGGAGGAAAGGGTCTCATGTACAAGGCAGTACGACTGATCTCTTGAGTGTATGCACAAGGCACCTGGCAAACATTTCTTGCTGACCCAAATAATATTTAGAGCTTTGAGAAGCATCCGTTTGGTGGGCAGGCATATTTTAAATGCATAGGCCTGTATATAATTGGGCGCTCACAGATTCAGTTCCAGGCCATTTTCTTTAGAGGAATCCTGCCGGACATATGCTGAGAACATTTTTCCTTTTGTGGCCACGCAGTTGCAGCTGCGTTCAAGTGGTTCACTTTGGCATGCAATGCCTCGGTAGGCTGCAAAAGCTTTTGGCACTATGGACGATGCACGCATTAGGCAGTAAGCGCCAGTTGAACCGTAGGACGTTTGGACGCTTGGCAACACGAAAAACAATATGACCGCTGGCGAGTGTTGACAGCACATAGCGAAGTGAGGATGTTTGAGTGGTGCCGCAGGGCAGGCGAAAAGGATGCAGCTAACATGTTGCTCCTTTCAAGACACGCGTAACATTCACCCAGTAAATCCATTATATACCACGAACTAGGCAGTACGCTTGATCTATTGGTAGAGCAGTTGAGGAGTATGAATGAGGCAGCTGACA
This sequence comes from Eimeria praecox, assembly GCA_963920595.1. Classification (NCBI taxonomy): domain Eukaryota; phylum Apicomplexa; class Conoidasida; order Eucoccidiorida; family Eimeriidae; genus Eimeria; species Eimeria praecox. The sequence goes on from OY986950.1 coordinate 5,118,927, forward strand.
TGTTTGCTTCTTTCCAGTTGCTAGTGTGAGAGCGTTTTGCTCGTTTGACAATGAGTGGCGCGCAGTTCGGCGCCTGCTGCCTTCTATCCTAGGTAGCGGCTATTTCTGCCAGCTTGGGAGTGTTTTACGTTCCGACAGGGTATGGCGTGTGAGTTTAGCGCACGATACGTGGAGCAGAAAGTGGGCTTGAACGCCAAACAGCCAAGGCGAACAGCCATGCAAAGTGCCTAGGATATACCACAGTTTTCAACGCAACCCTAGCTCCCGATCAAACAGGTTGCAACTGCCACGCCTTTTGTTTGTTAAAAGCGCGTGTTCAACGGTGCCTTTGATTCCTAGCAGATGCTTTGTAACGCAAGGCCCGAGCGAATGCGGGCACAGAAAAATTCACCCTCATGAATCCTCCGAGTACTCTTAGGACGAGCACAAGCAATTCTTTGAGATAACTGGAGGAGGTTTTGCGATAGGCAGTACGAAGGGCCTCTGGATCATGCACTCCAAGACTGCTTCATTAATGGGAGATGGAGCGGCGGTGTGAGCCCGGGAGGCCATTACTTTGTATTGCAGGAGCTTGACTGCATGCTGTGAGCGCAAATGCACCTTTGCGTTTTCATGTTTACTCTTTCGTTTCCTAGAGACGCCACCCTATGATATTTCTCCCCTCGTTTTCTTTCACTCTGTCGGGAACCTCTGGCACACGGATGCGGAGCCGCTGACACACGAAACGCCAATGCGCACCGTTGCTGTTCCATATCCACATACATCAGATGGTGCGTTTTATATTCATGCTTAATGGAAACGATTGTGCGAAAATAATGGCGGGTTTCTTGAGTTGTGCCCATAGTATGCTTGCATTCCCTCTCGCAACAAGGAGGGATATCGCATTGTTTCAAGAAAATGATCCTGGAGCGTCGACCGCAGTATGTCTGTTTGTGGGGGGTGCTCCATCTGGGTTCGGTACAGCAAGTGTGTAGCAAAGTGTCGCGGCTGCTCAGCACTGAGCAGAAATGCATGCTGGGGGCGTAAGAGGGTCAACTGACAAAACGCACGCCTGATGCATGGCATCAACAAACTGGCGCGCTTCTAGGAATACTGAAGAACTCCTCTATTTTTCAAATGCATTATGGTAGCGTTAAGCTGTGTTCAGCGTGGGAGAGAAAAGGATGCGCCGCGTTAAATGGCTGATGTTTGATTTCCAGTAGGGTAGGTGCGGGCAGCAGACGCATCGCTGATGGTTAATTCGAAACAATACTTCCCACGAAAGGAAGTATGGCAAAAACATAGTTGGAGTTTTACTTGTGTGCATGGTGTTCACGACGCGCACCCTTGAAGGATCTCGAAGGCTTCACTCTACTGGCACTTTATTACAAATGTTTACCTCCAGTGCCCTCAGTACGGGTTCGTCATTGTGCGCAAAGACAATGCTGTGATTCGGTTCCGAGGAGCTGGAAAGTAGAGTAGCTTTTCGGGATACAGTCAGTTAGCTGTATCCTGCTTATTATTGTGGACGGATGGCATATGGATGAAGTGTTAGCTCTTGGCGTGGCGGAGATTCTATGAAATAGGCAGTACGATTAGCCTGCCGGGTTTGTGTTCCTGCAGTGCCTTGCAATTAAGCCAAAGCCCCTTTGCATTTCGCTTCGCGCATCTCAGCTTACGTTTGCATACTGCATACTGGTTTGTGTAGATTGGCAGTGAGTAAACAAAAGTGTTTCGGCATGTCGAAGAAAAGCCTTTCCAGTGAATTGTCTAGTAATAGCGCATGGTACAGGTTTATTTTGAAATGTGAACCAGTCTGGGCTACGTGGGTGAAGAGAATACATGCAGAAGAAGATTTCTGAATTCCCTTTCCCCAGGTAGTATGCTGGATGCTTAAGCCCTCGTGCAGGATTGTGTCAATCTAGATAGCTGTCAAAAAATACAAGCGGGAGCTAAGCCAGTATTGAAATGGTATCCCTTTGCCTCCAAGCCAGGGAGGTCCAACATGCCTTACCATGGTGTTCTAAGACACGCAGGATACCCTAGCCCCCGAGTGCCTCGGGCTTCTTCTTCAACAGTTGGAATGAGTGACCGACGCAAACGGCAAACACGCACGGTGTATAGGGCTTCCGAATTGGAGCTTGGGAAATGCAGGCTGCGTCAAGCTGGAGCGCCTTCAAATCGTTGCTCTCCGTCAATAGGGCGGTTCCAACCCTTGCTGTTAATTGCAACTCTTATAACGGCTTCTTGCTTTAGAAAGGGCCTGATTAGCGAATTCGTAAGTAATACATGGAAACCAGACTTTAGTAAAACTGAACGACTCTGCCATGCAACAGGACGTGCGCTCGGTTTCTAGCTTTCGGTATATGCGCCAGTGCTAGACTGCATGCTTCCAGCGAAGGGAGAAAACCAAGTGTGACCTACTGGAAGTAAAACTACTGCTTCCCTAGCCAGCGTCGATAGTTGTGTTTCAGGCCGTGCGCGTGATATACCCAACTTAAATGAACTGCAGCTCGAATATGGAAAAATTGTTGTTTTCTCGTCAGCGTATGACTACACCGATGAAACGAACGGGTCGAAACGATCAAACTGCGGAAGTAAAATTGCTTTTGTTGAAACGGATACTGCGTCCCCGTTTGGTACAGGAAGTGTGTGGCAAAGCGGTGTGGCTGGTCAGCACTGCGCGGAGGTGAATAGTAGGGATGCGAGAGTGTGATGCGCTAAAGTAGGCAGCTGAATTTTGAAACATTTAGCATAGCAGGCGTGTACAGCAACGGAAAGCTCATGTGGCCTTCAGTCACCATTTAGGCGGGGTGTGAGGCTGTTCAATATATGGAGTCAAGAGGCCGAGGAGACGAAGGGGCCGACGTCAATGTGAACACTGGCGATGCTCTTGCAGGAGGTACGCTATGGTGGGGAGCACCGCCGCGAAATGAATAGGAAAGCTACGCGCCGTCAGGTAGAGACATTACTCTACACTGTATTTGCAGTAATTTGTCGCTAGCTAAATGCTTGCCCAACTGAAAGGAAGAGGGGATGTAGATGTTCGCGATTTGGGAGTGAGCAATACGCTGTACGGCCAATATCTAGGCTGGTATAACCAGAAGGAAACCAAGAATCTGCAGGAGAGACGCGGCGCAGCGCAAATGCGTTCTAGGGTCCCTATGGGATATGAAAGTGCTGCAGCTAGGAAGCATGCGCTGTTGCCAACTAGCTTTGCATTTCGCCGCGCTGAAAGGGACCGCCTTTGGAGGCAATTCGAGAATGTCCTTCTAGACTAAAATCGGATTACCCTCCTGTAGATAGAATGAAAGTGCCATTAGTGGCGACGGATGCTTTAGCTGCGGTGAACACCCGAACACCCGCTACAATGCCTTTTAGAAGTACTTGGAATCCCCTAAAAAATCGTGGACGCCTTGGTGAGTCAACCGGGGTCGCGGAAGCGCAAGATAGGACTAGGATTCAGCGGGTCATTCTTTTGGCAACTGGGCAATGCGTAGGTATTCCAAACGGTGGGCAAGGAACGAAGGTAGCGGCTTATTGCGACGGGTAAAAATGCATCAGGAAGTACGCCGTCGCATGGCAGGACTGTCATTTTGAACGTGGCTTAGTATTTGGGAAAGTGTCTTCCTCCATGGCGTGCAGGAGCGAACCCGGGAGCACGAAAAGCGTGGGGCGCGGTTCTGGCTTGATAAACGTGCTTTGGTATGTAGCGTAGTGGATCGTAGGCGAATCGGGCATTGCTCTCTGCTGCGCAGTAACTTATATTTCAATATGATACTCCATGCAATTATGCCGAGAAATCTGGAATCTCTGAATGCATGCAGCTGCTACTTGACCGTTGCAGAAACCATTGGGGAGCGCAGACGTTTTCTAAGGAAACAGGTATTCTGCCATGTGTATCGCCTATACCACAACTAGGGCGTAACTATTAATCCGCCTTTTCGCTAGCAGGGCTAGTTAGACTGCCGCAACTGCGCTCCCAATGAGTGAAGGCGGGTGGTGTACTGGCGCGAGACGGGACTGCTGCCCTTCTGGCTCTATGGTTCGTTGTCAGGCGATATATGCGACGAATGGGTGTACACAACTACCGCGACATCTCTTTAGACGATTCACATTCAAAGGCACATCAGTCCACAGCCAGTAATACGGTATATTGGATTGCTACTCCTTCCACCCCTTCAAGCTTACTCAACAAATGTCTGACGGCGAGTGCGCATATGTTTGGAAATATTACGGCCTTTTGCTCTTCCCAGGCACTTGGAACGTGCGACGCGTGTGCCGTTTTACCTGGGCACGGTTTGACTTCACGCAACGATCCGTCGCTGATAGCGGGCCATCCAACACGAGCTTCGTTTTGTGAATGGGCCGCTTTATTAGCAGTTCAAAAGCAGGGGTACTTGCTCAGCAGAAATCTTTGTGGACTGAGCCGCTTGACTGGAGGTTCAATGGGGTGGATTTTCTTGCAACGATTGCACGCCAATGCAATGCATACGCCAGGTGGAGTTGGAGCACACCACAAACACGACAGGCCCGCAGTGAATGCACTGTTGCATCGCTCAGTTAATGTGAAGGCGAGCTTTGAGGTTTTCAGCGTGATGCGTCTGGAATGGCAAGCGTCGGATTGTTCGAGGCCAAAGCGCACAAGCACGTGTGCTCTTGAATCATGATACAGTCCACCGCTCTGCGTTGCAGCTGCGCCCGTTGAGAACTGGTATTCGCCTCCGTTTGTAGAACCAGTAGAAACCAAAGCGACGTCCACGCGAGTGTGCGGTAGTTTGCTTGGGGCGTGTTCGCGTTGCTCACCGAAACGCTGAGGATTCCAGGGCGCGTCATGGAAATTGTGCCGACTTGAGCACGACGGTGGACCTTGCAGAAAAGCATTTGCAGCACATGCTATTTTGGGCAATGCTGCACTGGCATGGGATCCTGTGAAGCAGATTGTTGAGGCTTTGCGACTATCTGTTTCGGGCAGATCAGGCCAGTGAGAAAAAACGCCTAGAATGCACCCTGTGTGGCGCAGCCTTGTCGCACGTTCGAGAGAGGTTTTGCATGTACGTTTAGAGGTCTGTCTGAGTGTGCAGGCTGTGACACTTGAACAGCGGCTACCAAGGCTCGATTGTTGGGAAGGCATAATGCATTTGAAACATGGTTGTGGCTTGCTTGTATGGATGCTTATTTCTGCACGCTTGTGCGTCTGCGCGTGCATGTGCATACACCCTTGTATAGATGAATCCGACAGTTCACGGAGGCCGTTATCAACAGAAAGGAAAATCTACAGGCACAATGAGAAGGTGGCAGCCTCTCTAGCATGCGGACGGTTTTGTCATATTCACTTCCAGAGCGACCAGACTCTTCACCACGAACTGGGCTTCCTGCAGGAATGCCAAGGCTCTCAGTGTGCAAATTGCTGCTTGCGTTGGGCGCAGAGAGTACGTTGGGTCGACGTGTATGCAGCACCGCTGGTCGTGACAAAGCATTGTGCTCTCTTTTGAAGATTTAACAATTCTTAATCGCATCGACCACCGCATATGCTTCGATCTAACTGCTCCGCTAGTACTGGAAAGAAGCAAATTGCGTGGTTGCGCAAAAACCAGCCTAGACCAATGCGCATAAACAACCACCACGAGATGTCTTTAGACGATTCACATTCAAAGGCAGATCAGTCCACAGCCAGTTATACGGTATATTGGATTGCTACTCCTTCCACCCCTTCAAGCTTACTCAACAAATGTCTGACGGCGAGTGCGCATATGCGTCATGTGCATGCGACGATAAATAGGAGGCCAAGAGGATCCGCTGCGGGGGAAGCCTTGCTGTTCATCTAACGTTTGTGGGACGCCAAACCATGGGGCGAACGGTTTGCGCTCAACAGTCGGCTACACAATCGCAACAAAATGTGTAACGTTTAACGCACTGCTTCAGAGGCACGTGAAAGGCTGCGGTGAGAAAGGTTGCAGCCGTTAGTAGAGGGTGCCTTTGGCTTGAAGGGCTTATGCAATGTGCAGCAGACACACCTTGTTAGCTGTCTGCAAGGGAGACAGAGTCTAGGCGTCTTATGAGGCAGATGCTGTGGCAGTGCCAACACTTACTGTACGCGTACAAGACGAGAGCTGGCGCACCCTCCCTCGGTGCCGCTACCAGCCAGCTTTAATATTGCTCAGGCTCTGCTGCACTGATGTTTCGTACGTTTTTGTGCATTGTAGGACTGTCAATTTGTTGATTGCAGCAGCTGTGGTTTCTCTAAAAATTGCAGGAGCTTGGGGTGACGCAGAAGCTTGCATGTGCTTGCCCCAGGACGACGCGATGAAAAGCCACCCGGTTCAAAGCCTGTCGCTGGGCGCCCCTAAGTCGTTTATGTTACAGTGCCTCCGTTCGTGCCAGCATAGAGTTTTGAATAGCGGTATGCACAGCACGCACACCTGATAAGGTAGCATTCAATGCGCCAAACTTCATGCTGGAGGCATGTTAAGCCTGAAGAGCAAGCACTTCGAGTTGCTGGGGAGAGAAAGCCTCATTTTGGCAAGTAGGATGCCAAACCAACTGACATGGAGTTCAGGCAATACACCCTGCGGGCGTTTGTTTAGCAGCGTGTACGATGCCTCCCCTTTTATGCAGCATCAAAGACATTTAGGGGGCACCGTAAGCATTGTGGACGTGCGAGCATTCGGGCAGGCGCGAGCTGGCGCTGCTCAGATATCTCCGGCCTGGTGGGCGGCATGCCAAGCAAGCTGTGCACTCTAGGCGTGCCCATCTCTAAGCGCCCAATCGAAACACTGTATGCGCAGCTAAGTTTGTCCTGAGTTACGCTACCCCAACAGCGCTTCATTATGGCAGCATTCTCCAAAGCAAGTACGGGCCTATATCATGCCTGGGCGAGTTGAACTGGCCAGTCAGTTTACGCCGGTACTACACCAAGGTCCGCATTGAATATGCATAACTGTCTGTTCAACCACTGGAAAGACCAGTTGCGCCTACCGTAAACGCTTTTGGTTTGGGAGTATGATTTGCCTGGATTGGCAAGCGTCGGATTCTCCGAGTCCAGAGTGTACGCGCACATGCGCCTTTGTTGCATGAGGTGGTCCTCCATTGCCGAATACCCTGCGTTGCAGTTGCAGTCATCGAGGCTTGGGTGTTCGCCCCTGTGTGTAGGACCAGCGAAAACCGCAAAGACGTGCACGCCGTTGTGCGCTGATCTGCTTGTGGGCGCGTTTGCGTCGCTCAACGTTTGGCTGTGGATTCCAGGGCTCGCGATGGGAATTGTGCTGACTTGAGCACGGCAGTAGATCTCACAGGGTAGCAGATTGAGCGCGTGCTATTCTAAATGAAGTTGCAGTGGAATTTGTAAGCCGTGTGCGCTACTGATAAGCGAGTGAGTGTCAGTATGCTGGCATCTGTGCATCACCAGGGCAGGTGCAGTGACGTGCACCCAACAGTAATTGCCATGCAGGTACCTTTTTCTTCGGCACACGCACTATTACCAGAGCTTCGCTAAAACCATGCACGTCTATCGGAAGCTGGAAGTCTGCACAGTAGGCTCGAGCTTCGTACCACTGTCCCTCGACAGAACACAGGATGGTCTAAACGCCGATTTATTGGAAGGCCGTGATTGGGCAGTCACATGCTGACTTGCTGCAATTGCAGTGGTTCTAAAGCTTCTTAGAAAGGAGTGGAATGGGTTCCAGATGGTTCGCATATGCTTGCAGGCGCTTTGGAAGCTTTGCAGTGGACATAGGACTAAATCTGCAGGATAGTGGAAGCCTTGAATACGTGCTTCGAGGATAGCATAGCTGCCGTTAGATGCCTCGTTTTGGCTTGTATGGATCGTAGAGTTGGGCTGTGGAATTGGCGATCGACACGATGAGTTGTCCTCAACCATTGTAGTTTTCAATGCTACATTAGGCTGTGCATGAATCTCTAGAGATACCTAAGACGGAATTTAGTCCTGCAGAATGGACCACAGCAGGAAGCGCGCACTGCCGTTTCGATTGCTGGACACGGTCAGCACGTTTAGAGGACACCAGGTGCTGCGTGGTGGATACGGTTCCAGCAGGGTAGTGGATTGCCTGCAAGGACGGCTGGCAGTATGGAAGCACATGACCAACTTCAAACAGCGCCCGGCTTCCCTGAGAGTAGCGTTGGTCCTCTAGCAGTGCCAAAACGTCCCGCCCGTAAAGGAATTCAATGTGTAGATAGATGTGACCAATTTCTCGGTGCATGCTTGGCCGTTTCGGAGCTCCGTGTTCTGTAGCACCACTGCTTGGAAGTATTACGGCCTTTTGCTTTTCCCAGGCACTTGGAACGTGCGACGCGTGTGCCGTTTTACCTGGGCACGGTTTGACTTCACGCAACGACCCGTCGCTGATAGCGGGCCATCCAACACGAGCTTCGTTTTGTGAATGGGCCGCTTTATTAGCAGTTCAAAAGCAGGGGTACTTGCTCAGCAGAAATCTTTGTGGACTGAGCCGCTTGACTGGAGGTTCAATGGGGTGGATTTTCTTGCAACGATTGCACGCCAATGCAATGCATACGCCAGGTGGAGTTGGAGCACACCACAAACACGACAGGCCCGCAGTGAATGCACTGTTGCATCGCTCAGTTAATGTGAAGGCGAGCTTTGAGGTTTTCAGCGTGATGCGTCTGGAATGGCAAGCGTCGGATTGTTCGAGGCCAAAGCGCACAAGCACGTGTGCTCTTGAATCATGATACAGTCCACCGCTCTGCGTTGCAGCTGCGCCCGTTGAGAACTGGTATTCGCCTCCGTTTGTAGAACCAGTAGAAACCAAAGCGACGTCCACGCGAGTGTGCGGTAGTTTGCTTGGGGCGTGTTCGCGTTGCTCACCGAAACGCTGAGGATTCCAGGGCGCGTCATGGAAATTGTGCCGACTTGAGCACGACGGTGGACCTTGCAGAAAAGCATTTGCAGCACATGCTATTTTGGGCAATGCTGCACTGGCATGGGATCCTGTGAAGCAGATTGTTGAGGCTTTGCGACTATCTGTTTCGGGCAGATCAGGCCAGTGAGAAAAAACGCCTAGAATGCACCCTGTGTGGCGCAGCCTTGTCGCACGTTCGAGAGAGGTTTTGCATGTACGTTTAGAGGTCTGTCTGAGTGTGCAGGCTGTGACACTTGAACAGCGGCTACCAAGGCTCGATTGTTGGGAAGGCATAATGCATTTGAAACATGGTTGTGGCTTGCTTGTATGGATGCTTATTTCTGCACGCTTGTGCGTCTGCGCGTGCATGTGCATACACCCTTGTATAGATGAATCCGACAGTTCACGGAGGCCGTTATCAACAGAAAGGAAAATCTACAGGCACAATGAGAAGGTGGCAGCCTCTCTAGCATGCGGACGGTTTTGTCATATTCACTTCCAGAGCGACCAGACTCTTCACCACGAACTGGGCTTCCTGCAGGAATGCCAAGGCTCTCAGTGTGCAAATTGCTGCTTGCGTTGGGCGCAGAGAGTACGTTGGGTCGACGTGTATGCAGCACCGCTGGTCGTGACAAAGCATTGTGCTCTCTTTTGAAGATTTAACAATTCTTAATCGCATCGACCACCGCATATGCTTCGATCTAACTGCTCCGCTAGTACTGGAAAGAAGCAAATTGCGTGGTTGCGCAAAAACCAGCCTAGACCAATGCGCATAAACAACCACCACGAGATGTCTTTAGACGATTCACATTCAAAGGCAGATCAGTCCACAGCCAGTTATACGGTATATTGGATTGCTACTCCTTCCACCCCTTCAAGCTTACTCAACAAATGTCTGACGGCGAGTGCGCATATGCGTCATGTGCATGCGACGATAAATAGGAGGCCAAGAGGATCCGCTGCGGGGGAAGCCTTGCTGTTCATCTAACGTTTGTGGGACGCCAAACCATGGGGCGAACGGTTTGCGCTCAACAGTCGGCTACACAATCGCAACAAAATGTGTAACGTTTAACGCACTGCTTCAGAGGCACGTGAAAGGCTGCGGTGAGAAAGGTTGCAGCCGTTAGTAGAGGGTGCCTTTGGCTTGAAGGGCTTATGCAATGTGCAGCAGACACACCTTGTTAGCTGTCTGCAAGGGAGACAGAGTCTAGCCGTCTTATGAGGCAGATGCTGTGGCAGTGCCAACACTTACTGTACGCGTACAAGACGAGAGCTGGCGCACCCTCCCTCGGTGCCGCTACCAGCCAGCTTTAATATTGCTCAGGCTCTGCTGCACTGATGTTTCGTACGTTTTTGTGCATTGTAGGACTGTCAATTTGTTGATTGCAGCAGCTGTGGTTTCTCTAAAAATTGCAGGAGCTTGGGGTGACGCAGAAGCTTGCATGTGCTTGCCCCAGGACGACGCGATGAAAAGCCACCCGGTTCAAAGCCTGTCGCTGGGCGCCCCTAAGTCGTTTATGTTACAGTGCCTCCGTTCGTGCCAGCATAGAGTTTTGAATAGCGGTATGCACAGCACGCACACCTGATAAGGTAGCATTCAATGCGCCAAACTTCATGCTGGAGGCATGTTAAGCCTGAAGAGCAAGCACTTCGAGTTGCTGGGGAGAGAAAGCCTCATTTTGGCAAGTAGGATGCCAAACCAACTGACATGGAGTTCAGGCAATACACCCTGCGGGCGTTTGTTTAGCAGCGTGTACGATGCCTCCCCTTTTATGCAGCATCAAAGACATTTAGGGGGCACCGTAAGCATTGTGGACGTGCGAGCATTCGGGCAGGCGCGAGCTGGCGCTGCTCAGATATCTCCGGCCTGGTGGGCGGCATGCCAAGCAAGCTGTGCACTCTAGGCGTGCCCATCTCTAAGCGCCCAATCGAAACACTGTATGCGCAGCTAAGTTTGTCCTGAGTTACGCTACCCCAACAGCGCTTCATTATGGCAGCATTTTCAATAGCCTGTGCGTGCCTTTATCAAGGCTGGGCGGGTTGAACTGGCCAGTCAGTTTACGCCGGTACTACACCAAGGTCCGCATTGAATATGCATAACTGTCTGTTCAACCACTGGAAAGACCAGTTGCGCCTACCGTAAACGCTTTTGGTTTTGGAGTATGATTTGCCTGGATTGGCAAGCGTCGGATTCTCCGAGTCCAGAGTGTACGCGCACATGCGCCTTTGCTGCATGAGGTGGTCCTCCATTGCCGAATACCCTGCGTTGCAGTTGCAGTCATCGAGGCTTGGGTGTTCGCCCCTGTGTGTAGGACCAGCGAAAACCGCAAAGACGTGCACGCCGTTGTGCACTAGTCTGCTTGTGGGCGCGTTTGCGTCGCTCAACGTTTGGCTGTGGATTCCAGGGCTCGCGATGGGAATTGTGCTGACTTGCGCACGGCAGTAGGCCTCGCAGAAAGGCATCTGCAACACAGCTATATTTTAGCTTCACTTGCGTTCACATAGGTTCCCTTGTTTGGAGTGTTGAAGGCGAGTAGTTGTTAGTGTTATACGTGCACGTAGAGCGTTATGGGGAGCAAATGGTGTCCAAGTCAGCCCTGTTGCATCTGCGCTTCTCTCCTTCGAAAGCCCGAGAAGCACGATGTGTGCATGCACGGTGTGCAGGCGTGTAGAAGGCTTTCTTTCTTCAATGAAGACTTTGCTTGGACGGCTCTGGCGCACGACGGGGAGCCACGTGAAACGCGTAGTTGTGAACAACAGAGGAATTCTGTTGGCCTAACCGTTCGGCTCATGAGAGAGCACGAAGTTTGTGGGTAGTTTTACTGCACGGGGAAGCTGTAGTGGCAGTCCGTTCCCTTGTGCTCGAAGTCGTTTTGCATTATTTAGACAAGTAAGCAGGCAGGAAGCGCAACCGACCTACTGATGTTCTGTACTATGTAGAAAAGGCAAACCTGAAGGCCGCCACAGTACGTGTGGTCGCTGACCATCGTTCAGGCTAAGACGTTGAGACAGGCGGCGCATGGCATGCTTGTGTTCGAGACAGTCAGAGATGGGAATACAGAATTGCAGCACGACTTGCTAGGGACATCATTTCATAGTGGTAGAGAAGTAGCTGACGTGTCTACTAGTTCGTGAGCGCAGATGGAAAGCCTCTGCCTTGACTGAAACACATGCATTACAGTTGCAGCGCATAGCCAGGCAGGTCTCTACCTGTCATGCTTCTCAGCAGCGCTGAGCGCTGCTGAGAAGCATGACAGGCCTACCATGAGGTTGCACAGGCAGCGTAAGGGTGGTGTAGGTGTTGTGAGAAGATTGGACCCTGAGGGCGGCGCTCGCAAGCGCGTAGAGACGTGGACGTCGGCGCATTTGTTTTGGGGTACCGCAGCTGTGGTTAGCAAATTCTTTCTCCTTTGTGAGCGTGAGCGCAAACATTATCAAGGCAAGGATTCCATGTTTGCAAGGCACCAGAAGATCACCGGCTTCCGTACAGGAGGCTGTGCCAAACGTAATGCTTGCTTTGAAGGAGGGGATGGCTGAATATGAGGGTGGGTTGGGGGCCGTTCCATCATGAACCAGAATGCTGAGTTTTTGCGACTATCTGTTTCGGGCATATCAGATCAGGGCCAAACGGCTTCCTAGACTGCGCGTTGTGTGATGCAGTGTCTTGTCAAGTTGGAATGAGGTTATGCCTATATTTTTAGAGGTAGGTCTGAGTGTGCATGCCTTGACACTTGAGCAGCGACTATGACGGCTCGTTTGTTTGGCTGGCAAGATGCATTCGAAGTGCCACGGTGAGTTGTTTGTTCGGTTGTATGCGGCGTTTGTCATTGGGTCTGCGTGGGTGTGTGCATGCATCCGTGTTTAGCTTAATCACATAGTTTAGGCACCTACCTACTACTGGCGAAAGGCACAGCGTGAGGATAAGGGCCTCTTTAGCATGTGGTCGGGCTTGCCGCATTGACGACCAGGGCAGCCTTTATCGTCCCTACGAAATTGGCTGCTTGCAAGGATGTGAAGACTCCTGCTTGGCGTGTCCTTGCGTGAGGGCGGCACAGGGTGTACGATGGCTAGAGGCGTCTGCATCATCATTGGTCTATGGAAAGCACAACGTTCTGCTGTAGAACATTTCAGACTTAGCAGTCGTGCTGTGAACGTCATGCGCTGCGTGTTAGAAGCCATGCTTTGCTAGCAAAAGCGAGACCACAATGCTGCGTGGTTAGGTTGGAAAAGCGCATAGATGACAAAGCCGAAACAGCCAACCAGCATCAAATATTGTTATCTCTTGGCGATCCATGACCAGCGAGATGCAGGTCTAGAGCAAGCAGCATCGTGCATGGCCTTGCTACTACTCTGAGGTGATACATCGACTACGTTCCAGCGAGTGCGCTGATATGTGTTGCGTCTTTTGTGTGTCCAGCATAAGGATGTCTAGGGGCTTAGTCGCCGGAAACGCGATGTTGTTTGTAGCGCTTTTGAGAGAACCGAACCCCGGATGCCTATAACGTACGCTGAGTGTTGCTCGCCACCACAGCAGTAAAAGGACTGGCGTTACAAGACGCCATGCTTCAGGCACACGTGAAAGTGCTGAATGAAGGAGGTTGAAGCTGGTGGTTGAGGGCGCCTGTACCTGGGAGGGCATGCGCAGACGCGTGTCAAACGCACGGCTCTGGCAGCCTCCATCGAAGCTGGAGTCCTCGAGGCGTGTGCGGTTGTTAACATGGCAGTGGCAAAAGTATATCCTACAGTGGATGGCCGGTAGTAGAGCTGTTTTGCCTGGGTCTCGCTACGGGCGATGCTCGATATGGCCTTTTGTACCAGTTGAACGGATGCTTGGTAGGTTATTAATTGGTTGTAAGCAGGACGCCATCCTGGTGTTGCAGGTGCAGTTTGTCTACCTACGCTGCTGCATAAGCGTGATATGAGGTGCACGTGTTATTGCCCGTTTCACCCAAGGTTAGAAGAGAAACCCAGGAGGGTAAAGGGCTGTTGCTAAGCGCCCTTAGCGGGGGTAAGCTGGAGAGCCTAGGTTCCTCTTTGCATAGAGATTTGCTTATCTGAAGGCGAAAGCGAAACGGGGCCAGATAGTAGAATGGCCTTCTAGCCGGCCTATTGCATGCTGGAGATGCGCGTGGCGCGCATGGCGAATAGTTAGTGTTGCTGGAGAGAGACGGCCTCTTTTTGGCAAGTAGGATGCCGAACCAACTGATATGGAGTTCAGGCAATACACCCTGCGGGCGTTTGGTTGGCAGAGTGTACGGTGCCTCGCCTTATACGCAGCATCACAGGCATTTAGGGGGCACCGTAAGCAGTTTGGAGGTGCAGGCATTCAGGCAGGCGCGAGCTGGCGCTGCTCAGATATCTCCGGCCTGGTGGGCGGCATGCCAAGCAAGCTGTGCACTCTAGGCGTGCCCATCTCTAAGCGCCCAATCGAAACACTGTATGCGCAGCTAAGTTTGTCCTGAGTTACGCTACCCCAACAGCGCTTCATTATGGCAGCATTCTCCAAAGCAAGTACGGGTCTATATCATGCCTGGGCGGGTTGAACTGGCCAGTCAGTTTACACCGGTACTACACCAAGGTCCGCATTGAATATGCATAACTGTCTGTTCAACCACTGGAAAGACCAGTTGCGCCTACCGTAAACGCTTTTGGTTTTGGAGTATGATTTGCCTGGATTGGCAAGCGTCGGATGCTCCGAGTCCAGAGTGTACGCGCACATGCGCCTTTGTTGCATGAGGTGGTCCTCCATTGCCGAATACCCTGCGTTGCAGTTGCAGTCATCGAGGCTTGGGTGTTCGCCCCTGTGTGTAGGACCAGCGAAAACCGCAAAGACGTGCACGCCGTTGTGCACTAGTCTGCTTGTGGGCGCGTTTGCGTCGCTCAACGTTTGGCTGTGGATTCCAGGGCTCGCGATGGGAATTGTGCTGACTTGCGCACGGCAGTAGGCCTCGCAGAAAGGCATCTGCAACACAGCTATATTTTAGCTTCACTTGCGTTCACATAGGTTCCCTTGTTTGGAGTGTTGAAGGCGAGTAGTTGTTAGTGTTATGCGTGCACGTAGAGCGTTATGGGGAGCAAATGGTGTCCAAGTCAGCCCTGTTGCATCTGCGCTTCTCTCCTTCGAAAGCCCGAGAAGCACGATGTGTGCATGCACGGTGTGCAGGCGTGTAGAAGGCTTTCTTTCTTCAATGAAGACTTTGCTTGGACGGCTCTGGCGCACGACGGGGAGCCACGTGAAACGCGTAGTTGTGAACAACAGAGGAATTCTGTTGGCCTAACCGTTCGGCTCATGAGAGAGCACGAAGTTTGTGGGGAGTTTTACTGCACGGGGAAGCTGTTGTGGCAGTCCGTTCCCTTGTGCTCGAAGTCGTTTTGCATTATTTAGACAAGTAAGCAGGCAGGAAGCGCAACCGACCTACTGACCTTAATAATGTTCTGTACTATGTAGAAAAGGCAAACCTGAGGGCCGCCACAGTACGTGTGGTCGCTGACCATCGTTCAGGCTATGGCGTTGACACAGGCGGCGCATGGCATGCTTGTGTTCGAGAGAGTCAGAGACAGGATTATAGAGCTTCAGAATGACTTGTTAGGGATTTCATTTATAGACGTACAAAGGTGTGTGGCTTGCCTACTAGTTAGTGCGTGCAGACGAGAAGCCTCTGCCTTGACTGAAACACATGCATTACAGTTGCAGCGCATAGCCAGGCAGGTCTCTACCTGTCATGCTTCTCAGCAGCGCTGAGCGCTGCTGAGAAGCATGACAGGCCTACCATGAGGTTGCACAGGCAGCGTAAGGGTGGTGTAGGTGTTGTGAGAAGATTGGACCCTGAGGGCGGCGCTCGCAAGCGCGTAGAGACGTGGACGTCGGCGCATTTGTTTTGGGGTACCGCAGCTGTGGTTAGCAAATTCTTTCTCCTTTGTGAGCGTGAGCGCAAACATTATCAAGGCAAGGATTCCATGTTTGCAAGGCACCAGAAGATCACCGGCTTCCGTACAGGAGGCTGTGCCAAACGTAATGCTTGCTTTGAAGGAGGGGATGGCTGAATATGAGGGTGGGTTGGGGGCCGTTCCATCATGAACCAGAATGCTGAGTTTTTGCGACTATCTGTTTCGGGCATATCAGATCAGGGCCAAACGGCTTCCTAGACTGCGCGTTGTGTGATGCAGTGTCTTGTCAAGTTGGAATGAGGTTATGCCTATATTTTTAGAGGTAGGTCTGAGTGTGCATGCCTTGACACTTGAGCAGCGACTATGCCGGCTCGTTTGTTTGGCTAGCAAGTTTCATTTGAAGTGCCACGGTGAGTTGTTTGTTCGGTTGTCTGCGGCTTTGTTGATGGGTCTGTGCGTGTATGCGTGTATGGCTGAATCATACAGTTCAGGCAGGCGGTTATTAACGGCAAAACGCACAGTGTGAGGATAAGGGCCTCTTTAGCATGTGGTCGGGTTTGCCGCATTGGCTGGCAGGTCAGCCAGGTTCTTTACTGAGCAATCGACAGCTCAAAAGATTGCAAATCCGTGCTTTGTGCCAGTTACTGCGTGTGTGTGGGCCAGACAGTACGATGAATAGAGGGGTGTGCACCCTCAATGATATTGACAAAGCACTATGGCCGGCCGCAAATTTTGGAGATTTCGTACTCGCCTCGTGGGGGCCATTCGAAGCGTCTTTGCATGCAAGCCACGCGGGTGATACTTGGGAGCACCAAAGTGCGTGTTTGCATTCAGCAGAGCTTAGCGAACGCCGTCACGACACCTAGGCAGCACCTACCGTTGTTATCCTTAGGCGACGCACAACCAGAGATTCATTTGCAGCAAGGAACATCGTGCTTTGCATTGATAGTCCCCGCTACGTTCCAGGAAGTGCGATGCTATATCCTGCATTTGCATCCAGACGAAAAACGCATAGGTTCTTGGGCGCCTGAGACGCGATATTAATTGCGGAATTCTCTGGCGAGACCAAACCAGAAGGCCCATAAGGTACGCTGAGTGTTGCTCGCCACCATTGCAATAAAAGGACTGACGTTGCAAGACACCGTGCTTCAGAGGTACGTGAAAGTGCTGAATGATAGAGGTTGTAGCTGATGGTTGAGGGCGCCTTTACCTTGGAGGACATGCGCGGTTGTGTGGGGGAAGCAGGCCAATGGCAGTGCGCAACGAATTTGCAGCCTTGGCGGAGTATGGGGTAGCTGGTGAAGGCGTCAATACAATACAATCATACGACAGTGGAAGGCCGGCTGTGGAGCTGTTTTGCATGCCTCTGGCTAAGGGCCACGCTCGATGTGGCTTTTTGTGCCGGATGAACTGACGCTTGGTAGATTATTAATTGGCTGTAAGCATGGCGCCATGCTGGTGTTGCAGGTGTGGTTTGTCTACCTACGCTGCTGCATAAGCGTGGAATGATCTGCGCGTGCTAACGCGCTTTCCGCCGAGCAGCAGGGCATAATGGCACCGCGAGGCACTCCGGAGAGAGCATATCCGTTATATGTGTATAGCGTTTTGAATAGCAGATAGCAAACACAAGTAAAAGATCAACGGTGGAGTAGATTTCTCTGCGGCATGTTGGATGCAAGGGATACACTAGTGTGGCGCGGAGGGGCGAAACCGATATATTGGAGAGAGCAGGCCCTTTTGTGGGACGTAGAGAGTCGAAGGATCTGACATTAGGTACACACCCTACAAGGGCCACGATTTTCTGGAGCAGAGCGTACGATGCGTCGTCATGTATGCAGCATCGTTGTCCAGTTCAAGGCATCCACCTCAGCAGAGACGCTGGAGAGTCAATCTCTATCATGCCCATACTAACCCATGCGTTGCATTCGAACGTTAGTATAGGTAGCTTTGAAGCGCAGCGTGATGCGTGTGGAAGTTGAATATAGGTTATGGAATCGTGTTTGGACAGGCGGTGCATGCCATGCTTGTTTTCGGGTGTTGCCGGCATAGGATTGTACAGCATGCGCTACTCGGGCCGTTCCATGCGCAGCGCCAAAGTAGCTAGCTTGCCTGCTAGCTAGTCTGCGCCGACAAAGCGCATCCGTCTTCAGCATAGCTAATGCCTTACTGTTGCACGTAATAAGCCAGTGCTGCTTCTTCTTTAGGTCTATCTGTGTGGCGAACAACGGCAGGCGTGGTGTACCGTGAGGTTCAGCATGCTGCATAAGGGTGCTTTAGGTGTTGTGAGGAGATTCGACCCTGCAGGCGGCGCTGGCAAGGGCCCGCAGACGTGGACGTCGGTGCATTTGTTTTGGGGTACCGCAGCTGTGGCTATCAAGTTTTTTCTCCTTTGTGAGCGTGAGCGCAAACATTATCACGGCAAGTATGCCATGTTTGCGAGGCACGAGAAGATCACGGGTGCCCGTAGGGTGTCCGTAGAGTAGGCTGTGCCAAACGTATTGCTTGCTTTGAAGGAGGGGATGGCTGAATATGAGAGTGGGGTGTAGGCAATTCTGTCATGAAGCAGGATGCTGAGGTTTTGCGACTATCGGTTTCGGGAATACGAGATCAGGGCAAAACAGCTTCCTAGACTGCGCGTTGTGTGATGCAGTGTCTTGTCAAGTTGGAATGAGGTTATGCCTATTTTTTTAGAGGTAGGTCTGAGTGTGCATGCCTTGATACTTGAGCAGCGACTATGACGCTCGTTTGTTTGGCTAGCCAGATGCATTTGAAGTGCCACGGTGAGTTGCTTGTTCGGTTGTATGAGACGTTTGTTGATGGGTCTGTGTGTGGGCGTGCATGTATCCGTTATACCTCAGTCGCACAGTTTAGGCAGGCGGTTATTATTAGGAAAAGGCACAGTGTGAAGACAGCGGCCTCTCTGGCATGTGGTCGAGTTTGCCGCATTGGCTGGCAGGTCAGCCAGGTTCTTCACTAAGCAA
This sequence comes from Eimeria praecox, assembly GCA_963920595.1. NCBI lineage: Eukaryota > Apicomplexa > Conoidasida > Eucoccidiorida > Eimeriidae > Eimeria > Eimeria praecox. The sequence continues at coordinate 5,137,651 of OY986950.1, forward strand.
TGGACAGCTCAGAAGATTGTAAATCCGCGCCGTATGCAAATGATTGGCTGCGTGTGTGTCGCAGAGAGTACGATGGCTAGAGGCGTGTGCACCCTCAATGATATTGACAAAGCATTATGGCTTGGCGTAAATTGCGGTGATTTCGTACTCACCTCGTGGGAGCCATTCGAAGCATCTTAGCATGCGTGCTACACGGGTGATACTTGGGAGTGCCAAAATGCGTGTTTGCATTCAGCAGAGCTTAGCGAATACCGTCACGACATCTAGGCAGCACCTACCGTTGTCTTCTGCCGGCGACTCATAATCAACCAGAGAATTGTTTGCAGCAAGGAACATCGTGCTTTGCATTGATAGTCGCTTTAGGCGACGCGTCGACTACGTTCCAGGAAGTGCGATGCTATATCCTGCATTTGCATCCAGAGGAAAAACGCATAGGTTCTTGGGTGCCGGAGACGCGATATAAATTGCGGCATTCTCTGGCGAGACCAAACCAGAACGCCCATAAGGTACGCTGAGTGTTGCTCGCCACCATTGCAATAAAAGGACTGACGTTGCAAGACACCGTGCTTCAGAGGTACGTGAAAGTGCTGAATGATAGAGGTTGTAGCTGATGGTTGAGGGCGCCTTTACCTTGGAGGACATGCGCGGTTGTGTGGGGGAAGCAGGCCAATGGCAGTGCGCAACGAATTTGCAGCCTTGGCGGAGTATGGGGTAGCTGGTGAAGGCGTCAATACAATACAATCATACGACAGTGGAAGGCCGGTTGTGGAGCTGTTTTGCATGCCTCTGGCTAAGGGCCACGCTCGATGTGGCTTTTTGTGCCGGATGAACTGACGCTTGGTAGATTATTAATTGGCTGTAAGCATGGCGCCATGCTGGTGTTGCAGGTGTGGTTTGTCTACCTACGCTGCTGCATAAGCGTGGAATGATCTGCGCGTGCTAACGCGCTTTCCGCCGAGCAGCAGGGCATAATGGCACCGCGAGGCACTCCGGAGAGAGCATATCCGTTATATGTGTATAGCGTTTTGAATAGCAGATAGCAAACACAAGTAAAAGATCAACGGTGGAGTAGATTTCTCTGCGGCATGTTGGATGCAAGGGATACACTAGTGTGGCGCGGAGGGGCGAAACCGATATATTGGAGAGAGCAGGCCCTTTTGTGGGACGTAGAGAGTCGAAGGATCTGACATTAGGTACACACCCTACAAGGGCCACGATTTTCTGGAGCAGAGCGTACGATGCGTCGTCATGTATGCAGCATCGTTGTCCAGTTCAAGGCATCCACCTCAGCAGAGACGCTGGAGAGTCAATCTCTATCATGCCCATACTAACCCATGCGTTGCATTCGAACGTTAGTATAGGTAGCTTTGAAGCGCAGCGTGATGCGTGTGGAAGTTGAATATAGGTTATGGAATCGTGTTTGGACAGGCGGTGCATGCCATGCTTGTTTTCGGGTGTTTCCGGCAATAGCGGTGTACTGGTATAGCATATCGGTGGCGGGGACGTGATTTATACAGTGCCAAAATAGCTATTTTGTTTACTAGATAGTGCGTGCAGACCAGAGGCATGCGCCTGGACTAGAACAGATGCCTTGTACTAAGTGCCGGAAGCAAGTGATGCTTGGGCTCTTCCTTTAGCGCTGCTGGGAGCGCTGATCTGTGTACGGTGAGGTTGCGTATGCTGGGTCATGGGGTGTTAGGGTTTCTTGTGAGAGTGGACCCTGCAGAGGGTGTTGGCAACTGCGTGCAAACGTCCACGTCAGGGCGTTTGGTTTTAGGGCACGGCAGCGGTCGTTAACGAGCTTTTTCTCCTTTGTGAGCGTGAGCGCAAACATTATCAAGGCAAGGATTCCATGTTTGCAGGCCTCCAGAAGATCGCCGGTGTCCGTAGAGTAGGCTGCGCCAAACGTATTGTTTGATTTGAAGGAGAGGATGGCTGAATATGAGGGTGGGGTGCAGACCGTTCCGTCATGAAGCAGGATGTTGAGGTTTTGCAACTATGTGTTTCGGACATATCAGATCAGGGCGAAACGGCTTCCTAGAATGCGCTTTGTGTGATGCAGTGTCTTGTCAAGTTGGAATGAGGTTATGCCTCTATTTTTATAGGTAGGTCTGAGTTTGCATTTCGTGACACTTGAGCAGCTGCTATGACGGCTCGTTTGTTTGGCTGGCAAGATGCATTTGAACTGCCACGGTGAGTTGTTTGTTCGGTTGTATGCGACGTTTGTTGATGGGTCTGTGTGTGCGTGTGCATGTATCCGTGTATAGATCAGTCACACAGTTCAGGCAGGCAGTTATTAACGGCAAAAGGCACAGCGTGAGGATAAGGGCCTCTCTGGCATGTGGTCGGGTTTGCCGCATTGACTGGCAGGACAGCCAGGCCCTTTGCTAGGCAATGAGCAGCTCAGAATATTGTAAAGCCAAGGCCTGTGCTCCCCTGTAGATTTGGCTCACTTCGTAGTCGCATCAGGGGCGTCATTCCACGCGTTTTAGGACACACGGTACGGTACTGATACTGAGGAGCAGCAAAATGCGTGCTTGCATCCAGCTGTGTGTAGGCGACACCGTCAAAGCATGGAGGCATAACAAAAAGGTGTTGTCGTTAGGCAATTCGCGAACAACCAGAAATTATCTTAAAGCCACTAATGCACTGCGCTGGTTTCTCACTCTTCTGATGCGCCACATCGACTACGTTTCAGGCAGTGCGCAGACACCTCCGAGGCTGTTTCCAGACGAACGATGTCAAGGTTCTTGGGCGCGGGAGACGCGATATTAATTGCGGCATTCTCTGGCGAGACCAAGCCAGAAGGCCCATAAGGTACGCTGAGTGTTGCTCGCCACCATTGCAATAAAAGGACTGACATTACAAGACACCGTGCTTCAGAGGTACGTGAAAGTGCTGAATGATAGAGGTTGCAGCTGATGGTTGAGGGCGCCTTTACCTTGGAGGACATTCTCGGTTGTGTGGGGGAAGCAGGCCAGTGGCAGTGCGCAACGAATTTGCAGCCTTGGCGGAGTATGGGGTAGTTGGTGAAAGCGTCAATACAGTACGGGCATACGACAGTGGACGGCCCGTAGTGGAGCTGTTTTGCATGCCTCTGGCTAAGGGCCACGCTCGATGTGGCTTTTTGTGCCGGATAAACTGACGCTTGGTAGATTATTAATTGGCTGTAAGCATGGCGCCATGCTGGTTTTGCAGGTGTGGTTTGTCTACCTACGCTGCTGCATAAGCGTGGAATGATCTGCGCGTGCTAACGCGCTTTCCGCCGAGCAGCAGGGCATAATGGCACCGCGAGGCACTGATGGAAAAGCATATCCGTTATGTGTGTATAGCGTTTTGAATAGCAGATAGCAAACACAAGTAAAAGATCAACGGTGGAGTAGATTTCTCTGCGGCATGTTGGATGCAAGGGATACAGTAGTGTGGCGCGGAGGGGCGAAACCGATATATTGGAGAGAGCAGGCCCTTTTGTGGGACGTAGAGAGTCGAAGGATCTGACATTAGGTACACACCCTACAAGGGCCACGATTGTCTGGAGCAGAGCGTACGATGCGTCGTCATGTATGCAGCATCGTTGTCCAGTTCAAGGCATCCAACTCAGCAGAGACGCTGGAGAGTCAATCTCTATCATGCCCATACTAACCCATGCGTTGCATTCGAACTTTAGTATAGGTAGCTTTGAAGCGCAGCGTGATGCGTGTGGAAGTTGAATATAGGTTGTGGAATCGTGTTTGGACAGGCGGTGCATGCCATGCTTGTTTTCGGGTGTTGCCGGCATAGGATTGTACAGCATGCGCTACTCGGGCCGTTCCATGCGCAGCGCCAAAGTAGCTAGCTTGCCTGCTAGCTAGTCTGCGCCGACAAAGCGCATCCGTCTTCAGCATAGCTAATGCCTTACTGTTGCACGTAATAAGCCAGTGCTGCTTCTTCTTTAGGTCTATCTGTGTGGCGAACAACGGCAGGCGTGGTGTACCGTGAGGTTCAGCATGCTGCATAAGGGTGCTTTAGGTGTTGTGAGGAGATTCGACCCTGCAGGCGGCGCTGGCAAGGGCCCGCAGACGTGGACGTCGGTGCATTTGTTTTGGGGTACCGCAGCTGTGGCTATCAAGGTTTTTCTCCTTTGTGAGCGTGAGCGCAAACATTATCACGGCAAGTATGCCATGTTTGCGAGGCACGAGAAGATCACGGGTGCCCGTAGGGTGTCCGTAGAGTAGGCTGTGCCAAACGTATTGTTTGCTTTGAAGGAGGGGATGGCTGAATATGAGAGTGGGGTGTAGGCAATTCTGTCATGAAGCAGGATGCTGAGGTTTTGCGACTATCGGTTTCGGGAATACGAGATCAGGGCAAAACAGCTTCCTAGACTGCGCGTTGTGTGATGCAGTGTCTTGTCAAGTTGGAATGAGGTTATGCCTATTTTTTTAGAGGTAGGTCTGAGTGTGCATGCCTTGATACTTGAGCAGCGACTATGACGGCTCGTTTGTTTGGCTAGCCAGATGCATTTGAAGCGCCATGGTGAGTTGTTTGTTCGGTTGTATGAGACGTTTGTTGATGGGTCTGTGTGTGGGCGTGCATGTATCCTTGTATAGCTCAATTACGCAGTTCAGGCAGGTGGTTGTAAATCGCAAAAGGCACAGTGTGAAGACAGCGGCCTGTCTGGCATGTGGTCGAGTTTGCCGCATTGGCTGGCAGGTCAGCCAGGTTCTTCACTAAGCAATGGACAGCTCAGAAGATTGTAAATCCGCGCCGTATGCAAATGATTGGCTGCGTGTGTGGCGTAGACAGTACGATGGCTAGAGGCGTGCTCAACCTCATTGATATTGACAAAGCATTATGGTTTGCCGTAAATTGTGGTGATTTCGTATTCGCCTCGTTAGGCCCATCCGAAGCGTCCTAGGAGGCAAGCTTCGCGGGCGTTATTCGGGAGCACTAAAGTGCGTATTTGCATTCAGCAGAGCCTAATGGACACCTTCACAACACGCAGGAATCACTAAACGGTGTTAACATTGGGCGATTCACGATCAAACAAAAACTAGGTTACAGCCAGGAACGCAGTTCACCGCATTGGTACTGCCGTTACGCAGCAAATTGACTGCGTTCCAGCGAGTGAGCAGGCACATCCTACCGCTGCTTCGGGACGGACGACGTCATGTATGACAAGGGCCTTTCTGCCGGTTGAACTGATGTTTGGAAGATTATTAATTGGCTGTAAGCATGGCGCCATGCTGGTTTTGCAGGTGTGGTTTGTCTACCTACGCTGCTGCATAAGCGTGGAATGATCTGCGCGTGCTAACGCGCTTTCCGCCGAGCAGCAGGGCATAATGGCACCGCGAGGCACTGATGGAAAAGCATATCCGTTATGTGTGTATAGCGTTTTGAATAGCAGATAGCAAACACAAGTAAAAGATCAACGGTGGAGTAGATTTCTCTGCGGCATGTTGGATGCAAGGGATACAGTAGTGTGGCGCGGAGGGGCGAAACCGATATATTGAAGAGAGCAGGCCCTTTTGTGGGACGTAGAGAGTCGAAGGATCTGACATTAGGTACACACCCTACAAGGGCCACGATTGTCTGGAGCAGAGCGTACGATGCGTCGTCATGTATGCAGCATCGTTGTCCAGTTCAAGGCATCCAACTCAGCAGAGACGCTGGAGAGTCAATCTCTATCATGCCCATACTAACCCATGCGTTGCATTCGAACGTTAGTATAGGTAGCTTTGAAGCGCAGCGTGATGCGTGTGGAAGTTGAATATAGGTTGTGGAATCGTGTTTGGACAGGCGGTGCATGCCATGCTTGTTTTCGGGTGTTGCCGGCATAGGATTGTACAGCATGCGCTACTCGGGCCGTTCCATGCGCAGCGCCAAAGTAGCTAGCTTGCCTGCTAGCTAGTCTGCGCCGACAAAGCGCATCCGTCTTCAGCATAGCTAATGCCTGACTGTTGCACGTAATAAGCCAGTGCTGCTTCTTTTTTAGGTCTATCTGTGTGGCGAACAACGGCAGGCGTGGTGTACCGTGAGGTTCAGCATGCTGCGTAAGGGTGCTTTAGGTGTTGTGAGGAGATTCGACCCTGCAGGCGGCGCTGGCAAGGGCCCGCAGACGTGGACGTCGGTGCATTTGTTTTGGGGTAACGCAGCTGTGGCTATCAAGTTTTTTCTCCTTTGTGAGCGTGAGCGCAAACATTATCACGGCAAGTATGCCATGTTTGCGAGGCACGAGAAGATCACGGGTGTCCGTAGGGTGTCCGTAGAGTAGGCTGTGCCAAACGTATTGTTTGCTTTGAAGGAGGGGATGGCTGAATATGAGAGTGGGGTGTAGGCAATTCTGTCATGAAGCAGGATGCTGAGATTTTGCGACTGTCGGTTTCGGGAATACGAGATCAGGGCAAAACAGCTTCCTAGACTGCGCGTTGTGTGATGCAGTGTCTTGTCAAGTTGGAATGAGGTTATGCCTATTTTTTTAGAGGTAGGTCTGAGTGTGCATGCCTTGATACTTGAGCAGCGACTATGACGGCTCGTTTGTTTGGCTGGCAAGATGCATTTGAAGCGCCATGGTGAGTTGTTTGTTCGGTTGTATGAGACGTTTGTCATTGGGTCTGTGTGTGGGCGTGCATGTATCCTTGTATAGCTCAATTACGCAGTTCAGGCAGGTGGTTGTAAATCGCAAAAGGCACAGTGTGAAGACAGCGGCCTGTCTGGCATGTGGTCGAGTTTGCCGCATTGGCTGGCAGGCCAGCCAGGTTCTTCACTAAGCAATGGATAGCACAGAAGATTGTAAATCCGCGCCGTATGCAAATGATTGGCTGCGTGTGTGTCGCAGAGAGTACGATGGCTAGAGGCGTGCTCAACCTCATTCGTGTTTGCAGAGATCTGTTCTGCTGTAAAAGATTTCAGACTTTGCAGCCGCATCGCGGACATCATGCGATGCGTGTTAGGATGTATGCTACGCTGCCAGTATTGGGGAGGACAATGTTTCATGCATGCGTTGAAGAGGGTCCAAACAAATGGTTCTAGACACCCACCACGAGATGGTGTTACCTTTAGGCGATCCATGACCAGCGAGATGCAGGCTTAGAGAGAGCAGCATCGTGCATTGCCCTGCTACTACTCTGAGGCGATACATCGACTACGTTCCAGCGAGTGCGCTGATATGTGCTGCGTCTTTTGTGTGTCCAGCATAAGGATGTCTAGGGGCTTAGTCGCCGGAAACGCGATGTTGTTTGTAGCGCTTTTGAGAGAACAGAACCCAGGAGGCCTATAACGTACGGTGAGTGTTGCTCGCCACCACAGCAGTAAAAGGACTGGCGTTACAAGACGCCATGCTTCAGGCACACGTGAAAGTGCTGAATGAAGGAGGTTGAAGCTGGTGGTTGAGGGCGCCTGTACCTGGGAGGGCATGCGCAAACGCGTGTCAAACGCACGGCTCTGGCAGCCTTCATCGAAGCTGGAGTCCTCGAGGCGTGTGCGGTTAACATGGCAGTGGCAAAAGTATATCCTACAGTGGATGGCCGGTAGTAGAGCTGTTTTGCCTGGGTCTCGCTACGGGCGATGCTCGATATGGCCTTTTGTATCAGTTGAACGGATGCTTGGTAGGTTATTAATTGGTTGTAAGCATGGCGCCATGCTGGTGTTGCAGGTGCGGTTTGCCTACCTTCGCTGCTGCATAAGCGTGGAATGATCTGCGCGTGCTAACGCGCTTTGCGCCGAGCAGCATGGCATAACGGCACCGCGAGGCACTCATGGAAGACCATATCGGTTAGGTGTATATAGCGTTTTGAATAGCAGATGGAGAACACAAGGGAATCATCAACGGCGAGGTAGATATATCTGTGGCGTGGTGAGTGCAAGGGATACAGTAGTAGGGCGCGGGGGGGCCAAACAGATATATTGGGGAGATCAGGGCCCCTTGTGGGACGTATAGCGCCGAATGGGCTGATGTGAGGTTCACACCCTACAAGGGCCACGATTTTCTGGAGCAGAGTGTACGTGGCGTCGCCTTGAATTTAGTAGCGTTGTCCAGTTCAAGATATCGAACAGAGCATCCTTCGCTACTATGACCACACTAGTAAATGCGTTGCATTCGAATGTTAGCATAGGTAGCTTTGAAGGGCAGCGTGATGCGTGTGGAAGTTGAATATAGGTTATGGGATCGTGTTTGGAGAGGTGGCTCATGCCATGTCTGTTCTGAAGAGAAGCCGGGAATAGGGTTGTAACGTTGCAGCATGCGTAGCTAGGAACGTCATTTATACAGGGGTAGAGTTGCTACCTTGCCTGCTAGTTTGTGCGTGCCGATCAGAAGCCTCTGCCCCCACTAGAACGCATGCCTTATAGTCGCAGGGCATAGGCTGATGGCGGTTTTGCTTTTCGTATCCTGCTGCTGAGAACGCCAGCAGGTATACAGTAATCGTGTGTCTGCTGCATAATGGTGTTTTAGGTGTAGTGAGCACATTGGACCTTGCATGCGGTATTGGCAAGCGCGTGCAAACGTCGACGTCAGCGCATTTGATTTGGGGTACCGCAGGTGTGGCTCGCAAGTTCTTTCAAGTTCTTTCTCCTTTGTGAGCGTGAGCGCAAACGTTATCAAGGCAAGGATTCCATGTTTGCGAGGAACGCGGAGATCACCGGTGTACGTAGAGTAGGCTGTGCCAAACGTCATGCTTGCTTTGAAGGAGCGGAAGGCTGAATATGAGGGTGGGGTGCAGACCGTTCCGTCATGAAGCAGGATGTTGAAATTTTGCGACTACCTGCTTCGGACATATCAGATCAGGGCGAAGCGGCTTCCTAGCTTGCGCGTTGTCTGTTCGAGCCTCTTGTCAAGTTGGAGTGAGGTTATGCCTCTATTTTTATAGGTAGGTCTGAGTGTGCAAGTCGTGACACTTGAGCAGCTGGTATGACGGCTCGTTTGTTTGGCTGGCAAGATGCATTTGAACTGCCACGGTGAGTTGTTTGTTCGGTTGTATGAGACGTTTATTAATGATTCTGTGTGTGCGTGAGCATGCATCCGTGTATACGTCGATCACACAGTTCAGGCAGCCGGTTATTAATAGCAAAAGGCACAGTGTGAGGATAACGGCCTATCTGGCATGTGGTCGGATTTTGCCGCATTGACCGGCATAGCGGCGATTATCGTCTCTACGTAATTAGGTGCTTGCAAGGATGTGAAATCTCCTGCTTGGCGTGTCCTTACGTGAGCGTGGTACAGGGTGTACGATGGCTAGAGACGTCTGCATCATCATTGGTCTATGGAGAGCACTATGTTCTGCTGTAGAGCATCTCAAGGTTCGCAGGCGTGGTGTGAACGTCATGCGCTGCGTGTTAGAAGGCATGCTTTCCTCACAAAAGGGAGAGCGCAATGCCTCCCGTTCAGGTTGACAAAGGGCTTGGGCGACAAAGTAGAAACAGCCAGCTAGCACCAAACATAGCTCTCTCTTGGCGCTCCATGACGCACCAGATGCAGGTCTAGAGCAAGAAGCATCGTGCATTGCCTTGCTACTACTCTTAGGCGACACATCGGCTACGTTTCAGCGAGTGCTCTGATATGTACTGCGTCGTTTGTGTGTCCAGAAGAAGGATATATAGGGGCTTAGGAGCGGGAAACGCGAGGTTGCTTGTAGCGCTTTTGAGAGAACAGAACCCAGGAGGCCTATAACGTACGCTGAGTGTTGTTGGCCGCCACAGCAGTAAAAGGACTGGCGTTATAAGACGCCGTGCTTCAGGCACACGTGAAAGTGCTGAATGAAGGAGGTTGAAGCTGGTGGTTGAGGGCGCCTGTACCTGGGAGGGCATGCGCAGACGCGTGTCAAACGCACGGCTCTGGCAGCCTTCATCGAAGCTGGAGTCCTCGAGGCGTGTGCGGTTGTTAACATGGCAGTGGCAAAAGTATATCCTACAGTGGATGGCCGGTAGTAGAGCTGTTTTGCCTGGGTCTGGCTACGGGCGATGTTCGATATGGCCTTTTGTATCAGCTGAATGGATGCTTGGTACGTTATTAATTGGTTGTAAGCATGACGCCATGCTGGTGTTGCAGGTGCGGTTTGTCTACCTACGCTGGTGCATAAGCGTGGAATGATCTGCGCGTGCTAACGCGCTTTGTGCCGAACAACAATGCATAATTGCACCGCGTTGCGCTCTGGGAAGCGCATATCCGATAGGTGCGTAAAGCGTTTTGAATAGCAGATGGCGAACGCAAGGAAACGATCAACAGTGAAGGTGATTTCTCTGCGGCGTGTTGAATGCACGGGATACTGTAGTGGGGCGCGGAAGGGCGAAACCGATATATTGGAGAGAGCAGGCCCCCTTGTGGGACGGAGGGTGTGGAGCGTGAACGAGCGAACTGACGATATTTTCACACGCTGCAAGGGCCACGCCTTTGCGAGGCAGAGCGTTCATTGCGTCGCCTTGTATGCAGTATAGTTGTGCAGTTCAGCGCATCCCACATAGCAAAGAAGCTGGAGGCTCTATCTGTATCATGCCCACACTAATCCATGCGCGGCATTCGAACGTTAGCAGAGGTAGCTTTGCAGGGCAGCGCGATGCATGTGGAAGTTGAATATATGTTATGGGAGCGTGTTTGGACAGGTAGCTCATGCCATGTTTGTTTTGAAGAGAAGCCGGCAATAGCATTGTGGAGTTGCAGCACGCGGCTCTAGAGACTTTATGCATCCGGGGATACCTTAGCTGGGGTGCGTACTAGTTAGTGCGTGCAGACACGAAACTTCTGCCATGACTAAAACACATGCCTTATACTTTCAGGGCATACGCAGGTGGTGCTTCAGTCTTTCGCAGAGCGCTTCTTAAGAAGCACGACAGGCCTACCATGATCTTGTGTATGCTGCGTAACGGTGCTTAAGGTGTTGTGAGGAGATTCGACCCTGCAGGCAGTTCTGGAAAGCGCATCCAGACGTCGACGGCAACGTGTTTGTTTTAGGGTGCCGCAGCTATGGCTAGCAATTTCTTTCTCCTTTGCGAGCGTGAGCGCAAACATTATCACGGCAAGGATTTCATGCTTGCGAGGGACTAGAAGATCACGGGTGTCCGTAGGGTAGGCTGTGCCAAACGTATTGTTTGCTTTGAAGGAGGGGATGGCTGAATATGAGGGTGGGGTGTAGGCAATTCTGTCATGAAGCAGGATGTTGAAATTTTGCGACTATCGGTTTCGGGCACATCAGATCAGGGCAAAACACCTTCCTAGACTGCGCGTTGAGTGGTGCAGTGTCTTGTTACGTTGGAGTGCCGTTATGCCTATATTTCTAGAGGTCGCAGTGCGCATGCCTTGACACTTGAGCAGCGGCTACCGTGGCTCGTTTGTTTGGCTGGCAAGATGCATTTGAAGCGCCATGGTGAGTTGTTTGTTCGGTTGTATGAGACGTTTGTTGATGGGTCTGTGTGTGGGCGTGCATGTATCCTTGTATAGCTCAATTACGCAGTTCAGGCAGGTGGTTGTAAATCGCAAAAGGCACAGTGTGAAGACAGCGGCCTGTCTGGCATGTGGTCGAGTTTGCCGCATTGGCTGGCAGGCCAGCCAGGTTCTTCACTAAGCAATGGACAGCTCAGAAGATTGTAAATCCGCGCCGTATGCAAATGATTGGCTGCGTGTGTGTCGCAGAGAGTACGATGGCTAGAGGCGTGCTCAACCTCATTCGTGTTTGCAGAGATCTGTTCTGCTGTAAAAGATTTCAGACTTTGCAGCCGCATCGCGGACATCATGCGATGCGTGTAAGGATGTATGCTACGCTGCCAGTATTGGGGAGGACAATGTTTCATGCATGCGTTGAAGAGGGTCCAAACAAATGGTTCTAGACACCCACCACGAGATGGTGTTACCTTTAGGCGATCCATGACCAGCGAGATGCAGGCTTAGAGAGAGCAGCATCGTGCATTGCCCTGCTACTACTCTGAGGCGATACATCGACTACGTTCCAGCGAGTGCGCTGATATGTGCTGCGTCTTTTGTGTGTCCAGCATAAGGATGTCTAGGGGCTTAGTCGCCGGAAACGCGATGTTGTTTGTAGCGCTTTTGAGAGAACAGAACCCAGGAGGCCTATAACGTACGGTGAGTGTTGCTCGCCACCACAGCAGTAAAAGGACTGGCGTTACAAGACGCCATGCTTCAGGCACACGTGAAAGTGCTGAATGAAGGAGGTTGAAGCTGGTGGTTGAGGGCGCCTGTACCTGGGAGGGCATGCGCAGACGCGTGTCAAACGCACGGCTCTGGCAGCCTTCATCGAAGCTGGAGTCCTCGAGGCGTGTGCGGTTGTTAACATGGCAGTGGCAAAAGTATATCCTACAGTGGATGGCCGGTAGTAGAGCTGTTTTGCCTGGGTCTCGCTACGGGCGATGCTCGATATGGCCTTTTGTATCAGTTGAACGGATGCTTGGTAGGTTATTAATTGGTTGTAAGCATGACGCCATGCTGGTGTTGCAGGTGCAGTTTGTCTACCTACGCTGCTGCAATAGCGTGATATGAGGTGCACGTGTTATTGCCCGTTTCACCCAAGGATAGAAGAGAAACCCAGGAGGGTAAAGGGCTGTTGCTAAGCGCCCTTAGCGGGGGTAAGCTGGAGAGCCTAGGTTCCTCTTTGCATAGAGATTTGCTTATCTGAAGGCGAAAGCGAAACGGGGCCAAATAGCAGAATGGCCTTCTAGCCGGCCTATTGCATGCTGGAGATGCGCGTGGCGCGCATGGCGAATAGTTAGTGTTGCTGGAGAGAGACGGCCTCTTTTTGGCAAGTAGGATGCCGAACCAACTGATATGGAGTTCAGGCAATACACCCTGCGGGCGTTTGGTTGGCAGAGTGTACGGTGGCTCGCCTTATACGCAGCATCAGAGGCATTTAGGGGGCACCGTAAGCACTGTGGACGTGCGAGCATTCGGGCAGGCGCGAGCTGGCGCTGCTCAGATATCTCCGGCCTGGTGGGCGGCATGCCAAGCAAGCTGTGCACTCTAGGCGTGCCCATCTCTAAGCGCCCAATCGAAACACTGTATGCGCAGCTAAGTTTGTCCTGAGTTACGCTACCCCAACAGCGCTTCATTATGGCAGCATTCTCCAAAGCAAGTACGGGTCTATATCATGCCTGGGCGAGTTGAACTGGCCAGTCAGTTTACACCGGTACTACACCAAGGTCCGCATTGAATATGCATAACTGTCTGTTCAACCACTGGGAAGACCAGCTGCGCCTACCGTAAACGCTTTTGGTTTTGGAGTATGATTTGCCTGGATTGGCAAGCGTCGGATTCTCCGAGTCCAGAGTGTACGCGCACATGCGCCTTTGTTGCATGAGGTGGTCCTCCATTGCCGAATACCCTGCGTTGCAGTTGCAGTCATCGAGGCTTGGGTGTTCGCCCCTGTGTGTAGGACCAGCGAAAACCGCAAAGACGTGCACGCCGTTGTACACTAGTCTGCTTGTGGGCGCGTTTGCGTCGCTCAACGTTTGGCTGTGGATTCCAGGGCTCGCGATGGGAATTGTGCTGGCTTGCGCACGGCAGTAGGCCTCGCAGAAAGGCATCTGCAACACAGCTATATTTTAGCTTCACTTGCGTTCACATAGGTTCCCTTGTTTGGAGTGTTGAAGGCGAGTAGTTGTTAGTGTTATGCGTGCACGTAGAGCGTTATGGGGAGCAAATGGTGTCCAAGTCAGCCCTGTTGCATCTGCGCTTCTCTCCTTCGAAAGCCCGAGAAGCACGATGTGTGCATGCACGGTGTGCAGGCGTGTAGAAGGCTTTCTTTCTTCAATGAAGACTTTGCTTGGACGGCTCTGGCGCACGACGGGGAGCCACGTGAAACGCGTAGTTGTGAACAACAGAGGAATTCTGTTGGCCTAACCGTTCGGCTCATGAGAGAGCACGAAGTTTGTGGGTAGTTTTACTGCACGGGGAAGCTGTAGTGGCAGTCCGTTCCCTTGTGCTCGAAGTCGTTTTGCATTATTTAGACAAGTAAGCAGGCAGGAAGCGCAACCGACCTACTGACCTTAATAATGTTCTGTACTATGTAGAAAAGGCAAACCTGAAGGCCGCCACAGTACGTGTGGTCGTTGACCATCATTCAGGCTATGGCGTTGAGACAGGCGGCGCATGGCATGCTTGTGTTCGAGAGAGTCAGAGACAGGATTATACAGCTTTAGAATGATTGCTAGGGAGTTCATGTATAGAAGTACAAAAGTAGCTAATTTGTCTACTAGTTCGTGAGTGCAGACGACAAACCTCTGCCTTGGCTAAACCACATGCCTTATAGTGGCAGGGCATACGCAGGCTATGCTTCTGCCTTTCGCTGGGCGCTGCTAAGCAGCACGGCAGGCGTACCGTGAGGTTGCGTATGCTGCGTAATGGTGTTTTAGGTGTTGTGAGGAGATTGGACCCTGCATGCGGTGCTGGCAAGCGCGTGTAAACGTCGGCGTCAGCGCATTTGATTTAGGGTACCACATCTGTCGCCTGTCGCTAGCAAGTTCTTTCTCCTTTGTGAGCATGAGCGCAAACGTTATCAAGGCAATGATTCCATGTTTGCGAGGAACGCGGAGATCACCGGTGTACGTAGAGTAGGCTATGCCAAATGTCATGTTTGCTTTGAAGGGGGGGATGGCGGAATATGAGGGTGGGGTGCAGACCGTTCCGTCATGAAGCAGGATGTTGAAATTTTGCGACTATCTGCTTCGGACATATCAGATCAGGGCGAAGCGGCTTCCTAGCTTGCGCGTTGTCTGTTCCAGCCTCTTGTCAAGTTGGAGTGAGATTATGCCTATATTTTTATAGGTAGGTCTGAGTGTGCATGTCGTGGCACTTGAGCAGCGGCTATCGTGGCTCGTTTGTTTGGCTGGCAAGATGCATTTGAAGTGTCATGGTGAGCTGTTTGTTCGGTTGTATGCGACGTTTTTTAGTGGGTCTGTGTGTGGGTGAGCATGTATCCGTGTATAACTCAACCACACAGTTCACAGTGCGCTTATTAAACGGGAAAGGCGCACTCCGAAGAGAGCAGCGATTTTGCTACTTTGACTGGCAGGACCACTAGGCGCGTCAGTATAAGGTGACCTGCTCACAGATGTTTAGAGCCATGCAGTTTGCAAATGGATGCGTGCGTGTGTGGCGCAGACAGTACGATCGCTAGAGGCGTGGGCCGTATAATTGGTATTGGCACAGCACAATGCTCTGCAATAAAACATCCCAGTTTGGTAGTTATAGCTTGCTCCTCATTAGTTGCGTTTTTGGTAGGCATTCTGCGATCGTGATACAGGTGAGCACCGTACGTCGGCAAGACCATATTCGGTGGCTACGTTGAACAAGGGCTTAGAGGACAAAGTCGAAGAACCCGTTCAGCACCAAGCACTGTCACTTTTAGGCGATTCAGGTTTACCCAGAGATTAATTTACAGCCACTAACACACTGCGTGGGATTCCTACTCATGTGAGGCTGCACATCGACTGCGTTTCAGGGCGTGCGCTGAGACATCCGGCTTTTGCATGCAAAAGAAGCATGCCTAAGCGCTCAGGCGCCGGCGACGCGATGTTGTTTGTAGCGTCTTTCCCCAAACCCAAACCAGGAGCCCTATAACGTACGGTGAGTGTTACGCACCACCATTGCAATAAAAGGACTGACGCTACAAGACGCCGTGCTTCAGATGCACGTGAGAGCGCTGAGTAAAAGAGGTTGAAGCTGGTGGTGGGGAGCGCCTTTACCTTGGAGGACATGCGCAGTTGTGCGGGGGAAGCAGACCAGCGGCAGTGCGCAACGAAATTGCAGCATTGGCGGAGTATGGGGCAGCTGGTGTGACAGCGTCAATACAATACAAATATAGGAGAGTAGACGTCTGGCAGTGGAACTGTTTTGCCTGGGTTCGGCTAAGGGTCATGCTGGACATGGCTTTTTGTGTCGGTTGAACTGACGCTTGGTAGATTATTAATTGGTTGTAGGCATGGCGCCATGCAGGTTTTGCAGGTGTGGTTTGTCTACCTACGCTGCTGCATAAGCGTGGGATGATCAGCGCGTGCTAACGCGCTTTCTGCCGAGCAGCAGGGCATAATGGCACCGCGAGACACTGATGGAAAAGCATATCCGTTATGTGTGTATAGCGTTTTGAAAACCAGATGGCTAACACAAATTAACGATCGACGGTGAAGTATATTTCCCTGTGGCATGCTGAGTGCAAGGGATAGTGCAGTGCGGCGCGGAGGGGGCAAAACCAGTATATTGGTAAGAGCCGACCCCCTTATGGGACGTAGAGTATCGGAAGGGGTGGCGTTAGGTTCACACCCTACAAGCGCCACGTTCTCCTGGAGCAGAGCTTACTTTGCTTCGCCTTGTGTGCAGCATCGTTCTGCAGTTCGAGGCATCCGGCCCAGCATCCATTGCTACCATGCCCAGACTAATCCATGCGTTGCATTGGAACGCTAGCATAGGTAGCTTTGAAGGGCAGCGTGATGCGTGTGGAAGTTGTATATATCTTATGGGATCGTGTTTGGACGGGTGGCTCATGCCATGTATGTTTTGAAAAAAAGCGGGCAATAGCATTTTACAGTTGCAGCACGCGTTGCTGGGGACGTCATTTATACAAGGATAGAGTTGCTACCTTGCCTGCTAGTTTGTGCGTGCCGGTCAGAAGCCTCTGCCCCCACTAGAACGCATGCCTTATAGTCGCAGGGCATAGGCTGATGGCGCTTCTGCTTTTCGTTTGCCGTAGCTGAGAACGCCGACAGGTAAACAGCAATGGTGTGCCTGCTGCGTAATGGTGTTTTAGGTGTTCTAAGGACATTGGACCCTGCATGCAGCGCTGGCACGGGCATGTAAACACGAACGTCGGCACATTTGTTTTGGGGTACCACAGCTGTGCCTAGCAAGTTCTTTCTCCTTTGTGAGCGTGAGCGCAAACGTTATCAAGGCAAGGATTCCGTGATTGCAGGGAACGCGAAGATCACCGGTGTACGTAGAGTAGGCTGTGCCAAACGTCATGCTTGCTTTGAAGGAGGGGAAGGCTGAATATGAGGGTGGGGTGCAGACCGTTCCGTCATGAAGCAGGATGTTGAAATTTTGCGACTATCTGCTTCGGACATATCAGATCAGGGCGAAGCGGCTTCCTAGCTTGCGCGTTGTCTGTTCCAGCCTCTTGTCAAGTTGGAGTGAGATTATGCCTATATTTTTATAGGTAGGTCTGAGTGTGCATGTCGTGGCACTTGAGCAGCGGCTATCGTGGCTCGTTTGTTTGGCTGGCAAGATGCATTTGAAGTGTCATGGTGAGCTGTTTGTTCGGTTGTATGCGACGTTTTTTAGTGGGTCTGTGTGTGGGTGAGCATGTATCCGTGTATAACTCAACCACACAGTTCACAGTGCGCTTATTAAACGGGAAAGGCGCACTCCGAAGAGAGCAGCGATTTTGCTACTTTGACTGGCAGGACCACTAGGCGCGTCAGTATAAGGTGACCTGCTCACAGATGTTTAGAGCCATGCAGTTTGCAAATGGATGCGTGCGTGTGTGGCGCAGACAGTACGATCGCTAGAGGCGTGGGCCGTATAATTGGTATTGGCACAGCACAATGCTCTGCAATAAAACATCCCAGTTTGGTAGTTATAGCTTGCTCCTCATTAGTTGCGTTTTTGGTAGGCATTCTGCGATCGTGATACAGGTGAGCACCGTACGTCGGCAAGACCATATTCGGTGGCTACGTTGAACAAGGGCTTAGAGGACAAAGTCGAAGAACCCGTTCAGCACCAAGCACTGTCACTTTTAGGCGATTCAGGTTTACCCAGAGATTAATTTACAGCCACTAACACACTGCGTGGGATTCCTACTCATGTGAGGCTGCACATCGACTGCGTTTCAGGGCGTGCGCTGAGACATCCGGCTTTTGCATGCAAAAGAAGCATGCCTAAGCGCTCAGGCGCCGGCGACGCGATGTTGTTTGTAGCGTCTTTCCCCAAACCCAAACCAGGAGCCCTATAACGTACGGTGAGTGTTACGCACCACCATTGCAATAAAAGGACTGACGCTACAAGACGCCGTGCTTCAGATGCACGTGAGAGCGCTGAGTAAAAGAGGTTGAAGCTGGTGGTGGGGAGCGCCTTTACCTTGGAGGACATGCGCAGTTGTGCGGGGGAAGCAGACCAGCGGCAGTGCGCAACGAAATTGCAGCATTGGCGGAGTATGGGGCAGCTGGTGTGACAGCGTCAATACAATACAAATATAGGAGAGTAGACGTCTGGCAGTGGAACTGTTTTGCCTGGGTTCGGCTAAGGGTTATGCTGGACATGGCTTTTTGTGTCGGTTGAACTGACGCTTGGTAGATTATTAATTAATTGTAGGCATGGCGCCATGCAGGTTTTGCAGGTGTGGTTTGTCTACCTACGCTGCTGCATAAGCGTGGGATGATCAGCGCGTGCTAACGCGCTTTCTGCCGAGCAGCAGGGCATAATGGCACCGCGAGACACTGATGGAAAAGCATATCCGTTATGTGTGTATAGCGTTTTGAAAACCAGATGGCTAACACAAATTAACGATCGACGGTGAAGTATATTTCCCTGTGGCATGCTGAGTGCAAGGGATAGGGCAGTGCGGCGCGGAGGGGGCAAAACCAGTATATTGGTAAGAGCCGACCCCCTTATGGGACGTAGAGTATCGAAAGGGGTGGCGTTAGGTTCACACCCTACAAGCGCCACGTTCTCCTGGAGCAGAGCTTACTTTGCTTCGCCTTGTGTGCAGCATCGTTCTGCAGTTCGAGGCATCCGGCCCAGCATCCATTGCTACCATGCCCAGACTAATCCATGCGTTGCATTGGAACGCTAGCATAGGTAGCTTTGAAGGGCAGCGTGATGCGTGTGGAAGTTGTATATATCTTATGGGATCGTGTTTGGACGGGTGGCTCATGCCATGTATGTTTTGAAAAAAAGCGGGCAATAGCATTTTACAGTTGCAGCACGCGTTGCTGGGGACGTCATTTATACAAGGATAGAGTTGCTACCTTGCCTGCTAGTTTGTGCGTGCCGGTCAGAAGCCTCTGCCCCCACTAGAACGCATGCCTTATAGTCGCAGGGCATAGGCTGATGGCGCTTCTGCTTTTCGTTTGCCGTAGCTGAGAACGCCGACAGGTAAACAGCAATGGTGTGCCTGCTGCGTAATGGTGTTTTAGGTGTTCTAAGGACATTGGACCCTGCATGCAGCGCTGGCACGGGCATGTAAACACGAACGCCGGCACATTTGTTGTGGGGTACCACAGCTGTGCCTAGCAAGTTCTTTCTCCTTTGTGAGCGTGAGCGCAAACGTTATCAAGGCAAGGATTCCGTGCTTGCAGGGAACGCGAAGATCACCGGTGTACGTAGAGAAGGCTGTGCCAAACGTCATGCTTGCTTTGAAGGAGGGGAAGGCTGAATATGAGGGTGGGGCGCAGACCGTTCCGTCATGAAGCAGGATGTTGAAATTTTGCGACTATCTGCTTCGGACATATCAGATCAGGGCGAAGCGGCTTCCTAGCTTGCGCGTTGTCTGTTCGAGCCTCTTGTCAAGTTGGAGTGAGGTTATGCCTATATTTTTATAGGTAGGTCTGAGTGTGCATGTCGTGGCACTTGAGCAGCGGCTATCGTGGCTCGTTTGTTTGGCTGGCAAGATGCATTTGAAGTGTCATGGTGAGCTGTTTGTTCGGTTGTATGCAAGCTTTGTTAATGGGACTGTGCGTGGGTGAGCATGCCTCGGTGCATACCTCGATCACACAGTTTAGGCAGGCGGTTATAAATCGCAAAAGGCACAGTGTGAGGAGAAGGACCTCTCTTGCATGTGGTTGGTATCGGCGCATTGATGACCAGGGCGGCCATTATCGTCTCTACGAAATGGGCTGCACAGAAGATTGCAAATCCTCCCAGCTTGCAAATGGTTGTGTGTGTGTTCCGCAGAGAGTAAGAAGGCTAGAGGCGTTGGCATCATCATTGGTCTATGGAAAGCACTATGTTCTGCTGTAGAACATTTCAGACTTAGCAGTCGTGCTGTGAACGCCATGAGATGCGTGTTAGGAGGCATGCTTCTCTGATAAAAGGGAGAACACACTGCTGTGTGTTTAAGTTGATAAAGGGGTTAGATGACAAAGTCGAAACAGCCAGGCAGAACCGAACATTGTTATCTTTGGGCAATTCACGATCAAGCAGATGTAAGCCTAGGGCGAGTAGCATCTTGCACTGCCTTGTTACTACTCTAAGGCGATGCATCGCCTGCGTTCCAGGAAGTGCGCTGATATGCACGGCGCCTTTTGTCTGGCACACGAAGGATGCCTAGGGGCTCATGTGAGGGGAACGCCAAGCTGGATATGGTTTTGTTGCGCGAACCAGCAACCTCATGATGTACGCTGAGTGTTACGCACCACCACTGCAATAAAAGGAATGACGCTACAAGACGCCGTGCTTCAGACGCACGTGAGAGCGCTGAATAAAGGAGGTTGAAGCTGGTGGTGGGGAGCGCCTTTACCTTGGAGGACATGCGCAGTTGTGTGGGGGAAGCAGACCACTGTCAGTGCGCAACGAAATTGCAGCATTGGCGGAGTATGGGGCAGCTGGTGTGACAGCGTCAATACAATACAAATATAGGAGAGTAGACGTCTGGCAGTGGAACTGTTTTGCCTGGGTTCGGCTAAGGGTCATGCTGGACATGGCTTTTTGTGTCGGTTGAACTAATGCTTGGTAGATTATTAATTGGTTGTAGGCATGGCGCCATGCAGGTTTTGCAGGCGTGGTTTGTCTACCTACGCTGCTGCATAAGCGTGGGATGATCAGCGCGTGCTAACGCGCTTTCTGCCGAGCAGCAGGGCATAATGGCACCGCGAGACACTGATGGAAAAGCATATCCGTTATGTGTGTATAGCGTTTTGAAAACCAGATGGCTAACACAAATTAACGATCGACGGTGAAGTATATTTCCCTGTGGCATGCTGAGTGCAAGGGATAGGGCAGTGCGGCGCGGAGGGGGCAAAACCAATATACTGGTAAGAGCCGACCCCCTTATGGGACGTAGAGTATCGAAAGGGGTGACGTTAGGTACACAACCTACAAGCGCCACGTTTTCCTGGAGCAGAGCGTACGTTGCTTCGCCTTGTGTGCAGCATCGTTCTGCAGTTCGAGGCATCCGGCCCAGCATCCATTGCTACCATGCCCAGACTAATCCATGCGTTGCATTGGAACGCTAGCATAGGTAGCTTTGAAGGGCAGCGTGATGCGTGTGGAAGTTGTATATATCTTATGGGATCGTGTTTGGACGGGTGGCTCATGCCATGTATGTTTTGAAAAAAAGCGGGCAATAGCATTTTACAGTTGCAGCACGCGTTGCTGGGGACGTCATTTATACAAGGATAGAGTTGCTACCTTGCCTGCTAGTTTGTGCGTGCCGGTCAGAAGCCTCTGCCCCCACTAGAACGCATGCCTTATAGTCGCAGGGCATAGGCTGATGGCGCTTCTGCTTTTCGTTTGCCGTAGCTGAGAACGCCGACAGGTAAACAGCAATGGTGTGCCTGCTGCGTAATGGTGTTTTAGGTGTTCTAAGGACATTGGACCCTGCATGCAGCGCTGGCACGGGCATGTAAACACGAACGTCGGCACATTTGTTTTGGGGTACCACAGCTGTGCCTAGCAAGTTCTTTCTCCTTTGTGAGCGTGAGCGCAAACGTTATCAAGGCAAGGATTCCGTGCTTGCAGGGAACGCGAAGATCACCGGTGTACGTAGAGTAGGCTGTGCCAAACGTCATGCTTGCTTTGAAGGAGGGGAAGGCTGAATATGAGGGTGGGGTGCAGACCGTTCCGTCATGAAGCAGGATGTTGAAATTTTGCGACTATCTGCTTCGGACATATCAGATCAGGGCGAAGCGGCTTCCTAGCTTGCGCGTTGTCTGTTCGAGCCTCTTGTCAAGTTGGAGTGAGATTATGCCTATATTTTTATAGGTAGGTCTGAGTGTGCATGTCGTGGCACTTGAGCAGCGGCTATCGTGGCTCGTTTGTTTGGCTGGCAAGATGCATTTGAAGTGCCACGGTGAGCTGTTTGTTCGGTTGTATGCAAGCTTTGTTAATGGGACTGTGCGTGGGTGAGCATGCCTCGGTGCATACCTCGATCACACAGTTTAGGCAGGCGGTTATAAATCGCAAAAGGCACAGTGTGAGGAGAAGGACCTCTCTTGCATGTGGTTGGTATCGGCGCATTGATGACCAGGGCGGCCATTATCGTCTCTACGAAATGGGCTGCACAGAAGATTGCAAATCCTCCCAGCTTGCAAATGGTTGTGTGTGTGTTCCGCAGAGAGTAAGAAGGCTAGAGGCGTTGGCATCATCATTGGTCTATGGAAAGCACTATGTTCTGCTGTAGAACATTTCAGACTTAGCAGTCGTGCTGTGAACGCCATGAGATGCGTGTTAGGAGGCATGCTTCTCTGATAAAAGGGAGAACACACTGCTGTGTGTTTAAGTTGATAAAGCGGTTAGATGACAAAGTCGAAACAGCCAGGCAGAACCGAACATTGTTATCTTTGGGCAATTCACGATCAAGCAGATGTAAGCCTAGGGCGAGTAGCATCTTGCACTGCCTTGTTACTACTCTAAGGCGATGCATCGCCTGCGTTCCAGGAAGTGCGCTGATATGCACGGCGCCTTTTGTCTGGCACACGAAGGATGCCTAGGGGCTCATGTGAGGGGAACGCCAAGCTGGATATGGTTTTGTTGCGCGAACCAGCAACCTCATGATGTACGCTGAGTGTTACGCACCACCACTGCAATAAAAGGAATGACGCTACAAGACGCCGTGCTTCAGACGCACGTGAGAGCGCTGAATAAAGGAGGTTGAAGCTGGTGGTGGGGAGCGCCTTTACCTTGGAGGACATGCGCAGTTGTGTGGGGGAAGCAGACCACTGTCAGTGCGCAACGAAATTGCAGCATTGGCGGAGTATGGGGCAGCTGGTGTGACAGCGTCAATACAATACAAATATAGGAGAGTAGACGTCTGGCAGTGGAACTGTTTTGCCTGGGTTCGGCTAAGGGTCATGCTGGACATGGCTTTTTGTGTCGGTTGAACTAATGCTTGGTAGATTATTAATTGGTTGTAGGCATGGCGCCATGCAGGTTTTGCAGGCGTGGTTTGTCTACCTACGCTGCTGCATAAGCGTGGGATGATCAGCGCGTGCTAACGCGCTTTCTGCCGAGCAGCAGGGCATAATGGCACCGCGAGACACTGATGGAAAAGCATATCCGTTATGTGTGTATAGCGTTTTGAAAACCAGATGGCTAACACAAATTAACGATCGACGGTGAAGTATATTTCCCTGTGGCATGCTGAGTGCAAGGGATAGGGCAGTGCGGCGCGGAGGGGGCAAAACCAATATACTGGTAAGAGCCGACCCCCTTATGGGACGTAGAGTATCGAAAGGGGTGACGTTAGGTACACAACCTACAAGCGCCACGTTCTCCTGGAGCAGAGCGTACGTTGCTTCGCCTTGTGTGCAGCATCGTTCTGCAGTTCGAGGCATCCGGCCCAGCATCCATTGCTACCATGCCCAGACTAATCCATGCGTTGCATTGGAACGCTAGCATAGGTAGCTTTGAAGGGCAGCGTGATGCGTGTGGAAGTTGTATATATCTTATGGGATCGTGTTTGGACGGGTGGCTCATGCCATGTATGTTTTGAAAAAAAGCGGGCAATAGCATTTTACAGTTGCAGCACGCGTTGCTGGGGACGTCATTTATACAAGGATAGAGTTGCTACCTTGCCTGCTAGTTTGTGCGTGCCGGTCAGAAGCCTCTGCCCCCACTAGAACGCATGCCTTATAGTCGCAGGGCATAGGCTGATGGCGCTTCTGCTTTTCGTTTGCCGTAGCTGAGAACGCGGACAGGTAAACAGCAATGGTGTGTCTGCTGCGTAATGGTGTTTTAGGTGTTCTAAGGACATTGGACCCTGCATGCAGCGCTGGCACGGGCATGTAAACACGAACGTCGGCACATTTGTTTTGGGGTACCACAGCTGTGCCTAGCAAGTTCTTTCTCCTTTGTGAGCGTGAGCGCAAACGTTATCAAGGCAAGGATTCCGTGCTTGCAGGGAACGCGAAGATCACCGGTGTACGTAGAGTAGGCTGTGCCAAACGTCATGCTTGCTTTGAAGGAGGGGAAGGCTGAATATGAGGGTGGGGTGCAGACCGTTCCGTCATGAAGCAGGATGTTGAAATTTTGCGACTATCTGCTTCGGACATATCAGATCAGGGCGAAGCGGCTTCCTAGCTTGCGCGTTGTCTGTTCGAGCCTCTTGTCAAGTTGGAGTGAGATTATGCCTATATTTTTATAGGTAGGTCTGAGTGTGCATGTCGTGGCACTTGAGCAGCGGCTATCGTGGCTCGTTTGTTTGGCTGGCAAGATGCATTTGAAGTGCCACGGTGAGCTGTTTGTTCGGTTGTATGCGTCTCCGCGCTTATGTAGTTCCGTGGGTTATGCATGTGTCCGTGTGTAGCCTAACCGCAGAGTTCAGGGAGGCGGGAATCAATATCAATGTAAAAATACACTGTGCGAGGACAGCGATCGCCCTAACATGTGAACACTTTTATGGCATTATCTGTAAGGTTGCCCGGGGTCTTCAATGGCAAATGGCCTGCTCACAAGAATGTGCAATCTTTCTCCTTGTGTGTAGTACAGAGAGTAGGATTGCTAGAGGCGTGCGCAGCATCTTTTTTGTTGGCAAAGCACTTTGGGCGTTGAGGCTGTTCCCTTACGAAGCTGGTTGTTGACGTCTTCTGATTTTCTCTGACGGGCATATCAGAACACGAAGAAGCAGAGTCCTAAACTGTACGCTGTCTGGTCGAGCATTGGTGCATCGTACCAGGCAAGCTATGCTGATAAAACTGGGAAGCAGCATGTTGCGTCTTTGCGTTGAAATGCGCCTAGACTGCAGCGTTGAAACAGCCAGCACTTAACGCTGTTATCTTTAGGCTATTTATGACCAACAGGAGAGTAGTTTGCAACGAGCAGAATCGTGCTTCTGCCGTGAGGTGATGCATTGGCTGCATTCCAGGGAGTACGTTTATAGGCCACATGATTGAGTCAAAGAAAGAAGACCTTTGGGGCCGGGGGCCCCAAATGTTCTGAGCCAACCCTAACCGGGGGGCGCAGAAGTGTGGCTGAATGCTTTGGACTACGGGGAACTGTATGCACCATTGGCAGATGGCTGCCAGTACTTATTTTTGGCTTTTACAGGTGTCGGTTGCATGCAGTATGTGTGTATAAGTGTGAACGTGCGCACGCCGGTCAGCACCAGCGAGGCAAAATCCGTGTGTTGTTAGGGATATGACACCATACGAGAGATTTGCAAACTACGCAGTCACGAATTCAGTGTTGCAGCTGGCGAAGGGACCGTTAGTCCAACACACATTATCAGGCGGAGCTCGGCTTGTTGACTGCCGATGAATCGAAGGGCCAATATCAACCCTACATCTTGCGCAGGATGAGGCGACCCTACGCGTTAATTTGGAGAAACCAAATCGAGTTCTCAGAAAACGAAAACAACTACGGTGGTGTGCACGGCTTGCCTACAGAAATGCGAAGCATACTATTGCTCGAAGCCTTGCTTAAGGAAGCCAGTGGACTAATCATTAGAAGGTAGATGCATCGACTCTGTCGAAGGCTGGGAATGGCACTAGTATGGCCCTGCAACGCTTGGCACAGCTTTAAATCTGGAATGCCCGTGGCTTACAGAACCGTCCAGGTAGTGACGCTGAGTGCTTGTGGGCAGTGGCTGATCGACGATGCGATTTACTTACAGCAGAAGTCATGTTGGGGAGTTTGAGCTGGGATGGGGGAGGCCGGGGTATGTTAATGAATGCATCGCGTCTGGCAAGTTTAGTAAATATTGTTGATATGCCATTTTTCGAGCAGTGGCCTTGCTGGCTTTCACTTGCCTTGGCATAACCCGGCATGCCGCTGTGCCCGGCGACGAAATCGGTTAGCTGGGATGTCCGATGTCCGATTAAGAATTGCGAAGTGCAAGCTGGTGTGAAACCGAAACTACTCATGCAGATGCAAAATCGGCATACCTTCCGACTAGACGGATGTGCCTACTAACTGTACCCGCGAAATTCAGGTAGTAGGTGGAGATTTTCGCGCACGAGGGAGCCGTGGTAATCCACGTGATTGCACATAGTCGTGGGTTGTATCGGGCGACGCGCATGGGACGTGTTTTGTTTCCTATCAGCGAGCTAAAATGCAGCAGCATCCAGATTTAGAATTCTAGACCCCATATTGAGAATTTCAGTGCCGGTTTTCAATTGCCAGGTTAGCCGCAAAGTACCAGCAATAGCCCTGAAGGCTCCCATTACAAGCCCTGGGGGTAAAACGAAATTCGTGGGATTGAAGTTTTTTCCTAATTATATATGAGGGGCTCATAAATAGGTTTTTTGCCTATGGCATTCCCGAGCAGACTAGTTTAATGATCGGCGAAAACTCTGTCGGCCTTTTGCCTCGAAGCTTCTAGGTTGAGCGCAATGGTGCAGTGTGCCCACCTGGCCGTCAACCACCTGGGTGCTGCGATCTGCATTTACTCGTTATATTTGGCATCAAATCGCCTCTCTCCACGTACCCTATGTGGGCGCCAACTAATTTAATGCGTTTCGAAAAACCTTCAAGCCTAGGCATAGCAGGCATAACTGAATTGGCGCGGGTAAAGCGGACGACAAAGCCACTGGATGAAGCGAATCAGGGAATCTGAGTAATGCTGCTAGCACTGGTTGCAGACGGCAGCCAAATATTTAATGTTCCTTCTGCGCGATAATGTGACTCGAGCGGAGTCGTGTAAGATGTGAACGTGTTTCACGTACCTGCTAAGTATAGATAGAAGGTGGATTCACGTGCCTGCTGGGAATTGGTCTTACACGCCGTCGTACCATCATTCCACAGTTTGTGCGCGCATCCCGGCAGATGAAACGCATTGCATTATAGTGTGGGTTCTCTTGAGTATACCTAGCTTTGTGATTATGAATATCAGCAGGTGGGCAGAAGGGGGCTATGCCCCTTCATATGACCAGTTGGTGACAGGAGAAGCGCGGCCATGGGTGTGGCCCTTGAGGGGTGTCGCATCAGCACAGACAAGCCATGTCTATCCGTATCTACGTATGGGTGGCACCATGAAAGAACGTGGAGCCTATGGGCTAGAGTAGGCACCGCAAATCCAACCGCTGATGCGTTGTATACCCAAGGTATTGTGCACTTGGTGCCCCCAACGCTGGGTACGAACTAATCCCTTTACTTGCAGACTCGTCGCGGAATAGTAGCCGGGAGGGATGAAAGGGCTAGGCACTGACTGGAGTCCAAGAAAATGCTCCTCCGAGTTACGGTGCGAAGCTGAATGTAAGATGCAGCATACACTTACGGCACTCCGCTGGAGAGAAACCCTCCTTAAAGCCACTTACACATAGCTACTAAGCGCGCCTTAGCTGTGTTGGCAAGGTTTACGTTGGTGTGGTCTGTGGAGGCTGGCGCATGCTATCCTAGGCCTTTATTTTACGGCAGGTTCGCTTTACTGCGGCAATGCGAATGCTCGTGATTCCAACGCTTCCCTTCTTCTGCCTATGGCAGGGAACAACTGGCTCAGTAATATTGGCTGTTTCTGTCTGCTCACTGGCCAGCTCTGATTGATGTGCTCTCTTGGGTTTGCACGCTCACTTCTTGCTTGCAGGAGGGCGCTTCTGGCAGCTCGAGAAACAGAATCAAGTCGCGAGCATGCTCCATGTGATGCATTGTCTCTATGCAATGACAACTTCGTAGGTCCAAAGCCACATGTACCGGATCTGCGCGACATAGCATGAATTTTTCTTTGCCCATATCCCCTGAGCGGCGAGCCTCATGTAGGCTTGTGGGATGGATCACAATTAGCCTTGCTTGAGCGAAGAAAGACGCGAAGAACGCGTGTAGCGAAAGCTGTCCCAGAAGAGCCTGGTGTTTGGTTTGCATCAGGGAGTACGCGTATTTGTATGTGGCACTGCATGACATTTGACAACAGCAGCTGTGATTGTAGATGACGAGTGGCTCAAGAACCAAGTTATTCTCCAATATGCGCCGCAGTGTGCACGGAGGAATTGTGTTGGTTGGGAGAATAGGAAGATTCGTGCCTTCCTGTTGTTGTGCGCCAGAGTTTGGGCAACAAATTCCAGCTGCCTAAAGCACACCACAGTGCTACGTTTGTGCTAGAGGTGTCTGGTGAGCAAAGCAACACCGCGTGGTCTATTTCGCTGATATCAGCATTTCGTTCGGGTCTGCTAATCCTTTGAGACACAGAAGCAGTGGTGGGTGCTGGGGCGAGGACGCAGATGCTTGGTGAGCGCACGCCCCGTAGTAAGAGCTCTCAACATTCTCACTGGTCCTTCCAAGAGGCCTCTAGAACGAGCAAAGCCTGTTGGCACTGGAATACGCGTGTTCGTCTTGCTGGCTCTCTATTGCTGACGCGGCGAGCGACCAGCTAGGTAATTATCACAGGACACTGAAGCAAACTTGTCGTGGGGTGGAGGGGCCAAAGAAAGCCGAGCTAAATATAGGCTGCGAGGAAGGTGAACACGCCTTGGAGCATATCACCTTAGGAGCATGGAAAGGTGAAAGCGAACGCTCCCTGCACAAGACAGAACACCGCTAGACACGCCTCGCCCGTTTCACAATTTCCTGTCCTTCTGCCAACAAAGAGCTGCATCCAATCTCAATAGGTGCCCGAACATTTCCATTCGCCGGAAGGTTTCTCTGTACCAAACGCAGTTGCCGTAAGAATTCAACAGACTGATGAAGACGCTTCACGATATTACTTCAGTGCACGGAGATGAGTTTATGCAGCTGCTGGTCGGGTGTAAGATGCCAGGGGATTCCTTGGAACGGACTCTGTTTGGGGGGCTTGAATGCTGATTCAGAAAGTATGGGCGTTTGGCGGGCAGGTGTAGGAGCTCTGATGACGCTGAAGCGCAGGTGCCAGTGGTGCGTGGATGAGCAGAGACGGCGAGGATGTGCTTTGCGTGCCTTGTATATGTGGCATCGACGTTTTGGGTGCAAGCCCGAAGTGATGCTAAGGCATGATGCAAATGTTTGCGGCGAGTGGCTCGGCGGTCGCATTTCTCTTGTCCACAGTGAGCATCGACGAAGGACGTCGCTTCGAGGGATGCCGATATGCGGTAGAAGTCATGCAGGCCTCTGAGCAAGCGTGTCGTCAGCATGAGCACTTTATGCGTAGTGGGATAGCAGTGAGATGTGCGCTTTGCATGCGGGGGAGCTAGGCGAGTATTGACGAGTGTTGGTGGATGGAGAGTGCACAGTGGCCTGGGTTTAAGTTGAGGCAAACGTGAGTGGTCACAACACGTGAGTAGCTGGAACTGGACGATGATTCGCAAAAGCGACGCAATATCTATGCGGTGTTTTAGGAACATTCTAGCTGGCGTCCAAAAGGTTGTGGACGAGTGGATGCTGAGCAGCATAGTTGCTTGTAGTGGCAGCATAATGGAAGAACGGAGGCGGTGGATGCCGCTTTGCGTTTTCGGCTACATTATATTACACTTGGCGACGGGTGCAGCGCGAGGTGCATATGATCAGCAAGGGATGGCAAGTTCTGCCTTGGCGGGTATAGAGTATCTGGACCGTCTGGGCTTACGCTTGTGTGGATGGGTGTCGTTTCGGGTTGTTGGAGTGTGAGCAGCGCCGAAGCTGCCGATCTCACGGTACGTGTGTGTCGATTCGCCACAACGCACCTCCAAGGGACGACATATGCTCAACGCCTTTGAGTAGAGGGGATGTGAGTTGTGGTAGCTGATAGACGGGTATGCATTGTGGAAGGGCCGGCTGTTGGATACGTGGATGTGCAGGAAAGGGGGGCAGGTGAAGCGTATCGAGCACGGGCTCGTAAGCAACTAGCTATTCGGTTTGCACCATAGATTATTCATGTTTACTTTTGACCTGGTGGGTGTGCTGGCTCAGAGGCGCTGCGAATGGAGATGCTGTGGGTTTTGTCGAGTTTCATCTGCTTTGAGGTATGTGCAGAGGTGCACTAGCCGTGGATGCATGCAAGGATATTTGCATTCGCCGGAAGGTTTCTCTGTACCAAACGCAGTTGCCGTAAGAATTCAACAGACTGATGAAGACGCTTCACGATGTTACTTCGGTGCACGGAGATGAGTTTATGCAGCTGCTGGTCGGGTGTTAGATGTCAGGGGATTCCTTGGAACGGACTCTGTTTGGGGGGCTTGTATGCTGATTCAGAAAGTATGGGCGCTTGGCGGGCAGGTGTAGGAGCTCTGATGACGCTGAAGCGCAGGTGTCAATGGTGCGTGGATGATCAGAGACGGCGAGGAAGTGCTTTGCGTGCCTTGTATATGTGGCATCGAGGTTTTGGGTGCAAGCCCGAAGTGATGCTAAGGCATGATGCAAATGTTTGCGGCGAGTGGCTCGGCGGTCGCATTTCTCTTGTCCACAGTGAGCATCGGCGAAGGACGTCGCTTCGAGGCATGCCGATGTGCGGTAGAAGTCATGCAGGGCTCTGAGCAAGCGTGTCGTCAGCATGAGCACTTTATGCGTAGTGGGATAGCAGTGAGATGTGCGCTTTGCATGCGGGGGAGCTAGGCGAGTATTGACGAGTGTTGGTGGATGGAGAGTGCACAGTGGCCTGGGTTTAAGTTGAGGCAAACGTGAGTGGGCGCAGGACGTGAGCAGCTGGAACTGGACGATGCCTCGCAAAAGCAGACGCAATATCTATGCGGAGTTTTAGGAACATTCTAGCTGGCGTCCAGCGGGTTGTGGACGAGTGAATGCTGAGCAGGAAAGTTGCTTGTGGTAGCAGCATAATGGAAGAACGGAGGCGGTGGATGCGACTTTGCGTTTTCGGCTACATTATATTACACTTGGCGACGGGTGCAGCGCGAGGTGCATATGATCAGCAAGGGATGGCAAGTTCTGCCTTGGCGGGTATAGAGTATCTGGACCGTCTGGGCTTACGCTTGTGTGGATGGGTGTCGTTTCGGGTTGTTGGAGTGTGAGCAGCGCCGAAGCTGCCGATCTCACGGTACGTGTGTGTCGATTCGCCACAACGCACCTCCAAGGGACGACATATGCTCAACGCCTTTGAGTAGAGGGGATGTGAGTTGTGGTAGCTGATAGACGGGTATGCATTGTGGAAGGGCCGGCTGTTGGATACGTGGATGTGCAGGAAAGGGGGGCAGGTGAAGCGTATCGAGCACGGGCTCGTAAGCAACTAGCTATTCGGTTTGCACCATAGATTATTCATGTTTACTTTTGACCTGGTGGGTGTGCTGGCTCAGAGGCGCTGCGAATGGAGATGCTGCGGGTTTTGTCGAGTTTCATCTGCTTTAAGGTATGTGTAGAGGTGCACTAGCCGTGGATGCATGCAAGGATATTTGCATTCGCCGGAAGGTTTCTCTGTACCAAACGCAGTTGCCGTAAGAATTCAACAGACTGATGAAGACACTTGACGATGTTACTTCGGTGCACGCAGATGAGTTTATGCAGCTGCTGGTCGGGTGTTAGATGTCAGGGGATTCCTTGGAACGGACTCTATTCTGGGGGCTTGTATGTTGATTCATGAGATGGGCTTTTCAGGTGGCAGGTGTAGGAGCTCTGATGACGCTGAAGCGCAGGTGTCAATGATGCGTGGATGATCAGAGACGGCGAGGAAGTGCTTTGCGTGCCTTGTATATGTGGTATGGAGGTTTAGGGTGCAAGCCCGAAGTGATGCTAAGGCATGAGGCAATGTTTGCGGCGAGTGGCTCGGCGGTCGCATCTCTCTTGCCCACAGTGAGCGTCTGCGAAGCACGTCGCTTCGAGGGATGCCGATATGCGGTAGAAGTCATGCAGGGCTCTGAGCAAGCGCGTCGTCAGCATGAGCACTTTATGCGTAGTGGGATAGCAGTGAGATGTGCGCTTTGCATGCGGGGGAACTAGGCGAGTGTTGACGAGTGTTGGCGGATGGAGAGTGCACAGTGGCCTGGGTTTAAGTTGAGGCAAACGTGAGTGGGCGCAGGACGTGAGCAGCTGGAACTCGATGATGGCGCGCCAAAGCAAACGCAATATCTATGCGGTGTTTTAGGAACATTGTAGCTGGCGTCCAGCGGGTTGTGGACGAGTGGATGCTGAGCAGGATAGTTGCTTGTGGTAGCAGCATAATGGAAGAACGGAGGCGGTGGATGCGACTTTGCGTTTTCGGCTACATTATATTACACTTGGCGACGGGTGCAGCGCGAGGTGCATATGATCAGCAAGGGATGGCAAGTTCTGCCTTGGCGGGTATAGAGTATCTGGACCGTCTGGGCTTACGCTTGTGTGGATGGGTGTCGTTTCGGGTTGTTGGAGTGTGAGCAGCGCCGAAGCTGCCGATCTCACGGTACGTGTGTGTCGATTCGCCACAACGCACCTCCAAGGGACGACACATGCTCAACGCCTTTGAGTAGAGGGGATGTGAGTTGTGGTAGCTGATAGACGGGTATGCATTGTGGAAGGGCCGGCTGTTG
The DNA here is from genome assembly GCA_963920595.1 of Eimeria praecox. Lineage (NCBI taxonomy): Eukaryota > Apicomplexa > Conoidasida > Eucoccidiorida > Eimeriidae > Eimeria > Eimeria praecox. Next base: position 5,170,105 of record OY986950.1, read on the forward strand.
GATACGTGGATGTGCAGGAAAGGGGGGCAGGTGAAGCGTATCGAGCACGGGCTCGTAAGCAACTAGCTATTCGGTTTGCGCCATAGATTATTCATGTTTACTTTTGACCTGGTGGGTGTGCTGGCTCAGAGGCGCTGCGAATGGAGACGCTGCGGGTTTTGTCGAGTTTCATCTGCTTTAAGGTATGTGTAGAGGTGCACTAGCCGTGGATGCATGCAAGGATATTTGCATTCGCCGGAAGGTTTCTCTGTACCAAACGCAGTTGCCGTAAGAATTCAACAGACTGATGAAGACACTTGACGATGTTACTTCGGTGCACGCAGATGAGTTTATGCAGCTGCTGGTCGGGTGTTAGATGTCAGGGGATTCCTTGGAACGGACTCTATTCTGGGGGCTTGTATGTTGATTCATGAGATGGGCTTTTCAGGTGGCAGGTGTAGGAGCTCTGATGACGCTGAAGCGCAGGTGTCAATGGTGCGTGGATGATCAGAGACGGCGAGGAAGTGCTTTGCGTGCCTTGTATATGTGGTATGGAGGTTTTGGGTGCAAGCCCGAAGTGATGCTAAGGCATGAGGCAAATGTTTGCGGCGAGTGGCTCGGCGGTCGCATTTCTCTTGTCCACAGTGAGCGTCCGTGAAGCACGTCGCTTCGAGGGATGCCGATATGCGGTAGAAGTCATGCAGGGCTCTGAGCAAGCGTGTCGTCAGCATGAGCACTTTATGCGTAGTGGGATAGCAGTGAGATGTGCGCTTTGCATGCGGGGGAGCTAGGCGAGTGTTGACGAGTGTTGGCGGATGGAGAGTGCACAGTGGTCTGGGTTTAAGTTGAGGCAAACGTGAGTGGGCGCAGGACGTGAGCAGCTGGAACTCGATGATGGCGCGCCAAAGCAGACGCAATATCTATGCGGTGTTTTAGGAACATTGTAGCTGGCGTCCAGCGGGTTGTGGACGAGTGAATGCTGAGCAGGAAAGTTGCTTGTGGTAGCAGCATAATGGAAGAACGGAGGCGGTGGATGCGACTTTGCGTTTTCGGCTACATTATATTACACTTGGCGACGGGTGCAGCGCGAGGTGCATATGATCAGCAAGGGATGGCAAGTTCTGCCTTGGCGGGTATAGAGTATCTGGACCGTCTGGGCTTACGCTTGTGTGGATGGGTGTCGTTTCGGGTTGTTGGAGTGTGAGCAGCGCCGAAGCTGCCGATCTCACGGTACGTGTGTGTCGATTCGCCACAACGCACCTCCAAGGGACGACACATGCTCAACGCCTTTGAGTAGAGGGGATGTGAGTTGTGGTAGCTGATAGACGGGTATGCATTGTGGAAGGGCCGGCCGTTGGATACGTGGATGTGCAGGAAAGGGGGGCAGGTGAAGCGTATCGAGCACGGGCTCGTAAGCAACTAGCTATTCGGTTTGCGCCACGGATTATTCATGTTTACTTTTGACCTGGTGGGTGTGCTGGCTCAGAGGCGCTGCGAATGGAGACGCTGCGGGTTTTGTCGAGTTTCATCTGCTTTAAGGTATGTGTAGAGGTGCACTAGCCGTGGATGCATGCAAGGATATTTGCATTCGCCGGAAGGTTTCTCTGTACCAAACGCAGTTGCCGTAAGAATTCAACAGACTGATGAAGACACTTGACGATGTTACTTCGGTGCACGGAGATGATTTTATGCAGCTGCTGGTCGGGTGTTAGATGTCAGGGGATTCCTTGGAACGGACTCTATTCTGGGGGCTTGTATGTTGATTCATGAGATGGGCTTTTCACGTGGCAGGTGTAGGAGCTCTGATGACGCTGAAGCGCAGGTGTCAATGATGCGTGGATGATCAGAGACGGCGAGGAAGTGCTTTGCGTGCCTTGTATATGTGGTATGGAGGTTTTGGGTGCAAGCCCGAAGTGATGCTAAGGCATGAGGCAAATGTTTGCGGCGAGTGGCTCGGCGGTCGCATTTCTCTTGTCCACAGTGAGCGTCCGTGAAGCACGTCGCTTCGAGGGATGCCGATATGCGGTAGAAGTCATGCAGGGCTCTGAGCAAGCGTGTCGTCAGCATGAGCACTTTATGCGTAGTGGGATAGCAGTGAGATGTGGGCTTGGCATGCGGGGGAGCTAGGCGAGTGTTGACGAGTGTTGGCGGATGGAGAGTGCACAGTGGTCTGGGTTTAAGTTGAGGCAAACGTGAGTGGGCGCAGGACGTGAGCAGCTGGAACTCGATGATGGCGCGCCAAAGCAGACGCAATATCTATGCGGTGTTTTAGGAACATTGTAGCTGGCGTCCAGCGGGTTGTGGACGAGTGAATGCTGAGCAGGAAAGTTGCTTGTGGTAGCAGCATAATGGAAGAACGGAGGCGGTGGATGCGACTTTGCGTTTTCGGCTACATTATATTACACTTGGCGACGGGTGCAGCGCGAGGTGCATATGATCAGCAAGGGATGGCAAGTTCTGCCTTGGCGGGTATAGAGTATCTGGACCGTCTGGGCTTACGCTTGTGTGGATGGGTGTCGTTTCGGGTTGTTGGAGTGTGAGCAGCGCCGAAGCTGCCGATCTCACGGTACGTGTGTGTCGATTCGCCACAACGCACCTCCAAGGGACGACACATGCTCAACGCCTTTGAGTAGAGGGGATGTGAGTTGTGGTAGCTGATAGACGGGTATGCATTGTGGAAGGGCCGGCTGTTGGATACGTGGAGGTGCAGGAAAGGGGGGCAGGTGAAGCGTATCGAGCACGGGCTCGTAAGCAACTCGCTATTCGGTTTGCGCCATAGATTATTCATGTTTACTTTTGACCTGGTGGGTGTGCTGGCTCAGAGGCGCTGCGAATGGAGACGCTGCGGGTTTTGTCGAGTTTCATCTGCTTTAAGGTATGTGTAGAGGTGCACTAGCCGTGGATGCATGCAAGGATATTTGCATTCGCCGGAAGGTTTCTCTGTACCAAACGCAGTTGCCGTAAGAATTCAACAGACTGATGAAGACACTTCACGATGTTACTTCGGTGCACGGAGATGATTTTATGCAGCTGCTGGTCGGGTGTTAGATGTCAGGGGATTCCTTGGAACGGACACTGTTCGGGGGGCTTGTATGCTGGTTCAGAAAGTATGGGCGCTTGGCGGGCAGGTGTAGGAGCTCTGATGACGCTGAAGCGCAGGTGTCAATGGTGCGTGGATGATCAGAGACGGCGAGGAAGTGCTTTGCGTGCCTTGTATATGTGGTATGGAGGTTTAGGGTGCGAGCCCGAAGTGATGCTAAGGCATAAGGCAATGTTTGCGGCGAGTGGCTCGGCGGTCGCATTTCTCTTGTCCACAGTGAGCGTCCGTGAAGCACGTCGCTTCGAGGGATGCCGATATGCGGTAGAAGTCATGCAGGGCTCTGAGCAAGCGTGTCGTCAGCATGAGCACTTTATGCGTAGTGGGATAGCAGTGAGATGTGCGCTTTGCATGCGGGGGAGCTAGGCGAGTGTTGACGAGTGTTGGCGGATGGAGAGTGCACAGTGGTCTGGGTTTAAGTTGAGGCAAACGTGAGCGGGCGCAGGACGTGAGCAGCTGGAACTCGATGATGGCGCGCCAAAGCAGACGCAATATCTATGCGGTGTTTTAGGAACATTGTGGCTGGCGTCCAGCGGGTTGTGGACGAGTGGATGCTGAGCAGGATAGTTGCTTGTGGTAGCAGCATAATGGAAGAACGGAGGCGGTGGATGCGACTTTGCGTTTTCGGCTACATTATATTACACTTGGCGACGGGTGCAGCGCGAGGTGCATATGATCAGCAAGGGATGGCAAGTTCTGCCTTGGCGGGTATAGAGTATCTGGACCGTCTGGGCTTACGCTTGTGTGGATGGGTGTCGTTTCGGGTTGTTGGAGTGTGAGCAGCGCCGAAGCTGCCGATCTCACGGTACGTGTGTGTCGATTCGCCACAACGCACCTCCAAGGGACGACATATGCTCAACGCCTTTGAGTAGAGGGGATGTGAGTTGTGGTAGCTGATAGACGGGTATGCATTGTGGAAGGGCCGGCTGTTGGATACGTGGATGTGCAGGAAAGGGGGGCAGGTGAAGCGTATCGAGCACGGGCTCGTAAGCAACTCGCTTTTCGGTTTGCACCACGGATTATTCATGTTTACTTTTGACCTGGTGGGTGTGCTGGCTCAGAGGCGCTGCGAATGGAGATGCTGCGGGTTTTGTCGAGTTTCATCTGCTTTAAGGTATGTGCAGAGGTGCACTAGCCGTGGATGCATGCAAGGATATTTGCATTCGCCGGAAGGTTTCTCTGTACCAAACGCAGTTGCCGTAAGAATTCAACAGACTGATGAAGACGCTTCACGATGTTACTCCGGTGCACGCAGATGAGTTTATGCAGCTGCTGGTCGGGTGTTAGATGTCAGGGGATTCCTTGGAACGGACTCTATTCTGGGGGCTTGTATGTTGATTCATGAGATGGGCTTTTCAGGTGGCAGGTGTAGGAGCTCTGATGACGCTGAAGCGCAGGTGTCAATGGTGCGTGGATGATCAGAGACGGCGAGGAAGTGCTTTGCGTGCCTTGTATATGTGGTATGGAGGTTTTGGGTGCAAGCCCGAAGTGATGCTAAGGCATGAGGCAAATGTTTGCGGCGAGTGGCTCGGCGGTCGCATTTCTCTTGTCCACAGTGAGCGTCCGTGAAGCACGTCGCTTCGAGGGATGCCGATATGCGGTAGAAGTCATGCAGGGCTCTGAGCAAGCGTGTCGTCAGCATGAGCACTTTATGCGTAGTGGGATAGCAGTGAGATGTGCGCTTTGCATGCGGGTGAGCTAGGCGAGTGTTGACGAGTGTTGGCGGATGGAGAGTGCACAGTGGTCTGGGTTTAAGTTGAGGCAAACGTGAGTGGGCGCAGGACGTGAGCAGCTGGACCTCGATGATGGCGCGCCAAAGCAGACGCAATATCTATGCGGTGTTTTAGGAACATTGTAGCTGGCGTCCAGCGGGTTGTGGACGAGTGAATGCTGAGCAGGAAAGTTGCTTGTGGTAGCAGCATAATGGAAGAACGGAGGCGGTGGATGCGGCTTTGCGTTTTCGGCTACATTATATTACACTTGGCGACGGGTGCAGCGCGAGGTGCATATGATCAGCAAGGGATGGCAAGTTCTGCCTTGGCGGGTATAGAGTATCTGGACCGTCTGGGCTTACGCTTGTGTGGATGGGTGTCGTTTCGGGTTGTTGGAGTGTGAGCAGCGCCGAAGCTGCCGATCTCACGGTACGTGTGTGTCGATTCGCCACAACGCACCTCCAAGGGACGACATATGCTCAACGCCTTTGAGTAGAGGGGATGTGAGTTGTGGTAGCTGATAGACGGGTATGCATTGTGGAAGGGCCGGCTGTTGGATACGTGGAGGTGCAGGAAAGGGGGGCAGGTGAAGCGTATCGAGCACGGCCTCGTAAGCAACTCGCTTTTCGGTTTGCACCACGGATTATTCATGTTTACTTTTGACCTGGTGGGTGTGCTGGCTCAGAGGCGCTGCGAATGGAGATGCTGCGGGTTTTGTCGAGTTTCATCTGCTTTAAGGTATGTGCAGAGGTGCACTAGCCGTGGATGCATGCAAGGATATTTGCATTCGCCGGAAGGTTTCTCTGTACCAAACGCAGTTGCCGTAAGAATTCAACAGACTGATGAAGACGCTTCACGATGTTACTTCGGTGCACGCAGATGAGTTTATGCAGCTGCTGGTCGGGTGTTAGATGTCAGGGGATTCCTTGGAACGGACTCTGTTCGGGGGGCTTGTATGTTGATTCAGAAAGTATGGGCGCTTGGCGGGCAGGTGTAGGAGCTCTGATGACGCTGAAGCGCAGGTGTCAATGGTGCGTGGATGATCAGAGACGGCGAGGAAGTGCTTTGCGTGCCTTGTATATGTGGTATGGAGGTTTTGGGTGCGAGCCCGAAGTAATGCTAAGGCATAAGGCAATGTTTGCGGCGAGTGGCTCGGCGGTCGCATTTCTCTTGTCCACAGTGAGCGTCCGTGAAGCACGTCGCTTCGAGGGATGCCGATATGCGGTAGAAGTCATGCAGGGCTCTGAGCAAGCGTGTCGTCAGCATGAGCACTTTATGCGTAGTGGGATAGCAGTGAGATGTGCGCTTTGCATGCGGGTGAGCTAGGCGAGTGTTGACAAGTGTTGGCGGATGGAGAGTGCACAGTGGCCTGGGTTTAAGTTGAGGCAAACGTGAGTGGGCGCAGGACGTGAGCAGCTGGAACTGGACGATGCCTCGCAAAAGCGGACTCAATATCTATGCGTTGTGTTAGGAACATTATAGCTGGCGTCCAGCGGGTTGTGGACGAGTGGATGCTGAGCAGGATAGTTGCTTGTGGTGGCAGCATAATGGAAGAACGGAGGCGGTGGATGCGACTTTGCGTTTTCGGCTACATTATATTACACTTGGCGACGGGTGCAGCGCGAGGTGCATATGATCAGCAAGGGATGGCAAGTTCTGCCTTGGCGGGTATAGAGTATCTGGACCGTCTGGGCTTACGCTTGTGTGGATGGGTGTCGTTTCGGGTTGTTGGAGTGTGAGCAGCGCCGAAGCTGCCGATCTCACGGTACGTGTGTGTCGATTCGCCACAACGCACCTCCAAGGGACGACATACGTTCAACGGCTTTGAGTAGAGGGGATGTGAGTTGTGGTAGCTGATAGACGGGTATGCATTGTGGAAGGGCCGGCTGTTGGATACGTGGAGGTGCAGGAAAGGGGGGCAGGTGAAGCGTATCGAGCACGGGCTCGTAAGCAACTAGCTATTCGGTTTGCGCCATAGATTATTCATGTTTACTTTTGACCTGGTGGGTGTGCTGGCTCACAGGCGCTGCGAATGGAGACGCTGCGGGTTTTGTCGAGTTTCATCTGCTTTAAGGTATGTGTAGAGGTGCACTAGCCGTGGATGCATGCAAGGATATTTGCATTCGCCGGAAGGTTTCTCTGTACCAAACGCAGTTGCCGTAAGTATTCAACAGACTGATGAAGACGCTTCACGATATTACTTTGGTGCACGCAGATGAGTTTATGCAGCTGCTGGTCGGGTGTTAGATGTCAGGGGATTCCTTGGAACGGACTCTGTTCGGGGGGCTTGTATGTTGATTCAGAAAGTATGGGCGCTTGGCGGGCAGGTGTAGGAGCTCTGATGACGCTGAAGCGCAGGTGTCAATGGTGCGTGGATGATCAGAGACGGCGAGGAAGTGCTTTGCGTGCCTTGTATATGTGGTATGGAGGTTTTGGGTGCAAGCCCGAAGTGATGCTAAGGCATAAGGCAATGTTTGCGGCGAGTGGCTCGGCGGTCGCATTTCTCTTGTTCACAGTGAGCGTCCGTGAAGGACGTCTCTTCGAGGGATGCCGATATGCGGTAGAAGTCATGCAGGGCTCTGAGCAAGCGTGTCGTCAGCATGAGCACTTTATGCGTAGTGGGATAGCAGTGAGATGTGTGCTTTGCATGCAGGAGAGCTAGGCGAGTATTGACGAGTGTTGGCGGATGGAGAGTGCACAGTGGCCTGGGTTTAAGTTGAGGCAAACGTGAGTGGGCGCAGGACGTGAGCAGCTGGAACTCGATGATGGCGCGCCAAAGCAGACGCAATATCTATGCGGTGTTTTAGGAACATTGTAGCTGGCGTCCAGCGGGTTGTGGACGAGTGAATGCTGAGCAGGAAAGTTGCTTGTAGTGGCAGCATAATGGAAGAACGGAGGCGGTGGATGCGACTTTGCGTTTTCGGCTACATTATATTACACTTGGCGACGGGTGCAGCGCGAGGTGCATATGATCAGCAAGGGATGGCAAGTTCTGCCTTGGCGGGTATAGAGTATCTGGACCGTCTGGGCTTACGCTTGTGTGGATGGGTGTCGTTTCGGGTTGTTGGAGTGTGAGCAGCGCCGAAGCTGCCGATCTCACGGTACGTGTGTGTCGATTCGCCACAACGCACCTCCAAGGGACGACATATGCTCAACGCCTTTGAGTAGAGGGGATGTGAGTTGTGGTAGCTGATAGACGGGTATGCATTGTGGAAGGGCTGGCTGTTGGATACGTGGAGGTGCAGGAAAGGGGGGCAGGTGAAGCGTATCGAGCACGGGCTCGTAAGCAACTCGCTATTCGGTTTGCGCCATAGATTATTCATGTTTACTTTTGACCTGGTGGGTGTGCTGGCTCACAGGCGCTGCGAATGGAGATGCTGCGGGTTTTGTCGAGTTTCATCTGCTTTGAGGTATGTGTAGAGGTGCACTAGCCGTGGATGCATGCAAGGATATTTGCATTCGCCGGAAGGTTTCTCTGTACCAAACGCAGTTGCCGTAAGTATTCAACAGACTGATGAAGACACTTGACGATGTTACTTCGGTGCACGGAGATGAGTTTATGCAGCTGCTGGTCGGGTGTTAGATGTCAGGGGATTCCTTGGAACGGACACTGTTCGGGGGGCTTGTATGCTGATTCAGAAAGTATGGGCGTTTGGCGGGCAGGTGCAGGAGCTCTGATGACGCTGAAGCGCAGGTGCCAATGGTGCGTGGATGATCAGAGACGGCGAGGAAGTGCTTTGCGTGCCTTGTATATGTGGCATCGAGGTTTTGGGTGCAAGCCCGAAGTGATGCTAAGGCATAAGGCAATGTTTGCGGCGAGTGGCTCGGCGGTCGCATTTCTCTTGTCCACAGTGAGCGTCCGTGAAGCACGTCTCTTCGAGGGATGCCGATATGCGGTAGAAGTCATGCAGGGCTCTGAGCAAGCGTGTCGTCAGCATGAGCACTTTATGCGTAGTGGGATAGCAGTGAGATGTGTGCTTTGCATGCAGGAGAGCTAGGCGAGTATTGACGAGTGTTGGCGGATGGAGAGTGCACAGTGGCCTGGGTTTAAGTTGAGGCAAACGTGAGTGGGCGCAGGACGTGAGCAGCTGGAACTCGATGATGGCGCGCCAAAGCAGACGCAATATCTATGCGGTGTTTTAGGAACATTGTAGCTGGCGTCCAACAGGTTGTGGACGAGTGGATGCTGAGCAGGATAGTTGCTTGTGGTGGCAGCATAATGGAAGAACGGAGGCGGTGGATGCGACTTTGCGTTTTCGGCTACATTATATTACACTTGGCGACGGGTGCAGCGCGAGGTGCATATGATCAGCAAGGGATGGCAAGTTCTGCCTTGGCGGGTATAGAGTATCTGGACCGTCTGGGCTTACGCTTGTGTGGATGGGTGTCGTTTCGGGTTGTTGGAGTGTGAGCAGCGCCGAAGCTGCCGATCTCACGGTACGTGTGTGTCGATTCGCCACAACGCACCTCCAAGGGACGACATATGCTCAACGCCTTTGAGTAGAGGGGATGTGAGTTGTGGTAGCTGATAGACGGGTATGCATTGTGGAAGGGCCGGCTGTTGGATACGTGGATGTGCAGGAAAGGGGGGCAGGTGAAGCGTATCGAGCACGGGCTCGTAAGCAACTAGCTATTCGGTTTGCACCATAGATTATTCATGTTTACTTTTGACCTGGTGGGTGTGCTGGCTCACAGGCGCTGCGAATGGAGACGCTGCGGGTTTTGTCGAGTTTCATCTGCTTTGAGGTATGTGTAGAGGTGCACTAGCCGTGGATGCATGCAAGGATATTTGCATTCGCCGGAAGGTTTCTCTGTACCAAACGCAGTTACCGTAAGTATTCAACAGACTGATGAAGACACTTCACGATGTTACTTCGGTGCACGCAGATGAGTTTATGCAGCTGCTGGTCGGGTGTTAGATGTCAGGGGATTCCTTGGAACGGACACTGTTCGGGGGGCTTGTATGCTGGTTCAGAAAGTATGGGCGCTTGGCGGGCAGGTGTAGGAGCTCTGATGACGCTGAAGCGCAGGTGTCAATGGTGCGTGGATGATCAGAGACGGCGAGGAAGTGCTTTGCGTGCCTTGTATATGTGGCATCGAGGTTTTGGGTGCAAGCCCGAAGTGATGCTAAGGCATAAGGCAATGTTTGCGGCGAGTGGCTCGGCAGTCGCATTCCAAGGGACGACATATGCTCAACGCCTTTGAGTAGAGGGGATGTGAGTTGTGGTAGCTGATAGACGGGTATGCATTGTGGAAGGGCCGGCCGTTGGATACGTGGAGGTGCAGGAAAGGGGGGCAGGTGAAGCGTATCGAGCACGGGCTCGTAAGCAACTAGCTATTCGGTTTGCGCCATAGATTATTCATGTTTACTTTTGACCTGGTGGGTGTGCTGGCTCACAGGCGCTGCGAATGGAGACGCTGCGGGTTTTGTCGAGTTTCATCTGCTTTGAGGTATGTGTAGAGGTGCACTAGCCGTGGATGCATGCAAGGATATTTGCATTCGCCGGAAGGTTTCTCTGTACCAAACGCAGTTACCGTAAGTATTCAACAGACTGATGAAGACACTTCACGATGTTACTTCGGTGCACGCAGATGAGTTTATGCAGCTGCTGGTCGGGTGTTAGATGTCAGGGGATTCCTTGGAACGGACACTGTTCGGGGGGCTTGTATGCTGATTCAGAAAGTATGGGCGCTTGGCGGGCAGGTGCAGGAGCTCTGATGACGCTGAAGCGCAGGTGTCAATGGTGCGTGGATGATCAGAGACGGCGAGGAAGTGCTTTGCGTGCCTTGTATATGTGGCATCGAGGTTTTGGGTGCAAGCCCGAAGTGATGCTAAGGCATAAGGCAATGTTTGCGGCGAGTGGCTCGGCGGTCGCATTCCAAGGGACGACATATGCTCAACGCCTTTGAGTAGAGGGGATGTGAGTTGTGGTAGCTGATAGACGGGTATGCATTGTGGAAGGGCCGGCCGTTGGATACGTGGAGGTGCAGGAAAGGGGGGCAGGTGAAGCGTATCGAGCACGGGCTCGTAAGCAACTAGCTATTCGGTTTGCGCCATAGATTATTCATGTTTACTTTTGACCTGGTGGGTGTGCTGGCTCACAGGCGCTGCGAATGGAGACGCTGCGGGTTTTGTCGAGTTTCATCTGCTTTGAGGTATGTGTAGAGGTGCACTAGCCGTGGATGCATGCAAGGATATTTGCATTCGCCGGAAGGTTTCTCTGTACCAAACGCAGTTACCGTAAGTATTCAACAGACTGATGAAGACACTTCACGATGTTACTTCGGTGCACGGAGATGAGTTTATGCAGCTGCTGGTCGGGTGTTAGATGTCAGGGGATTCCTTGGAACGGACACTGTTCGGGGGGCTTGTATGCTGGTTCAGAAAGTATGGGCGCTTGGCGGGCAGGTGTAGGAGCTCTGATGACGCTGAAGCGCAGGTGTCAATGGTGCGTGGATGATCAGAGACGGCGAGGAAGTGCTTTGCGTGCCTTGTATATGTGGCATCGAGGTTTTGGGTGCAAGCCCGAAGTGATGCTAAGGCATAAGGCAATGTTTGCGGCGAGTGGCTCGGCGGTCGCATTCCAAGGGACGACATATGCTCAACGCCTTTGAGTAGAGGGGATGTGAGTTGTGGTAGCTGATAGACGGGTATGCATTGTGGAAGGGCCGGCCGTTGGATACGTGGAGGTGCAGGAAAGGGGGGCAGGTGAAGCGTATCGAGCACGGGCTCGTAAGCAACTAGCTATTCGGTTTGCGCCATAGATTATTCATGTTTACTTTTGACCTGGTGGGTGTGCTGGCTCACAGGCGCTGCGAATGGAGACGCTGCGGGTTTTGTCGAGTTTCATCTGCTTTGAGGTATGTGTAGAGGTGCACTAGCCGTGGATGCATGCAAGGATATTTGCATTCGCCGGAAGGTTTCTCTGTACCAAACGCAGTTACCGTAAGTATTCAACAGACTGATGAAGACACTTCACGATGTTACTTCGGTGCACGCAGATGAGTTTATGCAGCTGCTGGTCGGGTGTTAGATGTCAGGGGATTCCTTGGAACGGACACTGTTCGGGGGGCTTGTATGCTGGTTCAGAAAGTATGGGCGCTTGGCGGGCAGGTGTAGGAGCTCTGATGACGCTGAAGCGCAGGTGTCAATGGTGCGTGGATGATCAGAGACGGCGAGGAAGTGCTTTGCGTGCCTTGTATATGTGGCATCGAGGTTTTGGGTACAAGCCCGAAGTGATGCTAAGGCATAAGGCAATGTTTGCGGCGAGTGGCTCGGCGGTCGCATTTCTCTTGTCCACAGTGAGCGTCCGCGAAGGACGTCTCTTCGAGGGATGCCGATATGCGGTAGAAGTCATGCAGGGCTCTGAGCAAGCGTGTCGTCAGCATGAGCACTTTATGCGTAGTGGGATAGCAGTGAGATGTGTGCTTTGCATGCAGGAGAGCTAGGCGAGTATTGACGAGTGTTGGCGGATGGAGAGTGCACAGTGGCCTGGGTTTAAGTTGAGGCAAACGTGAGTGGGCGCAGGACGTGAGCAGCTGGAACTCGATGATGGCGCGCCAAAGCAGACGCAATATCTATGCGGTGTTTTAGGAACATTGTAGCTGGCGTCCAACAGGTTGTGGACGAGTGGATGCTGAGCAGGATAGTTGCTTGTGGTGGCAGCATAATGGAAGAACGGAGGCGGTGGATGCGACTTTGCGTTTTCGGCTACATTATATTACACTTGGCGACGGGTGCAGCGCGAGGTGCATATGATCAGCAAGGGATGGCAAGTTCTGCCTTGGCGGGTATAGAGTATCTGGACCGTCTGGGCTTACGCTTATGTGGACGGGTGTCGTTTCGGGTTGTTGGAGTGTGAGCAGCGCCGAAGCTGCCGATCTCACGGTACGTGTGTGTCGATTCGCCACAACGCACCTCCAAGGGACGACATATGCTCAACGCCTTTGAGTAGAGGGGATGTGAGTTGTGGTAGCTGATAGACGGGTATGCATTGTGGAAGGGCCGGCTGTTGGATACGTGGAGGTGCAGGAAAGGGGGGCAGGTGAAGCGTATCGAGCACGGGCTCGTAAGCAACTAGCTATTCGGTTTGCACCATAGATTATTCATGTTTACTTTTGACCTGGTGGGTGTGCTGGCTCACAGGCGCTGCGAATGGAGACGCTGCGGGTTTTGTCGAGTTTCATCTGCTTTGAGGTATGTGTAGAGGTGCACTAGCCGTGGATGCATGCAAGGATATTTGCATTCGCCGGAAGGTTTCTCTGTACCAAACGCAGTTGCCGTAAGTATTCAACAGACTGATGAAGACACTTCACGATGTTACTTCGGTGCACGGAGATGAGTTTATGCAGCTGCTGGTCGGGTGTTAGATGTCAGGGGATTCCTTGGAACGGACACTGTTCGGGGGGCTTGTATGCTGGTTCAGAAAGTATGGGCGCTTGGCGGGCAGGTGTAGGAGCTCTGATGACGCTGAAGCGCAGGTGTCAATGGTGCGTGGATGATCAGAGACGGCGAGGAAGTGCTTTGCGTGCCTTGTATATGTGGCATCGAGGTTTTGGGTGCAAGCCCGAAGTGATGCTAAGGCATAAGGCAATGTTTGCGGCGAGTGGCTCGGCGGTCGCATTCCAAGGGACGACATATGCTCAACGCCTTTGAGTAGAGGGGATGTGAGTTGTGGTAGCTGATAGACGGGTATGCATTGTGGAAGGGCCGGCCGTTGGATACGTGGAGGTGCAGGAAAGGGGGGCAGGTGAAGCGTATCGAGCACGGGCTCGTAAGCAACTAGCTATTCGGTTTGCGCCATAGATTATTCATGTTTACTTTTGACCTGGTGGGTGTGCTGGCTCACAGGCGCTGCGAATGGAGACGCTGCGGGTTTTGTCGAGTTTCATCTGCTTTGAGGTATGTGTAGAGGTGCACTAGCCGTGGATGCATGCAAGGATATTTGCATTCGCCGGAAGGTTTCTCTGTACCAAACGCAGTTGCCGTAAGAATTCAACAGACTGATGAAGACGCTTCACGGTATTACTTCGGTGCACGCAGATGAGTTTATGCAGCTGCTGGTCGGGTGTTAGATGTCAGGGGATTCCTTGGAACGGACACTGTTCGGGGGGCTTGTATGCTGGTTCAGAAAGTATGGGCGCTTGGCGGGCAGGTGTAGGAGCTCTGATGACGCTGAAGCGCAGGTGTCAATGGTGCGTGGATGATCAGAGACGGCGAGGAAGTGCTTTGCGTGCCTTGTATATGTGGCATCGAGGTTTTGGGTACAAGCCCGAAGTGATGCTAAGGCATAAGGCAATGTTTGCGGCGAGTGGCTCGGCGGTCGCATTTCTCTTGTCCACAGTGAGCGTCCGCGAAGGACGTCTCTTCGAGGGATGCCGATATGCGGTAGAAGTCATGCAGGGCTCTGAGCAAGCGTGTCGTCAGCATGAGCACTTTATGCGTAGTGGGATAGCAGTGAGATGTGTGCTTTGCATGCAGGAGAGCTAGGCGAGTATTGACGAGTGTTGGCGGATGGAGAGTGCACAGTGGCCTGGGTTTAAGTTGAGGCAAACGTGAGTGGGCGCAGGACGTGAGCAGCTGGAACTCGATGATGGCGCGCCAAAGCAGACGCAATATCTATGCGGTGTTTTAGGAACATTGTAGCTGGCGTCCAACAGGTTGTGGACGAGTGGATGCTTAGCAAGATAGTTGCTTGTAGTGGCAGCATAATGGAAGAACGGAGGCGGTGGATGCGACTTTGCGTTTTCGGCTACATTATATTACACTTGGCGACGGGTGCAGCGCGAGGTGCATATGATCAGCAAGGGATGGCAAGTTCTGCCTTGGCGGGTATAGAGTATCTGGACCGTCTGGGCTTACGCTTATGTGGACGGGTGTCGTTTCGGGTTGTTGGAGTGTGAGCAGCGCCGAAGCTGCCGATCTCACGGTACGTGTGTGTCGATTCGCCACAACGCACCTCCAAGGGACGACATATGCTCAACGCCTTTGAGTAGAGGGGATGTGAGTTGTGGTAGCTGATAGACGGGTATGCATTGTGGAAGGGCCGGCTTTTGGATACGTGGAGGTGCAGGAAAGGGGGGCAGGTGAAGCGTATCGAGCACGGGCTCGTAAGCAACTCGCTTTTCGGTTTGCACCATGGATTATTCATGTTTACTTTTGACCTGGTGGGTGTGCTGGCTCAGAGGCGCTGCGAATGGAGACGCTGCGGGTTTTGTCGAGTTTCATCTGCTTTGAGGTATGTGTAGAGGTGCACTAGCCGTGGATGCATGCAAGGATATTTGCATTCGCCGGAAGGTTTCTCTGTACCAAACGCAGTTGCCGTAAGAATTCAACAGACTGATGAAGACGCTTCACGGTATTACTTCGGTGCACGCAGATGAGTTTATGCAGCTGCTGGTCGGGTGTTAGATGTCAGGGGATTCCTTGGAACGGACACTGTTCGGGGGGCTTGTATGCTGATTCAGAAAGTATGGGCGCTTGGCGGGCAGGTGCAGGAGCTCTGATGACGCTGAAGCGCAGGTGCCAATGGTGCGTGGATGATCATAGACGGCGAGGAAGTGCTTTGCGTGCCTTGTATATGTGGTATGGAGGTTTTGGGTGCAAGCCCGAAGTGATGCTAAGGCATAAGGCAATGTGTGCGGCGAGTGGCTCGGCGGTCGCATTTCTCTTGTCCACAGTGAGCGTCCGCGAAGGACGTCGCTTCGAGGGATGCCGATATGCGGTAGAAGTCATGCAGGGCTCTGAGCAAGCGTGTCGTCAGCATGAGCACTTTATGCGTAGTGGGATAGCAGTGAGATGTGTGCTTTGCATGCAGGAGAGCTAGGCGAGTATTGACGAGTGTTGGCGGATGGAGAGTGCACAGTGGCCTGGGTTTAAGTTGAGGCAAACGTGAGTGGGCGCAGGACGTGAGCAGCTGGAACTCGATGATGGCGCGCCAAAGCAGACGCAATATCTATGCGGTGTTTTAGGAACATTGTAGCTGGCGTCCAACAGGTTGTGGACGAGTGGATGCTGAGCAGGATAGTTGCTTGTGGTGGCAGCATAATGGAAGAACGGAGGCGGTGGATGCGACTTTGCGTTTTCGGCTACATTATATTACACTTGGCGACGGGTGCAGCGCGAGGTGCATATGATCAGCAAGGGATGGCAAGTTCTGCCTTGGCGGGTATAGAGTATCTGGACCGTCTGGGCTTACGCTTATGTGGATGGGTGTCGTTTCGGGTTGTTGGAGTGTGAGCAGCGCCGAAGCTGCCGATCTCACGGTACGTGTGTGTCGATTCGCCACAACGCACCTCCAAGGGACGACATATGCTCAACGCCTTTGAGTAGAGGGGATGTGAGTTGTGGTAGCTGATAGACGGGTATGCATTGTGGAAGGGCCGGCTGTTGGATACGTGGAGGTGCAGGAAAGGGGGGCAGGTGAAGCGTATCGAGCACGGGCTCGTAAGCAACTAGCTATTCGGTTTGCACCATAGATTATTCATGTTTACTTTTGACCTGGTGGGTGTGCTGGCTCACAGGCGCTGCGAATGGAGACGCTGCGGGTTTTGTCGAGTTTCATCTGCTTTGAGGTATGTGTAGAGGTGCACTAGCCGTGGATGCATGCAAGGATATTTACATTCGCCGGAAGGTTTCTCTGTACCAAACGCAGTTGCCGTAAGTATTCAACAGACTGATGAAGACACTTGACGATGTTACTTCGGTGCACGGAGATGATTTTATGCAGCTGCTGGTCGGGTGTTAGATGTCAGGGGATTCCTTGGGACGGATTCTGTTCGGGGGGCTTGTATGCTGATTCAGAAAGTATGTTTTGTTCATTGAAGTACTGTTGATGACCCTCTTTGGGAACATGCAGCTTCGGGCTGACACTCCGTGTCAAGCGCCTGCAAATGTCAGGTAAGCGCGGGTTACCGTAGGCACGTCAGCTGCGTGTTTTTGTACAGCCTTTTGGAGAGATGGATGTAGCCTTTGTGGCTCTACAGGTAGCTCAGATCTGACTATGACCCAGCAGTATAAGCGGGGATGACAGCCATAATTGAAGCTATTGGGCTATTGTAGCACATCGTTAACATAAATGGCCAGCCGGTGAAGTGAGGGGTTTTCCAATAAGGATTACATTGAGATGTGGCCCACCAACCGCCAAAATAAGACACTAATTTGGCACAAAACGTTGCTTACCAGCTTTCCGCTGTTTTACCATGCGGTTTGCGCCAGCTTAAAGGCTTCTCTCGCATGTTATGAAATCCTTACATCAGTTTGCAGGCACATTATTTTAGTTGCAGAAAATAGTGGCATGGGCAATGTGGGTGTATTGACAGGTGTGAGAGCTGATACACCCCATGGCTAGGTGGTTTATCATGTCTCTCAGCTCCACATTACCTGCATATCTAGAGCTCAGTGGTGCTTGCAGTGCTGTAGATACACGTGGTGGCTCTCTTTTCTATTTGCATGCACCATGGTCAGGTTCCAAACTGTTAACATTGTATGTGGGTCATGTTAACCAAAGCAAAACCGCAAGCCGCCTTGCCGAAACCATAGCCATCGCCACTATAGAATTCACCCGAGGATAGTTCGTATGTTGCATAGCGCTGCACTGGATACCGTACCGTTACTTCATTTGGCCTTAATTGGTTTTTTTTCTCTTAAAATTTTTGTTTGCTTCTAGAGCACGCAGGCCCGTTATTGTTTGCTACTGGGAATGGACGAAGGGAGTGAGTTAAAAATCCATCAACTCCACAAGCAGCGACGGGGAAGCAGCGTAGCAACTTGATACTCGATCCCCACCTTGTATCCGGTGTCATCATGGGCGACGGAATGCTTCCGCACGCAAAGGGCCACTGAAACGCAATCAAAAGGGCAAGAGATAGTAAATCCGAAACGCTAGCACATGGCGTCCACTGCACTAAGCAGTTCAGCGCATAGACTCCACTTTGTCGTGAAAACAGAGTCCCGCACGCGCGAGGTGGCACAACCGAACTTTCAAATTTAGTTAAAACACGTGGTTGTGGACTTTAGCACCTATGCATCGAGCATCCTTGCACTACTATTATTCGCCTCCTTACCGCCTTAGCAAAGCACTATTTAGAAGGGACGTTTTACGGTAGTATTACACGACGTCCCTAAAATCGTCACAACAGAAAGTTCGTGGAGCACTTGAAACAAGTGGACAGGATTGCTCTTGGCTGTCATTACGCCTTGTTCAGTCCGTCTGGAGAAGAACAAGAAGCAGTCGAAATTCACGGAACTTACTGGAGCAAGGACAGTAGAGCACTTTCAGGAAGCAATTAGTATGCCATAGAAGGCGAAGCAGCGCTAGCTACTGCGTGCAAGCCGACCATGTAGAGTTTTTCTGGCCCCTCCTTAAACTTCAGGCTGCCCCTGCCGAATACATATGGGCTTTGCAGGTAGGTGATTCATCTGGTGGCTATTAGATCCCCATATATCTGCGGTGTTATCCCTGACACCTGTTTGGTGATTGGCTTTGATACCCACCTGCAGAGTGTAGGCGCCACCGAGAGGCCGCGCTAATGCCCATGGAAATATTTGGCCAACTCAGTCCCCGTTGTGTGCATGCATACACTTTAGTTTAGGTGTGATAAAGCTACTTTGTGATAATGATGCTCTCTGATAATGCTGCTTTGAGACAAAACTGCACCGCGCGATTGCAAGCTTTTAGTGCAGGTGTTTTTGCAAACGTATCCTGGGCCACTAGTGCAATCTAAGGAAATAAGCAATGGAAAGACCGCCGAGAGACCAACAAAGGGAAAGGCGATGCGATATGCTGCTGCTTTACGCTGCCGTTTGTCTTAGCCGATGAACTAGCAGATGGTTTGCCTACATTTTATGGACCACCGGCCTAAATTTGCAGTCAGCCTTCTCTGAGCGCTGTTCGAGGTGGACGTTTCGCAGGTGAGCTGCACAAAGGAGTTTCTGCATGGCGAACTAATAATTTCCCTTGCCCTGCAACATCCCATGGCAGATCTATTCTGTGTAGGACTTTCGCTATGCTTTCCTTCTTTAAAGCCAACACTTGTTTACCGTCCTTACAATAGAATGAAGACTGGCGACTTTCACGACTAATAAGGGAGGCAATGCTATCTTCTCAAGGCGATGCCTAGCGTTTAGCTTTCATGAATACATGCACTAGTTTCGTAAGCATGAACAGCTGAGCGCAGCGCACTATTGTCTCATGCCTGTGCATGCCGCCATAGAGTTAATGATGCGAAACGAGCCTCATGGCATTCCATTATGGCCTCGTTCATCTTGGATACTGTTTTTTATTGGGATACAACGGTTGTTATCTGTTCTCGGTTGGCACGTGGCCATACCGTGCATCAGCGTTTCCACCTGAGTCCAACTGGCCGTTATCTCGTCTCGCTTGCGCTTGCGGATAATTGTTGTGCATGCTGCATGAATGCCTCAGTCAGTTGCGAAAGAACAACGGATATTCGTAAATATGGTTTGGCATCTCTGCTCATCCAGGTTATGCCTTCTTTATGTTTCAAATCATCATGACAAAAGCGTCCAGCCCTTTGAGATATCGCCAAATGCGCATGTACTTGTTTTCGCAACTCAGCAAGTCCGTTGTGGCCCTCACTGCGACATAAACATCGCCGACTGGCTTCGCATGCGTCTCTCGGCATTGCAATATTGCCGAAGTATTAAACACAAAGTGGTGTGCTCTCAACGGAAAGTACTGAGGCTTCAAAACTGTTACAAACGAAGACAGCAGCTTGTAGCTGGTTTCGTTCAAGCTCACCATTGCTTGGCGTCGCAACGACTCCGTGGGTAACTGATGGTAATATAGATCGCTATGTGAGGGCAAGTGGAGATCCCATATAACACCTGATTTTTTAACACAGACAAGAGTCAATATGAAAAGCAACGAACCTCACGACAGGCAGTGTCATTTGTCTACTATTGCTGCTGCTAGCCGTTTGCACACTGTGCATCTGTTTGATGGGCTTCCAGTGCGCAGTATGCACCGTCTTATGTATGGACGAATCGTCCATGGTGCATAAGAACGTATATGGTGTCATTTTCTGTAGAGTATCAGGAAAATATAAAGATACATAATGGGCATTGCGTTTTTCGGCGTGTTCCGATGAAGCGGGTGAGTGACTTCTTCAGCTGCCACTCTAAACGCTGCTTCGACTCCTTATTGATATGATTAAAATTGTGTGTGGTTGGTTTGTAAGGAATCTCGTCAGAGGCTCACACGTTTAATATTTTGGCTACGTTGGTCCATCCTAGTTTTCCCTGTGGGAAAAAGTGTGTGTTGGCCACAAAGTGCTTTCCCTTTCAGTGAACTTAACGAACTTAACCAAATGCCGAGATCGTTACCCACTGCACAGCGTAGCGAAAGCTGCACTTGGTAATCCTCAGTCTTCGGGCATGCCATCATGTAGCGTTCGCTTCACGAGCCAGCTCCTGTGGATTCTTTCGGACTTTCAGGGTGGCCCATTTTCTGTACTGGCCAACGCCGAAATTCACATCGCTGCCCATGCTGGACCCTCATGCAGAGAAGAGCATGAAGGAACCTACAGAGTATGGGCATCTGTTACGACATAGCGAGTGCCCACGAACCTGCAAAGTGAGAGGGCCCAAGAAATGATGCAGCTGAACGATGCAACCTCATAAGCAGTGCTGAGCTCTCCTGCCACTGTAGAATTTGTGTGGTTGCATGGGGGATTGCTGGGAATGGCTTTGTCCGATAGTAGAACCCTACATAGCGCGCCACTGCCTGTTTGGGCAGGATGCTGGCGGTGGCCTAGTATGGTATTGCACAATTTACCACCTTACGTTGGCTCGTCATGTGCCGCTAGCACGACGCGCTTGGGCCTTTTTCCACACGGTGTGGCACTTAAACACAAAATTTTGCTGGGTTGCAGAAAGTATGCTTCCAAGAGAGCTCCTCTATAGTGCTTTTGAGCGTGTGCCGCTACGCGAGGCAGGAAAGCAACGCGAGCTGTAATATGTAGGGGCTAAAAGCGATGCCTGGGCGTGTTCTAGAAGAACTGCCCGCAACAAACGGATATTTGATTTGGCCTCGCGGACAGGGATTCTAGTGAAGTAGAGGCAGAGAAAAATAGCTTATTACATTGATATACATATATTTGTGCACGGGCATTAAAGCATCCTTCGATGTAGCAGAAAAGCATTTTATGGCATATCCTCGCTAGCTGCAGAATTGTGGTTATATACCATGTTTCCTGCCGACCCAATATGGCCAGTTGAAGAATTGAATTTTCCTGGGGAACCGCAGATGGCGTCGCCTATGTTTATTTATTCCATTTTAGGTGAATGATGCCGTAGGCTGCTCTGCGGGCAAATGGCATCTTCCAATGCTGGTGCTTCACGGTTGTGGTAAGGGCTTCTAACTAAGTGGTTGCAGATTGTACTGACAAAAATGAATACAACCAGCATCGCCATGCTTTTAGTTCTACTTTCAAGCCTATCCGAAGGGTCAGCGATATAAAACCACACGAAGCTAGTTTATTGGCAGATCTTTTCAAACCGCCTGATGCAACTTTCAACAACAATTCACAGGAGCGTTTAAGCTAATCCAGAAAAAAAACTTCCGTAAGTATTCTTATCGCGACTTGACTGGTTTCACTGGGTCTTGATGCGTTCGGGGAAAAGCTGTGGCTCCACAGTATCCAGGTGCCCCTGCCTACTCGGGTGCACAACTGGGTAAAACATGCGGCAGTATTCAGAGAACAGTCCACGTCAATTTTGTTTGCAGTAAGTGCGTTATTTCGTTTGCTGCCAGCAAGACGCCGCTTCAGCTTAGCCGCAAGCGTCTCCATGAAACATGAGCATTGCACAGCTGACAATGGCGTCAACCTTTCAGGGACCCGCCCGTGACCTGCGCTGTTCCTCTACACGCAAACTGAACACCCCCCAGATTCTGTTCAAACACCTTCCTTTCCAAAAAATGCTCCAAAATTCGCATTTTCATTAGAGCCCAAACGCCTTAGCCTTTACGGCGTCCGGCCGCACATTCGGCTAAAGCCTCCATGCCATATGGCATAGGACAAGGTGTCTAAAATGTAGGCATAGCGATTTTCAGACTACACCACGCGCTTCCCGGGGTTCTAGGGTTAGGGGTTTAGGTTTTAGGGTATTAGGGTTTAGGGTATTACGGTTTAGGCTATTAGGGTTTAGGGTATTAGGGTTTAGGGTATTAGGGATAAGGGGATTAGGGTTAAGGAGATTAGGGTTTCGGGTATTAGGGTTTAGCGAAATAGGGTTTAGGGTTTAGGGTTTAGGGTTTAGGGTTTAGGGTTTAGGGTTTAGGGTTTAGGGTTTAGGGTTTAGGGTTTAGGGTTTAGGGTTTAGGGTTTAGGGTTTAGGGTTTAGGGTTTAGGGTTTAGGGTTTAGGGTTTAGGGTTTAAGGTTTAGGGTTTAGGGTTTAGGGTTTAGGGTTTAGGGTTTAGGGTTTAGGGTTTAGGGTTTAGGGTTTAGGGTTTAGGGTTTAGGGTTTAGGGTTTAGGGTTTAGGGTTTAGGGTTTAGGGTTTAGGGTTTAGGGTTTAGGGTTTAGGGTTTAGGGTTTAGGGTTTAGGGTTTAGGGTTTAGGGTTTAGGGTTTAGGGTTTAGGGTTTAGGGTTTAGGGTTTAGGGTTTAGGGTTTAGGGTTTAGGGTTTAGGGTTTAGGGTTTAGGGTTTAGGGTTTAGGGTTTAGGGTTTAGGGTTTAGGGTTTAGGGTTTAGGGTTTAGGGTTTAGGGTTTAGGGTTTAGGGTTTAGGGTTTAGGGTTTAGGGTTTAGGGTTTAGGGTTTAGGGTTTAGGGTTTAGGGTTTAGGGTTTAGGGTTTAGGGTTTAGGGTTTAGGGTTTAGGGTTTAGGGTTTAGGGTTTAGGGTTTAGGGTTTAGGGTTTAGGGTTTAGGGTTTAGGGTTTAGGGTTTAGGGTTTAGGGTTTAGGGTTTAGGGTTTAGGGTTTAGGGTTTAGGGTTTAGGGTTTAGGGTTTAGGGTTTAGGGTTTAGGGTTTAGGGTTTAGGGTTTAGGGTTTAGGGTTTAGGGTTTAGGGTTTAGGGTTTAGGGTTTAGGGTTTAGGGTTTAGGGTTTAGGGTTTAGGGTTTAGGGTTTAGGGTTTAGGGTTTAGGGTTTAGGGTTTAGGGTTTAGGGTTTAGGGTTTAGGGTTTAGGGTTTAGGGTTTAGGGTTTAGGGTTTAGGGTTTAGGGTTTAGGGTTTAGGGTTTAGGGTTTAGGGTTTAGGGTTTAGGGTTTAGGGTTTAGGGTTTAGGGTTTAGGGTTTAGGGTTTAGGGTTTAGGGTTTAGGGTTTAGGGTTTAGGGTTTAGGGTTTAGGGTTTAGGGTTTAGGGTTTAGGGTTTAGGGTTTAGGGTTTAGGGTTTAGGGTTTAGGGTTTAGGGTTTAGGGTTTAGGGTTTAGGGTTTAGGGTTTAGGGTTTAGGGTTTAGGGTTTAGGGTTTAGGGTTTAGGGTTTAGGGTTTAGGGTTTAGGGTTTAGGGTTTAGGGTTTAGGGTTTAGGGTTTAGGGTTTAGGGTTTAGGGTTTAGGGTTTAGGGTTTAGGGTTTAGGGTTTAGGGTTTAGGGTTTAGGGTTTAGGGTTTAGGGTTTAGGGTTTAGGGTTTAGGGTTTAGGGTTTAGGGTTTAGGGTTTAGGGTTTAGGGTTTAGGGTTTAGGGTTTAGGGTTTAGGGTTTAGGGTTTAGGGTTTAGGGTTTAGGGTTTAGGGTTTAGGGTTTAGGGTTTAGGGTTTAGGGTTTAGGGTTTAGGGTTTAGGGTTTAGGGTTTAGGGTTTAGGGTTTAGGGTTTAGGGTTTAGGGTTTAGGGTTTAGGGTTTAGGGTTTAGGGTTTAGGGTTTAGGGTTTAGGGTTTAGGGTTTAGGGTTTAGGGTTTAGGGTTTAGGGTTTAGGGTTTAGGGTTTAGGGTTTAGGGTTTAGGGTTTAGGGTTTAGGGTTTAGGGTTTAGGGTTTAGGGTTTAGGGTTTAGGGTTTAGGGTTTAGGGTTTAGGGTTTAGGGTTTAGGGTTTAGGGTTTAGGGTTTAGGGTTTAGGGTTTAGGGTTTAGGGTTTAGGGTTTAGGGTTTAGGGTTTAGGGTTTAGGGTTTAGGGTTTAGGGTTTAGGGTTTAGGGTTTAGGGTTTAGGGTTTAGGGTTTAGGGTTTAGGGTTTAGGGTTTAGGGTTTAGGGTTTAGGGTTTAGGGTTTAGGGTTTAGGGTTTAGGGTTTAGGGTTTAGGGTTTAGGGTTTAGGGTTTAGGGTTTAGGGTTTAGGGTTTAGGGTTTAGGGTTTAGGGTTTAGGGTTTAGGGTTTAGGGTTTAGGGTTTAGGGTTTAGGGTTTAGGGTTTAGGGTTTAGGGTTTAGGGTTTAGGGTTTAGGGTTTAGGGTTTAGGGTTTAGGGTTTAGGGTTTAGGGTTTAGGGTTTAGGGTTTAGGGTTTAGGGTTTAGGGTTTAGGGTTTAGGGTTTAGGGTTTAGGGTTTAGGGTTTAGGGTTTAGGGTTTAGGGTTTAGGGTTTAGGGTTTAGGGTTTAGGGTTTAGGGTTTAGGGTTTAGGGTTTAGGGTTTAGGGTTTAGGGTTTAGGGTTTAGGGTTTAGGGTTTAGGGTTTAGGGTTTAGGGTTTAGGGTTTAGGGTTTAGGGTTTAGGGTTTAGGGTTTAGGGTTTAGGGTTTAGGGTTTAGGGTTTAGGGTTTAGGGTTTAGGGTTTAGGGTTTAGGGTTTAGGGTTTAGGGTTTAGGGTTTAGGGTTTAGGGTTTAGGGTTTAGGGTTTAGGGTTTAGGGTTTAGGGTTTAGGGTTTAGGGTTTAGGGTTTAGGGTTTAGGGTTTAGGGTTTAGGGTTTAGGGTTTAGGGTTTAGGGTTTAGGGTTTAGGGTTTAGGGTTTAGGGTTTAGGGTTTAGGGTTTAGGGTTTAGGGTTTAGGGTTTAGGGTTTAGGGTTTAGGGTTTAGGGTTTAGGGTTTAGGGTTTAGGGTTTAGGGTTTAGGGTTTAGGGTTTAGGGTTTAGGGTTTAGGGTTTAGGGTTTAGGGTTTAGGGTTTAGGGTTTAGGGTTTAGGGTTTAGGGTTTAGGGTTTAGGGTTTAGGGTTTAGGGTTTAGGGTTTAGGGTTTAGGGTTTAGGGTTTAGGGTTTAGGGTTTAGGGTTTAGGGTTTAGGGTTTAGGGTTTAGGGTTTAGGGTTTAGGGTTTAGGGTTTAGGGTTTAGGGTTTAGGGTTTAGGGTTTAGGGTTTAGGGTTTAGGGTTTAGGGTTTAGGGTTTAGGGTTTAGGGTTTAGGGTTTAGGGTTTAGGGTTTAGGGTTTAGGGTTTAGGGTTTAGGGTTTAGGGTTTAGGGTTTAGGGTTTAGGGTTTAGGGTTTAGGGTTTAGGGTTTAGGGTTTAGGGTTTAGGGTTTAGGGTTTAGGGTTTAGGGTTTAGGGTTTAGGGTTTAGGGTTTAGGGTTTAGGGTTTAGGGTTTAGGGTTTAGGGTTTAGGGTTTAGGGTTTAGGGTTTAGGGTTTAGGGTTTAGGGTTTAGGGTTTAGGGTTTAGGGTTTAGGGTTTAGGGTTTAGGGTTTAGGGTTTAGGGTTTAGGGTTTAGGGTTTAGGGTTTAGGGTTTAGGGTTTAGGGTTTAGGGTTTAGGGTTTAGGGTTTAGGGTTTAGGGTTTAGGGTTTAGGGTTTAGGGTTTAGGGTTTAGGGTTTAGGGTTTAGGGTTTAGGGTTTAGGGTTTAGGGTTTAGGGTTTAGGGTTTAGGGTTTAGGGTTTAGGGTTTAGGGTTTAGGGTTTAGGGTTTAGGGTTTAGGGTTTAGGGTTTAGGGTTTAGGGTTTAGGGTTTAGGGTTTAGGGTTTAGGGTTTAGGGTTTAGGGTTTAGGGTTTAGGGTTTAGGGTTTAGGGTTTAGGGTTTAGGGTTTAGGGTTTAGGGTTTAGGGTTTAGGGTTTAGGGTTTAGGGTTTAGGGTTTAGGGTTTAGGGTTTAGGGTTTAGGGTTTAGGGTTTAGGGTTTAGGGTTTAGGGTTTAGGGTTTAGGGTTTAGGGTTTAGGGTTTAGGGTTTAGGGTTTAGGGTTTAGGGTTTAGGGTTTAGGGTTTAGGGTTTAGGGTTTAGGGTTTAGGGTTTAGGGTTTAGGGTTTAGGGTTTAGGGTTTAGGGTTTAGGGTTTAGGGTTTAGGGTTTAGGGTTTAGGGTTTAGGGTTTAGGGTTTAGGGTTTAGGGTTTAGGGTTTAGGGTTTAGGGTTTAGGGTTTAGGGTTTAGGGTTTAGGGTTTAGGGTTTAGGGTTTAGGGTTTAGGGTTTAGGGTTTAGGGTTTAGGGTTTAGGGTTTAGGGTTTAGGGTTTAGGGTTTAGGGTTTAGGGTTTAGGGTTTAGGGTTTAGGGTTTAGGGTTTAGGGTTTAGGGTTTAGGGTTTAGGGTTTAGGGTTTAGGGTTTAGGGTTTAGGGTTTAGGGTTTAGGGTTTAGGGTTTAGGGTTTAGGGTTTAGGGTTTAGGGTTTAGGGTTTAGGGTTTAGGGTTTAGGGTTTAGGGTTTAGGGTTTAGGGTTTAGGGTTTAGGGTTTAGGGTTTAGGGTTTAGGGTTTAGGGTTTAGGGTTTAGGGTTTAGGGTTTAGGGTTTAGGGTTTAGGGTTTAGGGTTTAGGGTTTAGGGTTTAGGGTTTAGGGTTTAGGGTTTAGGGTTTAGGGTTTAGGGTTTAGGGTTTAGGGTTTAGGGTTTAGGGTTTAGGGTTTAGGGTTTAGGGTTTAGGGTTTAGGGTTTAGGGTTTAGGGTTTAGGGTTTAGGGTTTAGGGTTTAGGGTTTAGGGTTTAGGGTTTAGGGTTTAGGGTTTAGGGTTTAGGGTTTAGGGTTTAGGGTTTAGGGTTTAGGGTTTAGGGTTTAGGGTTTAGGGTTTAGGGTTTAGGGTTTAGGGTTTAGGGTTTAGGGTTTAGGGTTTAGGGTTTAGGGTTTAGGGTTTAGGGTTTAGGGTTTAGGGTTTAGGGTTTAGGGTTTAGGGTTTAGGGTTTAGGGTTTAGGGTTTAGGGTTTAGGGTTTAGGGTTTAGGGTTTAGGGTTTAGGGTTTAGGGTTTAGGGTTTAGGGTTTAGGGTTTAGGGTTTAGGGTTTAGGGTTTAGGGTTTAGGGTTTAGGGTTTAGGGTTTAGGGTTTAGGGTTTAGGGTTTAGGGTTTAGGGTTTAGGGTTTAGGGTTTAGGGTTTAGGGTTTAGGGTTTAGGGTTTAGGGTTTAGGGTTTAGGGTTTAGGGTTTAGGGTTTAGGGTTTAGGGTTTAGGGTTTAGGGTTTAGGGTTTAGGGTTTAGGGTTTAGGGTTTAGGGTTTAGGGTTTAGGGTTTAGGGTTTAGGGTTTAGGGTTTAGGGTTTAGGGTTTAGGGTTTAGGGTTTAGGGTTTAGGGTTTAGGGTTTAGGGTTTAGGGTTTAGGGTTTAGGGTTTAGGGTTTAGGGTTTAGGGTTTAGGGTTTAGGGTTTAGGGTTTAGGGTTTAGGGTTTAGGGTTTAGGGTTTAGGGTTTAGGGTTTAGGGTTTAGGGTTTAGGGTTTAGGGTTTAGGGTTTAGGGTTTAGGGTTTAGGGTTTAGGGTTTAGGGTTTAGGGTTTAGGGTTTAGGGTTTAGGGTTTAGGGTTTAGGGTTTAGGGTTTAGGGTTTAGGGTTTAGGGTTTAGGGTTTAGGGTTTAGGGTTTAGGGTTTAGGGTTTAGGGTTTAGGGTTTAGGGTTTAGGGTTTAGGGTTTAGGGTTTAGGGTTTAGGGTTTAGGGTTTAGGGTTTAGGGTTTAGGGTTTAGGGTTTAGGGTTTAGGGTTTAGGGTTTAGGGTTTAGGGTTTAGGGTTTAGGGTTTAGGGTTTAGGGTTTAGGGTTTAGGGTTTAGGGTTTAGGGTTTAGGGTTTAGGGTTTAGGGTTTAGGGTTTAGGGTTTAGGGTTTAGGGTTTAGGGTTTAGGGTTTAGGGTTTAGGGTTTAGGGTTTAGGGTTTAGGGTTTAGGGTTTAGGGTTTAGGGTTTAGGGTTTAGGGTTTAGGGTTTAGGGTTTAG